>PYHX02000467.1:29939288-30339242 GCA_004302925.2 Cochliomyia hominivorax | reverse complement strand
AAACTGGAGCTATGGTGACCTATTTGACACCCTACGCATTATAAGGAGAGAGAAATGGTCTTCTCTCCTGTACTTACTGTTCATATATTTCATTCAATAATCAGACGAACTACCAGGGGTATCTTGGAAGATATGTACGATGATTCTGAACTCTCAGTTCTGCAGACTTGTCAATGTCACAACAATTTTAAGTCTGCAAGTCTTTATCACCACAAAAAGTGAACCTGGTATTAAATAACATCACACAAAAACTACATGTTTTCATCATCAAGTACTTCAGATTATGTTGGCCTAAAAACATCAACAGGACAGATCTCTGGAAACCATAATAATACAAATAAACTAAATCAGTCTATACTATCAGAAACAGCTTGAAAATGTAACCAGAATGGCGCTTGAGTCAAATTCTCAAAGCTCAAATGGCTGTGGCCGGCCACGATCTAAAACAACATATAGGAAGACACAATAACAATTGAAAATCGTATAAGATGGTGATTCTTGATGCTTGAACAAAAAATAATTAAAAAAAAAATCCACCTTCCTGAGGTTTACGATATTGGAGGGCCATCGACTACGTTGCTGATTAAATAGGAGTCTGTATATCTTCAAATCAAGTTGAAAACATCTTATCTCTAACCATGTGAAATTCTATTACATTATCTCTAAGGAACCAAATGTTACAGAATTATTTCCAAAAAAATTGATATAGAAATTCTATTCAATGGTTTTCTACACATAACCTCACTTTTGAACATTTCTTTGTAAAACATAACCTCATCTTTTTTTCAGTGTTTTATTTTTTTACATTTCCACCTAAATATTGCAAAATTTTCTCAAGACTTCTTTTTGAAAAAAACTGTCTGTAAAGTTCTAGTTTAGAAATGCATTAATTCATTAGATTTATTTCCCTGACTTTGTGCCTTCATTTCTTCTATTTTATTACTGGAATAAAGTTAAAATAAAAGAAATGAAAATAATAATTTATTATCTTAAGTGGAAAGAAAGAAAAGATGAAAAATTAAAATTGTCGGCAAATTCACTCTGTTATTTATTTTTTTGTTTATAATTCATTAAAATTGTTATTTAATATTTTATTTCAATTAATTTTTAATGCAATTTAATATTTGAAAGGTGAAAAATAAAATAAAATAATTTACAATTTTTATATTTTTATAACATTTCTGCTTATTGAAACACATAATAACGCTATAACCTGAGAATGACTTTTATTATTTTATATTATAAATTAAATTTGATATCATAAAAATTTATATGAGAGACTTTTAAAGAAGCATTTTAATATATGTTTTACATTATAGAAAATATAAGGAGGGTGAAAATATTTTTCACATTTATGATTACAGTAGAATATCATGAATTAGAACTCTCACAAATTTGAACTGTTCAGATATTTGACATTAATCCTCTAAATAAGATCTCAGGTCTGTAGAAAATACTCTGGCAAAATTTCATTGAACTCTGTCATTTATTGTGGATGTGAGCGTTACAAAAACAGACAGACAGAAATGGAATCAGATTTTGATTTGATGCGAGAATAAATGTACATTATGGGGTCTGAGATGATTCTTTTTAACGTTAAATACAGAGTGACAAAGTTAATATATCCTGGTGGTGGTTGAGGAAATAAAAAAGGTGAATATAAGACTTTAAATTATTTAAGCCGTTATCGGCCTTTATTCCTAATTCGAAAGTATTTCAAAGAGTCAATAGTATATTAAGATTCTCTGAATGAAAAACGTTCAGAAATTAGAACATTTCAGAAATTGGAACAACACCTGGAACAAAGTGGTTATAATTTCGGAGAATCTATTGTATAATTAATTTTTTAATGGACCGATTTGTATGATTTTTTGTAAAATGGCAGAGGCTGAATTTCATTAAGGCAATAACAATATACCGAAAGCAGGCAAAAAACAGATAGACTGACAGACAGATAGACGTACGGATGAACGTATGGACACAACTTATCCATTCAGATTTTGCTTTGATGTTAGTGAAGAAAGAAAACCGACCCCCGTAGAACTTGATATACTCATTTTTTAGAGATTTATTTGTTTGTATAAATCGATCTTCTTGAAATTTGAAATGCGAATTTGATCTAGTGCAGGATTTATGAGTCACAAAATGTATGTTATTTTAAGGAACTACAATTCCTGCTGTGCATTTATATAGGATGTACCCTTAATATTGAACCGTACATGACCGATATCTATAAGCTTCCCCTTTAATCTAAAATACTTAGTAAGACGTTTCAAATTTCATGTAAAATTGCGATCTGTAAAGTAGTCATAACGTTTAAATGGACAGACGGAACTATGGACTTTTCTATGTGTTACAACCATCAGTCTAATGCATCCTCCAACCATCTAGGGTGATGTCGAGCAGAAAAACGAGTTATCTGAGAAATATCTAGATTTTGGTACATTTATGAAATTTCGAATCTTATGCAATTCTATACCCTACACCATATTGTTAGTTGTAAATTACAACTACCAAAAGTGTATGAACGACCCCATACATATGATAATCAAATTTATGTGAAATTTATGCGTTTTATCCAGGTTGTTATATGGGAACCATAACAAATTATGAACTAGCCCTCGTATTATTTTGCACATCGGTTTCTTCTTAAAATTATCTTAATTTGACTTATTAAAGTGATATTTGGAATCGAGATCGATCCTATAATAATTGGCACATCGTTTAAGAATATCATACGATTTAATTTTGCCACAGTTCCTTCAAATCGTTGTATATTTTGATCTTTTATGACCTTAAAATCTCATTCCGGGAGGAATATTTGTGTGGGGTTAAGGTAAAACAATTGACTTATCATCACCAATTTCAGTACTTACGTTTTTGGGCCAATATAATGTCATGTGCCAAATTTCATCAAAATATCTTTTAGGTTAACATGGACTGGCAACCGAAGTTTAAGCAATATTTCTATGATGGTGTAGAGTATAAAAAAATTAATTTAAGTGAAAAATTTGATTTTTAGTAAAAAATCGTTTTTTTTATGGAAAAATGATTTTCAGCAAAAAGCGCGATTTTTGAAGTGTCACTTTAAGTGAAAAGTATTATGTGTGATTTTAAGTGAAAAATTTGATTTATTTTTAAATTTATTTTTTCTAAGTTTTTTGTTTTTTTGAGAAAATTTTGATTTTGAATGGAAATAAAATTTTATTTTAAAATTTCTTAATTTCACTAAAAATGAAATAAATGTTAAAAAAATTTAATAAATTAAATTTTTTGAAAAAAATTGAATTCAATAAAAAGATTGATTTTTAATGAAAAAATGCTTTTAGTGAAAAGTATGTTTATTAGTGAAAATCATGAATTTTAGTGAAAAAATTTTTTGCTAATTTTTGCTTACATGACTTTTTAGAGAAAAATTTGATTATTAAAAAAAAACGTGTTTATTTGGAAAATTTGGTTTTTGTACAAAACAAATTGTAAAAAGCGATTTTCTGCAACAAATTTTAATTTCTAGTAAAAATAAGTTTTTTTTTTGTGATTTGAATTTTGAGAGGAAAATTAAAGAAAATGGAATTTTTGATAAACTTTAAAATATGCAATGAATTTTGAATTCAAATAAAATTTGGCATTTCTGTGAAATTTGGAGTTTCAGGTAAAAACGTGTCTTACAATTTACCTCCATCTCGCATAATATCACAAAATTCAATTAAATTGGTCCAACCAAAATTGCAAAAATATTTTTTTCCTAAACAAGTTAAAATTTCTAACCTTGTTTTCATTCTCCCGCCCCCTCCCCTCCTCGTTATCCAGCCAAAAACTAATTTATTATTTTATAAAATAAAATATGTATTTTTTTAAAATAATTTCTTCTTGTTATTGTCGCCACTAAATCACGTAGAAATATTTAAATTTTTTGCATTTTAAAATAGAGAGAAAGAGAACAAAAAACACACACACACAGAAACAAAGGAAATAAGTTGAAAATAATGTTTATGTCGGTCGTTACATAAAAAGGGTGGTTTCGAAACCATGTGATTAGTGCTTAAATATGACTGAACAACAATAATGGAGTTATTTATTTACGACATTATTATAATAATGGTGGTTCAATATTTAGAACATCCATTCATCCATCCAACCAACCACCCAAAATATATATATATAGAAGAGAGGGGTGTTTGAAAAAGACAAAAAAAGGGTGTTAAATTTTAGGGGACAAAGAAAATGGTTTTGAATAAAAGTTAAAGAAAATGAAAGCAAAATATTGGATTTCGTTTAATCGATTACTTTTGGTTAAAATAGAAAAAAAAAAAATCAATAAAAAATTATATAAATAAGGAAAATAAAATGCTGGGATTCCATAACGACTTATTTTGGAAATATTCCTATAACTTTTGAATCCTTGGATAAATTGTTATAAAATTCCACATGATAATAAAAGAGATATTTTTCAATGAATTAAGAAAATAACAATAATTTGACGACAAGTTGTGATACTTTCGAAATCAAACAAAGACACATGTTACTCTTTTTTTTTAACGCACAGTGTTTGCGACCACTGTACTTTTTTGGAAATAATTCAATAACTTTGGCATTACTGAATAATTTTTAATAGAATTTCAGAAAAACATTCTTGGAATGTTTTTAAATTTATTTGGAGAAGCACAAGTTCTAAGCGTGTCTAGGGAACGAGGGGTGGACCTCTAAAGTTGATAATCTCAAGTATGAAAATTTATTGAAAAGTCTATTGAAATTTTTGGAAATAATTTTTAAAACTTGAGATCGTTGGATGTATATGACTATAAAAGAGATATTTTTCAATGAATTAGGAAAATAATAATTATTTGACGACAAGTTGTGATATTTTTGAAACCGAACGAATACACGTTTTACTTTTTTAACGCACAGTGTTTGGAAATAATTCAATAACTTTGGAATTACTGAATAATTTTTAATAGAATTTTAGAAAAAAACATTCTTGGAATGTTTTTCAATTGACTTGGAGGTGCAAAAGGTTTTTGTGTGTTTAACAGGCGAGGAAATTTATTGAAAAATCTTTAAAATTTGATTATTTAGTTGATTGGAAAAAAATACATGTCGATAGTCTTTAAAATTGGACGTAAGAGCTGGAAAATGTCTCATGTTTTAAGAGGTATTAAGACCATAAGATCATAATTATATTAAACCATTAAGAACTTTTTCAAACACGATTTTATCTTATTTAATTTTTGTTTGACCTTATTGGACGTAATTTACTTTTGGAAATATTTTTATTTTCGTACAAAATTCTAAACAAATTTTGTGCAAAACTATACACTTATGTGGATCCAATAGAAAGTTTTATTATTTTTGGAGAAATTAAATTGTGATTTTTCCTAAAAAAAACATTTTTCCAATTTAAAATAATTTGTATTCCTTTGGGCTATAACTTTTCTTAATTCTGAAAGAATTCTTAACGAAAATGTATGTAAAGCAAATCTGAGATTATTAGGGCAAATACTTTCCCGCAAGCCCTATCAGAAATTTAATAATTTTAAAAAATTGTTTTCCTTAGTGGAAGCTTAAATTATATATAAAAAAAACCTACATTGTAAACTCATATAAATAAAAATTATTGAAATTTTAGAAAAATTAGAATTCCCACTTTTCCATACGAAAATTACTAAAATCCCAAGAAAATAAAAAATCGCGATTTTTTAAAGCTTCAAATTCGAGTTAATTTAATTCTGAGTTGGATTCACACATTTATATGATTATTACATTAATATCCTTTGGAATTTTATAGGACTTCAACAACTCTAAAACTAAGAGGTATGAACTATACCAGTTATCATATTTATATAGAGATTTACAAGGTTCACAAATTAATTTTAAACGAGTTTTTCAAAATATCAACATAATCGAAGTGGCCATTTTTGAAATGCTACCAACAGCGCCTCTGAGTAGAAAGGAGCATGCACTCCTCCAATAGCACTCGAGAATATTACAGTTTAAGCCATCTGATACTTTATTAAGATATTTCTTTGGGTTTAAAAGATTCAACATTTTTTTCCAAGAAATCATTTTTGACACATTGTGCGAGTTTGCTAAATTTGGGGTGTCACCGATTATGCTCCTGATCGTATAGGGGCTTGTACCACTCCACATCAATTCGGCAACACTTCAGCTTTAACCATATAAAATTTTATGAGAAAATTCTAAAGGTTCAAAGGTCATATAATTATTTCCAAAAAAATCATTATTATTATAAAGATTGAAAAAAATGTGATTTTACATTTTGGCATCGAACTGAATAATGATCAGTATATTATATCGTTATTATATATTAATTTGTATAACCAATATATTTATAAATTTTATCTGGTGTCGAAAAATTTTAATAGAAATGAATTCTCATTTTATTTATTAATGAACCCATTTTTCAGCTCTTTTTAAAATGTCTAAAAAGTCATTTATGAAAATTCACTTCCGTTGTTCTAACATTTTTCTCATTCTCTTATTCTGTTCATTGCCAACGACAACAACAACAACAACCATCAACATTTGATTACAATCTTTTAGTTTAAAGAGACAGTTTAAAATTTTAGAACAAAGTATTATTTATCATTATCTTCCCCCTTTTTCCCCCAAATTTTGCATTATAACACACACACACATGCAAATATTTATTAAAAATTACATGTACAAGTCTATGCCGAATTTTTTATACCCTTCATCTGTGTCTATATGGAATTATTTTTAATAATAACAAATAGTCTGCGTAATTTTTTGATCTGATGAATCTGAACTGTATTAATATAACCACTATTTAGAAAAACCGAGGAGCGTAGGAATAAGTTTTCGCGCATAACACCGATACTAATACTCAAAATTCTCGAAAGTATTTCCTTTACTTTTTGGGTATATAACGGACGGTTAGATAATATACACTGTTGCATATTCCTATAAATGTACATAACTTTTTTTTAAAGAATTATAAAAAATTAAACAAGAACAAGTTTAGTGTATTTGCCTCGTTTGGTACAAATACCACATTATTGTTCTTGCCCCACTCAAGGGCTTATTTGCCATAAACACAGTATGCCAAGTCAGATCAAAAATAAGTGGACACATTATAATGAATAAAAGCGGCCTTTTTAGTAAATATCCTTCATGTAAATATCGGTATTTATAGAACACTTGGTAACAGATAATTGGCTTTTTTGCCGCAAATACATATTACTGGTCATACTAAGAAGTTTTTGGAAAATATTTACAGCTTTTGGGATCTTAAACTATACTTTAACATTCCCTTTGAGCATCAGCAACAACAAATTTTTGACCAGGAAGTTGCGAAAAATCTGCCAGAAAAGTGGGTGAAAAGTTTTAATGAAAAACGTGTGTTAAGAATTTATCGATCTCACTTCTTATACGAATGAACTTTACGGGCCATGTATTACCACAAATTCTGAATTGGGTTTAATTCTGAACTACAACCTGTCCAGTCCAACACAAGTTACCGCTGCATTATTTTGCGGGAATATGCAATTTTAAGCCATTTGTCATCCATAAAAGAGAGAAGCATTTTCAAGCAATCGGATGTCAAAACTACCATCGCCGGAATTGCGTTTTGACATCCGAACATTATATAATCTCAAATCGTGCCAATAACGGTTGTATGAGTCAGGACTCAACTTTGCCGTAAAATTGAGATATATTTCTTTGAGTGTAATTTTCACATCTGCGTTTATAGAAATATTCCTCGTAAAAAAGTACCAAGAATATTTGATCGCATATTTAAGGCAAAGAATACTAAGATAAAAGTTGACTCTCAATAAAAAACTTAATTTTTACTTTTGTGTGAGAACAACAACATTTTGGGGTCTAAGGCGAAAATTGTGAAAATTACAAACGGAATGATAAACTTGTATTTGCTTTTCTGACCTTGTCAGGTGAAGGGTATTAAAAACTACAACAACAATGGAATCCACCTACAGAATAGAGACACCATAAAATCCACCATAAGATTTTAATTAAAACAACAAAAGCAACAATAAAAATAGTAACTTAATAAAAAAAGGTGAATAATTGCAATAATCATTAACCATAGAATTCGCTGAAATAAACATAAAATGCATTTTTAAAAAAAGATCACAAAAAAAGCGAAAAAAGAGGAGATAACAAAAACTCAGCTAAAAACACTAAACTAAAATAACAAACAAGACTTTAGACGTTTTAAAGTAAAACAAAAACAAAAGTGCAGCAAAATTTTTTTTTTTTAAATTTAGCGACGAGTAAAAAATCTACAATAAAAACAACAAAAAACATAAACTACTGAAGCGTGATTTATTGCGCGAAAGATGCAAATCCCTGATAAAAACTGCAAAATACAAAAAAAATATTATTTAAACTGAAAGCCACAACAACAATTTACAACAACAACAACTAAAAAGAAAAAAATACAAATAAAAAAACTAAATTAAAAGTTTTTTTAGTTAAATTAAACTCTCTTTTTCTTCTTCTTGTTGTTTTTGTATTTTAATTACCACAAAACCATAATTAATTAGAGCAAAATATATTTATGCGCTACATAAACTTATATTTGAAAGAAGAACACACAACAATAACAATAAGAGACATTTCATTTTCCATAGGAGTTTTTGAATAACACCAACAACAACAACAACAATGATATAAACAACAATAACTTCCATTTAGTTTAACTAAAGAGCCGCTAATGAGTGAGAGCGAGAGCGAGAGCTAAAGGAAAACAGGAAATAGGGGAAATGAATTAATGTGTTTTAGTTTTTATTTCTCTTGTTTTTGTTTTTGGCAAAACAATGTGGCCAATTAGCAAGAGAAAAATAAAACGTTTTTTATGATATTGAGAAAAAACGCTTTAATTAAACATATAAGAACGTAATATTCTGCTGTTCCAAATCTTTTATAACTTTCACTACACATGCATGTGAAGTAAATACGTTATGTTTCGTACTTATTTTCATTTTCACGTATTTAATACATAAAAAATGTTCTTTAATTTAACACAGAAACATTTAATGAGTCACAAAATTTGTTATATTTTCTACTGAGCCGATTTTGATAATTTTTGGTTTGGTAATGAAGTACATACAACTTTATATTGTGGCAAAAAGTCGCCCTAATTTATGAAATGAAAGTTATGAAAGTTCTTCGCTTGAACATAGATTTGCTTCAGATATCGGTTTATATCTCTTAGTATACTGAAATGATTTTGCAAATTTTAATTAGGGAACTTTTCAGGGCTATAAGAAATACTCAGGCCAAATTTTATTGAGCTCTGTCAATTATTACGTAAGCGAACGTGTCAAAAACAAATTGATGGTCAACTAAATCGACTTAGATTTTTATTTGATGCAAGAATATATACATACACTATGGGGTCTGAGATGATTCCTTTTTAGCGTTACACATGGAATGGCAATGTCAATATTTCCCGTTTCATCACTTGTGGTGGTGGAGGGTAAAAAAAACTAAAAAAATTTAAATAACTTTATTTTTAATGAACCTGAACGATTTTTTAAATTAATTCTGTGACCTTTGAACCGTTGGAGACATCTTATTAAAACTGAATATGTTTAGAGTTGAGGCTTATTGTAATAAAGGGTGACCTAAAGTTTTTTACCTTAATTATATTAAAAATTATATACCGAAATCTCCTCATAACAAGATGAAAATTTCAATGAAAACATCAAATTTTTAAATATATATTTTATATGGAATTGTATTTTGAGTATTTTCGTTTGAAAAGTGGCAGTTTTTTAAGCTCCCTGATTCATGGGTATTTTAAATCAATTTTGCTATTTGTTTGAATTCTATTAAATTTAAATTTAAATAATAACTTTTTTATTAAAAAATGAGATTTGAAATTCTTCATAAAAATTTAAGTTCTCATATAAGAGTCATCTGACAGAAAATATAATTTATATATAATTTAGATAATTTACAAAATTTGAAAAGAACTACTGAATAGATTTTTACTTCAAGGTAATTCGGATTAACTTTACGATAATTTCTGTTAAGATTTCTTTGAAAATAATACAAAAGACAGAAAATATTTTCTGTTAAGTTTCAACTTTAGATAAATATATGTATGATCTTGTGTCATGACTTTAAACTCAAATAACTCTTTGTCATATAAATGTGAATTTTTACTAAGATATCACAAACGGTTCAAAATTAAATTGATACCAAATAACATAAGTTTTGTACCAAAATAGAAAATATCATTTTTATATTTTTAGTAACTTTTCTCCAAACAAATTTCTTATACTCGAATTAAGAGTTAAAAAGAAATTTCTTTAAAAAATATTGATTTTATATCTGACAAGATTTTGTCGATTTTACCTCTTATAAAGAAGGTTTAAAAGATTTTCACTATAATTTCTTCATCTTGTTTCTATAATCGATTTTTGGTTTAAGACAAATGTTTAGTTTTCAGAAATCGTTTTAACAATGTGAATAATTTCACAAACTATTGTGAAGAATATCAATGTTTTCCTTATAATGCACTAGTCCAACGGCTGCATAGATTTGAAAAATTCCTTTAAATTGGACTTTTGAATGACTGAAGAGACCCTTAAAAAAGTTTTATTAAACGAAAACAAATTTTGATACACAGAAAAATGTTTTTGAGAAATATAAAATAAAATTAACGAAAACTTTGTAACATAATTTAAACCCGTATTATATGTTCCTGGATCCATTCCAGACCCAGATTTTTAAATGCTTTGAAGTTTTCTTTTAATGCTTCTTTCGAATGTTAAAATTCAACAAATTAAAATAAATTTTAAATTAAATTTTATTTATTGAATTGATTTTCTTGCTTCACATTATCGTCTATATTGAAAAATGGCCATACAATTCCATTTCATCGTTATCACTATCTAATTCTTCCCTAATTCTTCTAAAAAAATAAAAATCGCCTATTGGTTCTCTTAAATTTATGGTGAAATGTTAATTCCGATTTATACCGGCTTCATGCACTCTTTCTATTTTTAATGTTGTATTGTCATGCAACAGAGATTAAACCGAATTTTCAGATATTCGATTGCTATTGTTTGATTTGAAAAGAGGGTACATCTTGCCCCAAAATCTATCAATTTTAATTATTATTGTAGAAACGTTTTATAGGAAAGTAAAAACATTTGAAAATCCTAGATAAAATAGTTCTTTAGGTATATGAAAATTAATCTTTAGTTTTAATGGAAGCATCTCTTCTTTTTCCCTGACCATAGCAACCATCCATCTCCCTCCAACTGTTCCACAGAATATAGATTGGGACTAAATGTAAGAATTCTAGTTGTAAAATTTCTTTATATATTTGGCAAGTTAAATTCCGTTATATGGTGATTATCTGCCATATAACGGAATCTGCAACTAAATTTTAAATTCTCGCTGTAATAGATAATTAACGACAGGTATTTGCATTGTATGTGGGCTATATCTCTCCCCTTTATTATAACTGACCTATATTGTGCCCAGTAAAACAATTCCATGAGAAAGTGATTGGTATCAGAAGTTAAAACTCTCGAAAAGAAATTTTTTAATAACTTATGATACTTTCACATTTATTGGGTTCCTTTTATGAAATTTTCAACAAAATCGGTTCAGTAGTGTAGTTGTCCATAAGTCTCAAACAAATAAAGCCAGATTAATTTTTATAAATATCGATTGTTAAAAAAATGGGATTTTTAAAAATCAGTTTTGAATTATATTTTTTCATTTATTAAGAAATATAAAGAGAAGAATCGGTTTAAATTAAGATTCGTTCGGTATTGAATTCAAAAATAGAGCCCTTCTCACATAGAAACTAAATCCGCTTAAAAATTTCGTCCATTTTCAGATGGTTTCGGAGATATAGTATGCCAAAGTTTCGAGTTACGGATCCATTTTTTCTCGTTTAGTTAATAAATAGAAACAATATTTGGTACTAAGAAGGTAAAGAGCATGATGTGCGTATCAAAAGAAAGCTTGAGTGCTGTTTATAAGTTTCGATATGAATTGGAATAAAGTTATATTGAAAACTTTATGAAATATTGGTACTTTTGTTAAAAAAAAGTCATGGTAAAAATATTAAAAAAATAAATTTTGACTCGGCACGGGTTAATGACAATATCCATATATCAAAGGAAAGATTATTCCAAGACTTTCAACTGATGCCCATATTGTGAAAT
Source organism: Cochliomyia hominivorax (assembly GCA_004302925.2). Taxonomy (NCBI): domain Eukaryota; kingdom Metazoa; phylum Arthropoda; class Insecta; order Diptera; family Calliphoridae; genus Cochliomyia; species Cochliomyia hominivorax. The sequence goes on along the minus strand of PYHX02000467.1, from coordinate 30,327,048 downwards.
AAAATGGATTTTCAAGTTAATACTATAGAGTCCTATTTGTCTAAAATTATTACTTTAAACAGTACTTGTGCTTAAAAGAAAAATAGTTAAATGGTTGATTGGGTGCGGAACTTAATTTGTTCCTTAGATTGTGTGTTTTCGTTATTTCAATTATATGAAGAAAATTCCTATAATTTTCTCTCATAAAGGGAATCAAGTTAAAAGCACTGCATTGGTAACATTGTTTTTATTGTTCTTTTATTTTGTTTCCTTTTTTATTTCAATCGCACAACAAAAGAAAACAATAAAAATTTTATTGTTTATTGTTATTGTTTCTTTAATAAAACAAACACGCCCTCTTTAAATACAACAAAACAGTAGAAAACCAGCAAAAACAAAAGGAGAACACAAAATGAGTTATTTTAAACAAATAACAAGAGAGAGAGAGAGCGCAAGAGAGAGTTTGAAGTAACTAATTCCAGTGAGTTAAAAGAAACAAAAATGAATTGAAACACTGGTGGGAAATGTCACTAAGCAGAAAATGTAAGAGTAAAAGAGATAGAGAGATGTAAATCACTCTTTTATTCTTATTGGAATTTTGGGAAGAGTTAAACAACAAAAACAAAAAGAAAAAAGGGGGTTGAATTAAAATTCCATAATTCCAAGATTAACAGTATTTTGTATACAAAGAGAGGGAGAGAGTTATTTCGAGAACTCTTCTGTTTGTGTTTGGAAATTAGAAACAGGACTAAATTTAAGGAGTGTATTTTATTGTTGTTGTTTTTATTGTGTTTTCTGTTTTCAAAAAGGTGTTTATTTGTTATTGTTTCTGTTGTTTATTGCATTAGAACTTTAAGAGTTGTTTGTTGTTGTTGTTGTTTTTTTTTGAGTGAATTTTCTTTAATATGTGAATAATATTCAAGTGTGTTTGTGTGTGTGTTGGCTTTTTGGCTGGGCATAAAAATATTTTTATGTTATTGCTGGTGTTGTTGTTGTTGTTAGTGTTGTTATTAATGCCAGCTATGTGTTTTCGGGGTATTCGGTGAGTTTTTTTTGTGGCTTTTGGCCAACAAGCAGGACTGGTTTTTCCCAACTTCAGTTCTTGTTGGATTCTCAAAGAGATCGCGTGTTTGTTGAAATAATCACTAACGCGTGTGTTGGTTTCGTCGTTACGTTTTTCATTTCATTTGAGAATAAAAAAAACACAAAAATTTATAATACAAAATTTATGTGTGCGTTTTTTGTTGTTATTTTTCGTTTTCGGTTATTTTGCAGCAGCACCAAAAAAAATAAACGACATCATAACAATGTGGCTGCTGTTGTAAAAAATTTAAGAAAAAACCATAATGAAATAACGCACGATTAAAAAAAATAATTATAAAAAAAACAAAAATATTTTTAAATTTATTACAAAAATAAAATTAAAATTTATAAAAAATTGCACGAAAATCTTAAGCGTTTTTTTCCGAATACCGACGGCTTTGTAAAAAAAATGTGAAAATTTCTTTTAAATAAAAAAAAAAACAACTTAAATAAAGTTTATAACACACACATGTATACGATTAATTTGATTTAAAATAAAAAACAAACCTCACTTCCGTTTCCGTTTCCAAAACAAAATTTAACAAAAAATTTATAATTAAGGTGAAAATTTATTAATTAAAATTAAAAATTTAATGAAAATTAAAAATTATAAAAATAAATAACTAATTAAATAATTAATAAAAATAAATTCAAAATGTTGTTGTTAATAAAAAAAAGAACTTCAGTGTGAAAATTTTTGGATTTCAATTTTTTTTGCCATATTTTTCCTCGTTAATTATTAAACATCACGCAATTGCGTTTAATAGTCGATATCGTAATTTGTTTTCATTAACAAAAATGAAAACAGCTTTTGGAACCGAAATTAACAAATAAACAGCTTAATTAGGGAGTTTTAACAAAAAAAAAAAATAATCTTTCCGGCGGCTGAATAATCATTTTTTTGGAATGTGAACACAAATATTTTGCTTTTTTTAATTAACACAAAATTAGAAGAAAATATTTTAAAATTAATGTAAAAAAAGATTGAAACTTGAAAAAAAATCAAATGTCACATTTTAGGTGATAAGGTCATAACGACCCCTTTAGTATAATAGACATTTATTGAGCCATGACCGTTTGTCCGTCTGATCGTTCGTATGTCGGTTGAGATCAAGTTTATAGAACCGATCTATACCCAACATATATAAGATGTTTGGGTATAACTCGAAAAAATGTCTCCGAGAATTTTGTAATTGAAATCCTAAAAAATCGCACCATTAATTCCTCATGGAGTTGGTTATAGCGTTGGTGGATTATATATCATTGTACCGATATATTTCCTAAAAGTTAAAATTTTAATAATATTTTCAATTCTAATTAAAATCCCATTTCATTTTTCAAAAATTTCTAAGATGCTTCAGACATTGATTGATTGAATATTAAATGAACCGATTTCGCAGATTTTAAATATATAATAGCGCCAGTCCAAGTAAATTTTATTGTGTTCAGATTATTCTTCTGGTCGTTTTAATATTAAGAGCAGGAGATGTTTTTTTACTTCAGTGTTGCTTCATTAATCGTTATATAACTTATTTAAGATATAACCGATTTTGCCAATTTTTTAAATATAACAGCATCAGACTCTAACAAACCCTTCAAACAAGTTTCATGGAGTTCAGAGTATATTTTGGTCATAAGTGTGTGCTTTTAGACACACACTAAAACATCTAAGTCGTTTCAAATATCGATCTGTTACTGTTAGATATTTCTTATGTAGAAAAGTTTGTCCACCTTATTCCAACAAAAAAGCCCATGCTTTATTAAATCGACTATTGTAGTGGCGGAAATGTCATTTAATTGGATGGATCCATTAAATCAAAATTCACAAAATTTCCTTATGTTCTGATAATTCGTTTAAATGTAACCAGACGGATGGACGGACAAGCAGAAATAAAAATACTTTTCTTTTTTTTAAAGGGGTCTTAATACTCCTAACCTTAACGAATAATAACCAGCAATATTCCCCCATTAAAAATATTATTGAAAGTTCGAATTACTTTAAAATCCATAGAAACGTTTAGTCCAAAATATTATATTTCCTAAAATTCGAAATTATGGTTCATAATGTATATTTAACTGGAACGATTTTGCTGATTAAAATTATATAACTAAAACAATCAAAAGGAAGTAAAGTAGGAAATTTTTCATTGATTTTGGAGTGTCCAATTGGTTGTTAAAATGTCCAGAGAGCAAACGGAAGAAAAAATTTATCCTTAAAATTTAAGAGTATTTTCATTCAAATCAAAAAATGTATTAAAAATGGAACCATATGTAAACTAAAATATATATTGATTAAAAGTGGACACTGCCACCTTTCTTCTGATAGTGAAATTTCTTTATTCTCTCTGGATCCTAACAAAATTGGAACACTTTTTATTTGATGAAAATACCCTCAATTAAGTAAGAAAAATTAAACTGTCCTAAATCAGAGCTGTTTTTTTGGGGGATTAACAGATCTTGAGAAATTGGTGTTAGAATGATAAAGCGTCCGAAAAATTATTCTTCTGTTTCTATAAAAAAAAAATTATCGAAAATTAAAAAATCGATAAAAATATAAAAAGTTGAACTGAACCCTAAAATTTGCACAAAAAGTGATAAATCGATTTTAATGAAATAAAAATCAGAGAAAAGTTTAAGAAGTTCATTATCAAAAAAAAGGTTATAACTTTTGACCCCGGGAAACACTTTTTCATTTAAGGAAAAATGGCTCTCTTTTATTTAAGATAATAAAAATCAGATATGGACTGACATTATAGTAGTTCAAAATGGCTCCATTTTATTTATTTTTCGATCTACTTATTAATTGTTATTGTTGGAACATCTCCAGAATCTTATTTAGAATAATTTGAGCCCAGTTTTTTACTAAAGGTTCAAGTACATTTAAAGCAAACAATTTTTTAAATCAAAAAAATCTGTGTCAATATTAAAAGTTAGAATTTAACCTTAAATTTATAAAAAAATTGTTAACCGATTTTCGTGAAATAAAAATGGGATAATAATTCAAAAAATTAACTATAAATAAAATGCGAAAAAAATTCTCGGAAAAAAAAATAAACGGGTTTTTTGTTCAATAAAAGATGGACTTATTTTGTTTAAGATTTTTGAAAATCAGATACTGATGGAAGGATGGACATCAAAGAAGTTTCAGAAAGGGCTGCTTTCAATTATTTTCATAATTTATCAATTAACTGAAATAATGTTAAAACTGGAAAAAAACTTTTTCTGACTCATTCCCATTTTTTAACCCCAGTTTTTCGATTAAGAGTTAAATTCGTAAAAATAAAAAAATCGATAAAAATATCTTAAGTTGAACTTAACCTTAAATTTCTCAACTAGTAATAAAACGACTTTTATAAATTGAAATCTGGAGAAAAGTTTAAAAAGTTATCTACCAATAAAAATTCCAAAAAAGATTCCTCGAATCAAAAGATTACAGTTGTTTGTTCAAAGAAAAACGTCGCAATTTGAATTAAAATTTTTGAAAACCAGTTACAGACGGAAGGACGGACATCAAAGAAGTTTTAAAAATGGCTTCTTTTTAATTATTTTAAGATTTATTAATTAACTGTGATTATGAGACTTGAAGTAATAACTTCTTCTGAATCATAAGCCATTTTTGAGACCAGTTTTAGACTTTTAGCAGCAATTTTTTTAAATTAAAAATTTTTCTATAAAAATAGTCAAAGTTGAAATTTAAATTTAAATTTCTCAAAAAGTAATCAAGCGATTTTCATAAAATAAAATTTTAATAAAAGTTTAAAAAGCTTTTTATTAATAACAAATTTCAAAAAATTTTTCACGGATCAAAAATTACTGTTTCATGCTTAATGAAAAGAGGGCTCTATTTTCATTAAGTTTTTTGAAAAACTGAAAGACTGACAGAAGGACGGACATCATAAAAGTTTCAAAAAAGTCTTGATTAACTAATTGCGATTATGGGAACAAAAACAAAAATTTCTCCTAGATCATATGTCATTTTGGACCCAGTTTTAAGGGTTAAAGCAGAATTAAAGCAAAAATAAATTTCTTTAGTTTTCATTTTCATAATAAAATTAAAAATGTATTCAAAATATTTTTTTTTGATAAAATCTGTAAAATTGGCAAAAGTATCTTATACAAGTATCTGGCAGATACAGAAAACAAATTGAAAATATCAAAAGTAGTTCCAAGGAACTAAAATTAGTTTGTATCTTATGGATAATGAAAGTATCTCAAAGTTATTAAAAATAAATCTAATGCCAAAGTATCTCTTAGATAAAAAACTTAATTATGGAATTTCGTGTTCATATATTTTTAATTAAATAAAATATTAATTAATCTGTTTATTATGAAATCGAAAAATACTTTTAATAAAAAAAACTAAAGATTTTTTTTATAAAATTTTTATTCCATTTTTCATTTTTAGATCTTCTATTAAATAATCATCAATTAAATCCTTAATCAATTACTAACAAAAAAGTGCAATAATTAACTAAAAATAAAACAAAAATCTTCAACAAATTTGAAAAAAAAAAGAAATATCTAAAGGAAAATAAAAAAGATTTAATTAATTAAAAAATCTTTTAACTAATGACAATCGTGTTAAAAATAACATAAATTGTAAGATAAAAAACACAACAACTAAACAAAAAAAACTTAAGAAGAAGAAATAATAAAAATCAAAACTTCCAAAACGAAAGAAAAAATCTCACGCCTTAAAAAAGCCAAAAATAAGAAAAAAATATTCATTAAAAGTTGAAAAAAAGTCCATAAGAAAACAGACAGAATTGCTGAGGCTACTGCTGTTTTTTTTACATCATCTGTTATTGTTGTTGTTGTTGCTGCTGCTGGTTAAATAAACAGAATCCTTCAAAACGGCGACCATTACGAACTCCGCCTTAGCAATGAGCCAACTGGGCACAGTTTATGCCACCAAACGGAGGCGACGTAATGGTAAAAGGTAAGTTTTATTGTTTCTTTCTGAGATACTTGAATTTTTGTTTATTTTGTTTTTTAATTCGTTGTTAAGTTTTGAAAATTATTTTAAAGGAGAAAATTATAAGTTTAAAAGGAAAATCGAAAAAGAACTAATAATTTAATGAATGAATTAAGGATTGAATGATTTATAAAGTTAATCATTATTTCTTAAAGGAACTTTTAGATTTTATCACTATTTCAGTTATTTTTAGAAAATTTACATTTTCTAATCGGACTAATTAAGTTTTCTTTAAAAAAATATATCTAAAATATACTGAAATTTTATACTGAAAACACAATTTGAATATATCAAAAGTAGTTCAAAGATACTAAAACTAGTTTGTAGATGACAGTTTTTGCATCCTAATGATAACAAAATTATCTTAAAGCTAGAAAATTAATTTGAATCTTAAGAACAGTAATTTAAACATAAAATGATACTCAAAGATGCTAAAAGTATCTTAAAAATAATATAAAGTAATAAACATACTTTTGTATTTCTTCATTAACATAGATATTAAAGGTACCTTAAAGATACTAAAATAAATCTAGTGTTATCAAGATAAACATGTATCTTAAAGATACACATATCTTAATGAGATTAAAAACTGCCTTAGAAAACAATTTGAAGATATTGAAATTATTTTAAATATACTTAAAATTGTTTAACGTTATTTTAAAGATACATTAAGTAATTTTGAAGATACAGAAATTATAAACAGATATTTAGAGTATTTGAAAGATATCGAAATTAAATGTACTAAAAATTTAATTGAAGATACTATTAACAAATAGTATCTCAAACATCTAAAAATATCTTAAAGATACTGAAGATAATTTGAATATACTTGAAATAGTCTAAAGATACTAAAAGAATAATGAAGATATTAAATATTCCTCGAGTATCTAAAAGATATTAAAATAAAACTAATGTTACCAACAGATACTTAAACGTATAAAAGTATCTTAAAAATATTGAAGACAATTTAAAGACATTAAATGTAATACAGAATTACTTAGGTTACTGAAAGATAAAAAATATTTTTAAAATATCTTCAAGATACATTAAGTTATATTAAAAAAATATTTCAAAAATATATCAAAAATTCTAAAATATATCTCATGTTTAGTTTATTATCTTTTTATCTTAAGAATCCTAAAGATACATAAAACTATCTAAAGTTATCTTAAATGCATTGAAAATCTTTGTAGTTTACAAAAAAGTATCTAAAAGATAGTCAAACTATTAATTTCTCTTTCACATTCCAAAAACACTTGACTTTTTAATTTTTTCTAGTTCCTGATGATTAATAATCATCTTTCTATCACCTTTTAATGACATAAATCCGTTTTAACACTTTGTCTTTTGTCTACTTCCGCAAAAAAAGGCAAAATTTTTTTTTCTGAATTTATGACAAAATATTATACTTTTTACCATCATTAGTCAAAGATTCATAGAAAAATGACTCAATTACAAATTTTATTTATTCAACATTTATAATAAATGATTAATATTTACAACAACAACAGCAAAAAATTATTAAACAGTTTGCTTTTTGTAACTGAAACCCAAGAGAAAAATGTTATGAAAATGAAAAAGCAAAAGAGCTCCAGGAGGTCAAGAAAGTAACATAGAAAGGAAACGATAAATAATTTGTATCCTTTTGAAAAGGATTCAGATAATTTGTTTTTTTTTTGTAACTTAATCAAAAATAAAAAATATCTGAAAATCAAGGTGATAGAGGGACACAGTTGGAGTTGTGGGAGTCTCGATATCTTTATGAGTAATTAATTGAAAGTTTGATAACTTAAGATACTACTGATAGCTTTAAGATATTTTTAATATATAAAAGATGTTTTGGATGTTATTGATATCTTTGAAATACTTTTGATATTTATAAGATACTTTTTAATATCTATTAGATATTTTTAATATTTTCGAGATATTTGCATTAACTTTAAAGTACTTTTAATACTTTTCGGATATTTTTTTAAATTTCAGATATGTTTGATATCTTTAAGATACTTTTGATTTTCCAAAAATGCTAAGAAAAGGATTAAGATATTTTTAAGATATTTGTTAAAATCATGAAGAACCTTTTGATATCTTCAAGATATTGTTAATAACTTTAGAAACTTTAAATGTCTTTATATTATGTTTAAGATACTTTTGGTATGTTAAAGATTTTAGACATCTTTAAGATATTTTTGGATATCTTTGAGACATTTTTAATATCTCTAAAATAATTTTAATATCTTTCAATTATTCTTTAATATTTCGGAGATATTAAAATCCTTAAAATATTTTCGATATCTTTAAGAAGTTTTTGTCATTCCTAAGATATGTCTAATATTTTTTAGACATTTTTGATATCCCTAAGATGCTTTTATTATCCTTAAATTATTTTTAAGTATCTTTAAGATATTTTTAAATTCCATTAAATAAATATGAGAAATTATTTTAATTCAAAATTAAATTTTTTTTGTCACATTATTTAGCATCAGCTATACTATATCGTGTCACTTCTAGCCAAAATGTGTTGAATTTTTCGAGGGTCACTTTTAAATTGTTTTCACTTTTTTAATTTTACAAAAAAAATTATAATTTTTTTCATTTATATTTTTATTTTAACACCAAATAAAATTAAAAAATTTTAAAATCATAAAACTTAAAAAACCGAAAAAGAACCAACAAAATAAGCATAAAATTTTGTATAATAAATATATAAAGATATGTTTTTTTATAATAATAAAATACAACAATAAATTATTTTTATTAATTATAAATTTTTTAAAAATGAATAAGAATATTTTACTCGACTAAGACGAATTATAAATACCCTGCACCTTATACTTAAGCCTGATAATAACATCATTATATCACACATGTACACTTAAATACAAACATACTTTCGTACATACACTAATAAAAACAATAACGAGAGTAATAGTCGGTTTAGACTGACCCCTAAATGCTTTTTCGGAAATAATTCCATAAATTAATATAAATAAAATTTCACAAGGACATTATTAATGTATTTTCCAATCCATTTGGAACCGCAGATATTCCTAGAGAGTCGAGGACATGAAGTGTGGACCTTCAGAGTTGTTCACTTCTAGTGTAAACTTTTTTTTAAATTTCCAAAATTTCACTTTCTTAGAAATAATTTCCTAATTTTGTAACTTCTGCATATTTTTTCATAAAATTTTACATGAACATTAATGAAGTGTTTTCCAAACTATTTCAAGCATCACAAATTCTTAGTGAGTCTAGAAGAGGAAGGGCGGATTTCAAATTACAACATTCAAAAAGTGAATAATAACTTTTTTATAATTAATTCTGTAACTTTGGACCCACTGAATATTTTGAAATGAAATTTTGCATGAACATTCTTGAAATATATTTCAATTTGTTTAAAGTACCACAAATTTTTAGTGTATCCAAAAAATCTGAATGAAGGGAAACTCTTGCAATGATTAAGTGATTAATTAATTTTTAAAACAAGTTTTGCCCGAGTGGTATTTGTGGGTATTTGGAAATGAAAAAGTGGGAATCTGTTTATAGCTTTGTGTTGAGCATAATTTTCATTGGTATTATACTAAAATCATAATATAGCTTATTTTATAGCTTTAAGTTGAGATCAAATATTAAATTCTTTCAGTTGAGTATAATGCGAAAATGATAAATTTCGATTTTTTGATAAATTTTATTAAAGAAATTTAATTTTATTACTTTATTATGTAAATATTATTAATTTTCAAGTAATTAGCTTTCCAACGATATCCAATATTTATATAAAATATTTTACACAATCGATTTAAAATTAGATGAAACTTGGTCTTCTTTATTAATTTTTTTCTTTTAATTTTCCTTAAATTCCTCTAATAAAGGATGGTTGGTTTTTCGGCTATCGAATTATATAGACTGATGTTTACCCTTCAAAATACCATATATTGTTATTATCACAAACTATAAGTGTTAATTAACTTGGTTTACATACTAAATGTTAAACTTAATATACCCCCTTTTCAGCCACTTTGAGGTAGTAGAGGAGGGTATAATAAATTTTATCCAGAAGTTAAAAGAATGAATTTAATGCTCAGTGATTCAAAATGAGTTTTGAGTTGTTTTTGCATAAAAAAAAAACAAAAACACTTAAAAAACTAAAAAAAGAGAAAAAACGACACTAAATTAAATTTTTTTATATTGAAATCATCAAAAGACATAGAATACAAACGATCATTTTTGATCATACATATATATTAAAAAAAACTTCGTATAAATGTGTAAGTAATGACCACATTGTTGTAGTTGTTGTTGTTAATAAAAACTATTAAAATTTTTGAAAAAAAAAAAATAACAGCAAAAGAGCCAAAGAATTATAACCATCGAAGCTTATCACCCAACAATGATCTTCAAACAAAAGGTGATCTTTAATATAATTTGTTGCAATTTTCTTTTTGTTTTTTTGTTGTTGCAGCAAAAAAATGTTACACAAAAAGGGGGGAGCATAAAATACAACAAACACTCATACACATTTTAATACTCCCCAGAAGAAAAAAAACGATCATAATAATTATAAAAAATTAAGCGTCGATGTTATTTTTATACTTCACTCTCTTTTCTTTGTTTTTTTTTTTTTTGTTTTTGCTCCGATTAATGCATTTTAAACTTCACACACTCTTAGAGAATGTAAAGTGACTTGTGTTGAAAGAGAGCGGGGGGGGATGTTAGGGGAAAATTGCAGCGGCAGCTATAAAACCATAAAAAACAATAACAAAATTTTTACAACACCTTTTGTAAATGAAAGCTGAAAGGAACAAACAACGCAAAAAAAGGGTAAATTTTGCAAACATTAAGAACATTAAGAGAATTTCAGAAAATAGAGGAAAAAATGTAAAAAAAACGAAACTGGAAAGCTAAATTGACAGGAGTAAGTTTTTCCCTTTTTTTCTAAAGGGGGGTTCTCAGAGTAATTTACCCAAAGAAATAATCACTAGAGTATCATAATAATTCGGAATAAAAATTATATGACAAGACATTACATTTTATACATGACCAGGGAAATTAAAGAAAATTAAGGATTTAAGGATCAGGAAATAAAATTTTCAATTTGAAGAAAAAAAAATTATTTACACCATAAAAATTTATTAACAAAAAAGAAATATCAATTATTTACTACGATTAATGAATTTTTTACATTCTTTACATGAAGTAAATAAAACAAGCAAGAGGAAATTAGACAAAAAGGATTAAATTTTTTGTTCAAAAAATACTTTTTCGAATAGAAACTTCTAAATTTTACATTATTTACATAAAGTAAAAAAAATTAGCATTTATTTCAAACAACAAAAATAAACTTTTTGGTTTCCCTGATGAGCAAAATATAAGTGTCATTTAAAAGAAAACCTAATGAACCCAAGGTAGCCTAAAACTTATATCAAAAATGTGGGCGTGGCACACTGCTAAAGGCAAAGGTGTTATATTATGTGATTTTTTTAACTTGAATTTAAATGTATTTAATCATTATTTGCGAACTCTTAATGGTAATTAACTATTTATTTTGCTGGTATAGTGCAAGGAAAACATACTTTCAGACATGTCAAGTTTGTCCCTAAACCTCCTATAATTACTGAGTTATTAAGAATTTTCCAGCAGCATAATTAAAATAAAAATTTTAAGTTTTAAACAATAAAAAGTTTAAGGAAATTTATATAAAGTTTTCTATATTTCTATATTTTACATTGATTGAAAGTTGGCGGAATTAAAATAAAATAAACTTATATAGTGGTTTATTTTACACAATATTTTACATTACGTAAAAAATCACAAAAAAGAGAAAGAATCGATTAAAGCTTTGATTATTACATAAATGTTTACATTTTGTAATTTATGTTTTTAAGAGCAAAAATAATTTAATTTTAAAATTTCATAAGTTTTTGCTTAAAGTTTTAAACATTTACATTACATTGTGTAAAGTATGTAAACAATTGGAAAATGGTATAAATAAAATTTGGAATGTTATTTTAAGTGCAGATCCACATTTTCTATATTCTATTTAATTTTTGACTTTAGTTTAGTTTATTAGCAAAAAAGATAAAATTTGTTACAATTGTTTACATCATGTAAAAAATGTAAAATTTGAATTATTTACTTATGTCCCGTCAAGTAAAATTCATTTAAATTAATGTGAAATCTTAAACATTTTTTACATGATGTAAATAATGCTTATAATACAAAATTTTTGTGAAAACGTATAATTTTATATTCAGGATATTTTATTTTAAAATTAACAATATTTTAGGATTTTTTCTTAAGGAAACTTGAAGTTAAAATATTTTAACAGCATTTGACTTTATGTAAACAATGTAAAAATTAAGAAACTTTTATAAAAAAATAAAACCTTTAAAGAAGAATTTATTTAAGAAATTTATATTATTTAAATTATATTTACATTCTTTACATCACATTTACATTATTTACATCATGTAAAAATGTAAATAACTTTGAAACCTAAATTTTTCTTTCGATTTTCAAGGAAATTTATAGAAAAGAATTTTTCAAATCTTAAGATTTTTCTAAGAAAATTGAGTACTTTACACAATATTTGACCTTGCGCCAAGCATGTAAACAATAAACAAAACTTTTTAAAAATAATAATTTTATCTTCTTAAGAAAATTGGGAAAAATTTTATTTAATAAATTTACATTCTTTGTGTTATGTATACATTTTTACATGATGCTTACATTATTTACATCAAATATACATACTTTTTGTTCAATTGTTTACATTATGTAAAAAATTAAAAAACTTAGTTTTCTTTAAAAAATTAATAATTTTCTTAAGGAAAACTAAAATTAATGTTTTTTTACAATTGTTTACCCTATGTCAACCATGTAAATAATAAAGTAAAATTATTAAAATAATACAAAAAAGTTTCTTTTTCTTGAAAAAACCCTATTTGTGGTTAAAATTCTCTTTTAAATTCTGTAATTTTTTTCAGTCTTATTTTTGTTGTTGTTGTTTATAAATGTAAATTATTTAATAAAATACGACACATAATGACAAGCGTGGCTTAATTACTTGTATAATTTTAGCAAAAAAAAAATGTTGCACTTTTTTTAAATACTTTTGATGATGATGTTTGACGTTAAGGCTGATGCATTTAGGTCTTTTTTGTAGTTCTTATCTTTTTTTCAAAATGCTTAAGCTTTTAATTATGAAAAAAACTTAATATTCTAGTGTAAATATGAAGAACAGAAGTAAAAAAATGTTATGTATTCTATGGTCGAGTGACAATTTAAATTAAACCCTTGTCTCTTTTTTTGCGTCCTGTATCATTAAAAACGCTTTCAATTGTCCGCGCGTTTTTTAATTTTTTTTCATTTTTTTTTGTGAAAAGCCGCTTTTTTGTTAAGTGTAATGAACACCTGTAATTATTGTTGTGAGTGTACAACAATGTTTTCTAGAGGTTTTAGGGAGTTTGATGTAAAGATAAAAATGTCAATGTTTTAGGTTTATAAATAGAAACTTTACAGGGCAAATGTTTGAGTTATTGACATTTTAAAAGTAAAATTTATAAATTTTATTATTAAAATAGGCTTTTGATATATTATTTTTTTAATAATAATTTATAAAAGCAGCTGTTGAAATAATAATTTTTTAATAGAAAAAAATTCTAATAGAGAAATTAATTATAAAAATTAAAAAGAAAAGAAGAAGAGACTTACCCATCAAAAGAGCTTTGAGCTGTAAAGAGAGAATTAAAAAAATACATTAAAAATAAATTTTATTTAATGAAAAAACAATTAAAAATTTAAAATGTCGGTTAAGATGGATTCTCAGTGAATCGCAATTAATTTTTCGAATCGTTAAAGACAATTTATTGGAACTGTCCCAAGGAAAATAGGTAAATTTAATTAGAGGAGGCTTAGTTGATGTTGAATATTCAGCCAAGGCTAAAGACCTTTTTCACAAGTATTTGGTGTTTATGAAAACATTAGAATTTCAAGATTCACTCTTCTTAAAGGAAAACTAAGTTAAATGACATTTAATGTCAAAACTTTATGAAGAATTAAAAATTTTAAAATTTTTTACAATAAAGTCGATATTTTAACTTGAAGAAACTTTTCATAAGAACTCGTCCACAAATTAGAGACTTACAAAAATTTCCAATTTCTACACATAAAATCCCCAAAATCCCCTTTCGAATGAGTCTTTTCTAGAAAACGAACTTTTTTCAACGGAATAATCAACCTTTTCGACAGAAAAAAATCTTGAATATATAACGTTTATTTCTTTGTATATATTAAGGACTATTTAAAGGATTTAACAAACAAAATTACAGTATTTCTTTTTTAAAGTTTGGTTAGGAGTTGTGGGCAGGTCCTTGCCCCCTCAAGCTTAAATTACGCACATTCCGATAAATATTTCTTTAGGAAACAGTAAAAATAATTATAATGTTCAGAAGAAAATAATGGTTTCATCAATGAATAAATATGGCCACCTTTTTGGAAGTTCCAAGATTTTTTTAAAAGTTCCAATTTTAGATCAATAGAACCTTTTGACAGTTTTATACATTTATTGTACCATTAATTTTAAGAATTTTATGTGGAATCTGACCCATATTTTAACAAGACCTGTATTAAGCCCACTAATCTAAAAATTCATGTCGTCTTGAATAATTCTGAAACTGTAAGAGTATTTTTTTATAGAGTTTTACTATAATATAATATACTATACTATACTATACTATACTATACTATACTATACTATACTATACTATACTTACTATACTATATACTATACAATATACTATACTATACTATACTATACTATACTATACTATACTATACTATACTATACTATACTATACTATACTATACTATACAATACTATACTATACTATACTATACTATACTATACTATACTATACTATACTATACTATGCTATACTATACTATACTATACAATACTATACTATACTATACTATACTATACTATACTATACTATACTATACTATACTATACTATACTATACTATACTATACTATACTATACTATACTATACTAAACTATACTATACTATACAATACTATACTATACTATACTATACTATACTATACTATACTATACTATACTATACTATACTATACTATACTATACTATACTATACAATACTATACTATACAATACTATACTATACAATACTATACTATACTATACTATACTATATTATACTATACTATACTATACTATACTATACTATACTATACTATACTATACTATACTATACTATACTATACTGTACTATACTGTACTATACTGTACTATACTGTACTATACTATACTATACTATACTATACTATACTATACTATACTATACTATACTATACTAAACTATACTATACTATACAATACTATACTATACTATACTAAACTATACTATACTATACAATACTATACTATACTATACTATACTATACTATACTATACTATACTATACTATACTATACTATACTACACTATACAATACTATACTATACTATACAATACTATACTATACTATTTATATTCAAAATATGGATAATTCTTGAATTCATAAATTAAGTTTTGGCAAATTTAAAGAATAAACAATCCAATGAGGTGGTTAAATTAAGAGGATATAAACTATTTCCCAAAATCTGGTCTGTACTCTTATAGACATCTTATGCGGCTCAAAAGCTACAGAATTATTATTCTGTATTATGATTTTTTTTAACGAATTAAAAAATCTACATTAACGAGGTGTCCATCTTGGCAGGGTTAATGAATAGATTCCGAACAGATAAGAGTCTGTACTACTTCAAAGGAATTCGAAAGCACCTCAGCTTTAAATTTGTGGAATATCATTAAGATATCTCTTTCGTTTAAAAGTTATGGAATTAAAAATAAATATTTTTTGGTGAATTATTAAAAGAAAATAATATTTTCGAGATGACAAAATTTACAGGGTCACTGATTAGATGGGAGCCTGCTTTCCTTAAAATCAAATTTGAAAATAATTCAGCTCTAGTTATGTAAAATTACATTAAGATATCTCAGAGGGTTCAAAAGTAACGGAATTATTTCAAAAAAAATTATTTGGGAAAACAGTGTTCGAGAAGTAATGGCTCATAGAGCCTTACTGGAACACCTTTCACTTTAAAACGGAAAATCATTTATTCATTAATTATCAGGAAACTCAAGTAGTTAATTTTATCACCAGAAGAAAGCTTTAAGAGTACACTTTCAATCCATTCACACTTTAAGTCTGATTAAAAGCCATTTGTGCAACACTTTTTCTATTCCTATAAAAATTAATTTTCCAAAATGTGTCGATTTTTAGTGGCATAGAACTCCTCAAGGAGATCATATTTAATATTTGAAAGAAAATACTCCCAAAAATTTTCTTTTGTATTAATTTTTTCCCCAAAACTTTTAATTTTGTTTCAAAAGTTACAGAAATATTTTCAAAAAATCAGCATGAAAACCGTGCGAAACGCTCTACTACATGTTGCTTCAGCGGTAAAAACTATTTGCAAGATTGTTAGAAAACCATTAGAGAAATCGGTGGTCACTCACTGTTCTCCCTCTCTCTCTCTCTCTCTCTCTCTCTTAATTAAAGTATTTAATTTTGAACTTAGTTTAATAACTTCATTTAACCTTTCGCCTTCTTTTCCAAAAGAGATTAATTTTCAACAATTTCCTGTTGGGTTAATAATCTCTGAAAGAAAAACTTAATCTTCTTTCTTTCATTTTTTTCATACAATTTTATTTTTACAAATCTCTTTCTAATTCTAATTTCTTAACAACAATAATGACAACAACAGCAACAACATTTTTGAACTAAAATGATTTGTTAGATTAGATTTTAATGCTCTACTAAGCTCTGTCAACAAAATGGTTTTAAATGTTATAGTTTTTTCACACAAATACCTTTACATTCATACACATACACCAACATATTTCCTCACTAAAATTACACACAAAAAAAAACACCTTTTTCTCTCTCTCGAAGTATACAATTATTTCAGTTTGCAATTGTTTTTGCTTTAAAATCCTGTAATAACAACTATCACACACACACATATACTTACACATAAACTAACATTGTAAAGAAGAAAGGCTTTCTTTTTACACATACTCATACGTACATACACACACAAAGAAATTTACTCATATCTAAAGTAATAATAACAATGACATTTTTGTTATTTTGTTTCTTTTTTTGGTTTAGTAGTTGGTTTGTTTTGCAATCCTCTTTGTTTTGTTGTTGTTGTTGTTGTGTGTTGATGTAAAGGTGTGGGTGGGTGTGTCTATTAAGCCCCTCAAGTCGCAGTAATAAGTCGTTTACTTTAAGGTTTAGTTTTTTTTTCAAGAGAGACTAAAAACTAAATCGACTTTTACTTTAGTTTATTTACAAAATGCCCTTTAGATTATTTTTCGCTACCCACAGACACACATTCATTAATAAATATTTAATATTACACACACACATGCACACACTCACATGTTTTGCATAAAGAAAATGAAAATGACAAGTGTTAGAAGGTAAACAAATACATAATTTTTACACATAAAAAGTAAAAAACCAGAGATGCCATAACATTAAAAGAAAAAATATATTGAAATCTAATCATATAAATAAAATGTATACATTTTACAATTGTTTACATTTTCTACATCATGTAAACAATGTAAAAAATTCAACAAACAACAAGGCCAATCAATCAAGTCTTTCTTTAAAATAAATTTAAAATGTTTACTTGAGTTTTTTCCATTATGTCAACTATGTAAATAATCAAAAAATAAATATAAACTAACATTTTTGCATCATGTAAACAATTAAAAAATATCAGAAATTTAAATAATTTTTGCTGGAAAGTCAAAACTAAACACTTATTTAATTTTTTACATCATGTAAACAATGAAAAGAAGTACAAAATCGTGAAAATATAAAGAATCTTTTTATAGGTTAAGCAACTTATTGGTATTTTGAACATCATGTCGGCAATGTAAACAATGTGAAATGAAGAGAACCTTTTTTTAATATTTACATTATGTAAACAATTAAGAATTATTAAAAATATAAAGAAAATTTGAATTCAACTTACTGAAAATTACTTATTATCATTTTTTACATCATATCAACAATGTAAACAATTCCAAAATCATAACAATTTACAAAAACATTTAACAAAACATTATGTAAACAATTAAGAATTATTAAAAATATAAAGAAAATTTGAATTCAACTTACTGAAAATTACTTATTATCATTTTTTACATCATATCAACAATGTAAACAATTCCAAAATCATAACAATTTACAAAAACATTTAAATTATTTTCGCAGAAATTAAAAAAATATATCATTATTTACTTTTTTACATGATGTAAATAATTAAAAATTTTCATAATTATAAAAAACAGTTCAAATGTTTTTGCAGGAAAAGAAAAATTTATTATTAACTGAATGATTTACATCATGTCAATAATGTAAAGAATGTAAATATTTTATATTTATATGAATTTTTATTAAAAACTCTTCTTTGCCCTGGTGATTTCTAGAAAAAATGCACTTTTACTATTTTACATTATGTAAACAATTCAAAAGGTTTGTAAATTTAAAGAATATTTTAATTATATTTGATGTGAAGGTGAAATTTGATAGCTATTGAATTGTTTACATTATGTCAACCATGTAAAGAATATGTCCGGTGGTGAAGGGTATAAAAACTTCACCACCGCAAGTAGTGATAAGGATATATTTACTTTGTCATTCCCGATGTAACGCTAAGAAGAAACCATCTTAGATCCCATAATGTTTATATACTTTTGCATCAAATCAAAATCGGAGCCGATTTAGCTATGTCCGTCTATCTTTCTGCCTGTCTGTTGTTGACATGCTCACATCAACAAAAATAGACAGAGCTCAATATTTCTTATAGTCCTGAGAAATGTCCTAATTAATACCAATAAAATCGATTTATTTTATTTAAAGATATATGCCGATATCTGAGGCAATCTCTATGTTCAAGCGAAGAACTTTCACAAAATTGTCAATTTTCAGAGTTGATAAAAAAGAATGAAATTTGGCCAGTAATATTAAGTTCCAAAAATTATCAAAATCGGCTCAGTAGACAAGAAGATATAATTAATTTTATGACTCATTAAATGTTCCTTTGTTGTATTTAAGAAAAACTTTCACGTTTGTGAGTGTATGTGTAAGTGTCTTATGTACGAAACATAAGAGATTTACTTCACACGTATTTGTGGTGGAGGTTATTTTGGATTCGGCATGGATGAATATATCTTTCTTTTTTGTTTTTCCTCCAGATTTAAGTTCTTTAAAGAAGTAATTCGAACTATAAAATCTGATTTCAAAAAAACAGAGGCAACACTGTTTTTGTCATCATATTTGTATAGTTAGTTGGTATTTACTTATGTGTGTGTGTCCGTGTCTGTGCCTGTGTGGGTGTAAATGACGGTAATACTACTTTTTTATATTAAACATGATGGCTAAAGTGTTGTTATTATTATAACGGTTCTTATCTAAATCTGTCTCAATTTTGTAGTTGTTGTTGTTGAATTTGTTTTAAATGTTGCTTTTTTCGCTACTTTTGCATTTTCCTTTTGTATTGTTGTTGTTTTGCAAAATAAAACAGTGACTGTTTCTTTGTTTACTTGTTGTGTTGTGTTTTAGCCTAAAATACAACAAATAGAATAAAAGTTGTTGTAAATTAAACAACTAAATAATAAATATTTTTACCTCTAAATGAAAGTTGTTGTTATTTTCTTTTAATAGGTGCTACATATATGTATAGAGAGAGAGAGTGAGTGAGTGAGATGAGTGGTGAATGTATTGGTATGATAGAAAACAACGAACAACAAATTGGTATTTGTGTTAGTAATTAACACCATTGCGTAATGCAGCGTATCGAAGCCAGTGTAATGCCTATTTTTTTACCATTTTTGTTGTTGTATTTGTATCTGATTTTTTAATGTGGGTTTTGTTGTTTTCCTTAAATGTAAACAAACCAAAAAACTAAAAAGCTCTTGTTTTTTTTTAATGTTTTTGTTGTTGTTGTTCTTGGTATAATTGTTGATGGTTTAAATGCAAAAAAGAAAAAAATTGTCATTTTTATTATTTTCTATTTCACAGTTCAATACTGATTTAAAGGTTTTTACTCTTTTATATCACATGAACTCAGTTTAACAAGGAAATAATGATAATGAAAGATTTAGTGTTATTATTTTTTCAAAGGATTATCGTAAGGATTATTAGGGCAAATGTCTAGGTTTTCTTTAAAATACTATTTAACAAGATTTAATTGTATTTAGGGAAAATGGAAAATGGAATTTTTCTTTTAATATTGAAACTTTAAATTGTTATTTTAAACTTAGTTTAAAGTTAATTTAACCTTAATTTAAACACTAGTTAAACTAAGATTACAGGCAATTAACATTGAGGTTAAACTTTAAATAAACTCAGTTTAAACTGGGATTTATAAAAAGCATGTTTTGTTTAACCTAAATTTTGAATATTAGAAAAATGTCATGATTTTGTTTTGTTTAAAAGACGATTTTACAAGATTTAATTGTATTTAGGGAAATTTAAAATGGAATTTTTCTTTTAACAGTTTTATAAAATTTAAAAAAATTTTTATTTATTTAAACTTAGTTTAAACCCTAATTTAAAGGTCAGTCAAATTAAGGTTAATAAGAAATATTTAGGAAAAACAGTTTAAAAAATCTAAATTTATTTTAAGCAAATTTTTTAGTTTAAAATAAACTTAGTTTAAACTCGGATTTATAAAAAATTAAAACTTTTGTTTAAAAGACGATTTAAAACAACATTTAAATGTATATAAGATAATTGAAAATGATATTTTTCTTTAAATACTTTTATACAATTTGAACTTAAAATTATTAGTTTAAACTCAGTTTAAAATAAGTTAACCTTCAGTCTAAGCGTGGCTCTAACAAAGAGTAATTAAAAATTTTAAAAGAAACTTTTAAGAGAAAAAAAGTTTTAGAAAGTAAAACTTATTTGAAACAAATGTTTCTTAAACTTAAAAAAAAACTAAGTTTAAACTCTGATTTTGCATTATTTACAAAAATTAAATTTCAAATATAACAAAAATGTTTTAATTACTTTAAAAACGATTAAATAGTAATTAATTGATTTTCTTCTTAAAATGTTTTAATACAGTTCAAATGCAAAAATATAAGTTTAAACTTAGTTTAAATTAAATTAAACTTTAATTTAAAAGGTTTACGGGAAAATTTAATAAAAAACATATAAGAAAACATTCATTGTAAAATGCTAAAATAATTTTAAGTAAATTTTTAATAAACCTTAATATAAACTTAGTTTAAACCCTGTTTAAGTGGTAAACTCTTAAAAGAAAATTTTATTGTGATCGTTTTATTTCTAAAAAATAACAATTTAAATATATTAAACTCTGTAAAAACTTGAGATTAAATTAGATTAATACGTTAAATTAATGCAAATTTAATAATTAAATTAAACTTGGGTTAAATGTTATAGTAAAATTTAAAATGAAATCAGTTTAGAATTAAGCTAAAACTGAATACAAAATTAAAATAAACTTCTACATTAAACGTTGATTAAAATATAAATTTAAAAGCTAAATCTTTTTATAAATTTACTGCTATTAAAACTCAGTTATAAACTCGGTTTAAATTTACATTTTTTATTTTATTTGCAAAAGGAATGTTTAGAATTTTACTGAATTTAAATCCCTTTTTTGGTTAGAATTACGCTAAACTTTTTCAAATCGAATTTTAAATTTTACGTCGCGAGATTCTTAAACTTAGTTTAAGCTTCTAAGTTAAACTAAGTTTAAAATGTTTTTACTACAAGTTTGGTAACCTCAATCACTTTTGTGAAACAAATAGTTAGTTTTGTTATTTTTTATTTAAACTCTGTTTAAATTT
Organism: Cochliomyia hominivorax; assembly: GCA_004302925.2. Taxonomy (NCBI): domain Eukaryota; kingdom Metazoa; phylum Arthropoda; class Insecta; order Diptera; family Calliphoridae; genus Cochliomyia; species Cochliomyia hominivorax. The sequence continues at coordinate 30,305,044 of PYHX02000467.1, read as the reverse complement.
AGTTTAAACTCAGTTTAAATTTAGATGTTTTATTTAAATTTTAAATCATTTTAATGTATTTTTGTTTCGAATGAAAGAAAATTATTGATTTTTTAAAGTTAGAATATTTTTAATTTCATGTAGGGATAAACTCTAACCCTCTAGGGTAAATTGACGAACATATGCCACTACGACTGCCTCCCCTCTGTTTAGGTTATAAAATATTTAAAACATAAAAAAATCCATCCAAAGAAATACAAAATAAAACATAATAAATTTTCATTATACAAAACGAATAAAATAACAGAAAAATATTAGGAAGAGAGGGGAGAGAGAGAGAGAGAGCGAAACTAAAAAAATTAGAATACCAATAAGTAGGAATGCTATATTCGACTATACCGAATCTTCAATACCCTTCGCCATAAATGTATGTAAAGTAAATATGTTATGTTCCAACACATACACACTCACACAAACACTTAATGAGTCTTAAAAATTAGTTATATTTGTTTGCTATAACTTTTTTTCTACTGATTCGACTTTGATAATTTTTGGAATTGTAATGAAGTATATATAACTTTATATAACATAATATGCCATTCTAATTTGTCAATTTATAATTGATAATTTTACGAAAATTCTTCGCTTGAATTTAAAGGTTGCCTCAGATATCGGTCTATATTTTTTAATATACTAAACTGATTTAGCTGGTTTCAAATAGGAAACTTCTCAGAACTATAAAAAATGCTGGGAGGGGGCTAAATTTCATTGAATTTCGCCCATTATTGCGAAGACAGACGAACGGACGGACAGACAGAGGGACATAGCTTAATCGTCCCAGATTACGTATTATACATTACATGGTCTTGAATGATTCCTTCTTGGCATTACACTCAAAATAACAAACTTAATACACTCACTTTACCACTTGGGGTGGTGGTGGGTATAAAAAGGATATAAAGGAAGAATTTCTAAAACCGTTACCACTGACCAAAGAAAATTTTATTTACAAACTGACCAAAAATATACAAAACAACAAAAAAAGTGTTTTGAGGAAAAATTGGTTAACAATGAAACCATGTGCTGTTGTTGTTGTTATTGTTATTTTTGGTCTAAACGAATTTTTATTATAATTCAGTTTTAAGGGTGGCACGAGTTAAATTTAGAACATTATTTTTCTCTTCACTTTTGGTGAAAATGATCCTTTTTGTGTTTGTTGTTGTTATTGTTCCTTTTTTTTTAAATTGAATGATTGCTGGTGTTTTTTTGTTATTGTTGTTGTTGTTGTTTTTAAATAGGGTTAGGTAAACTAAATTATAAACACTTTTTTTCTTATTTTTCCTCCTTTTCAGTCTATTTGAGTTGGTATCATTCATTTTCTAAGGTTAATTAAACAAATTTAGTTTTTACTACTTTAAAAATAAAGAGGAGAGAGAGAGTATGAAAAAAATATAGTTAATTAAAAATTAAAATGTTGTAGCTGTTAAACGTCAGCTGGGCTTAAATATCTATTAGGAGGGATATAAAGAAAATTATTAAGGATATTAAACATAACAAAAAAAAAAAACTAGCAGCTGTTAAGGAACTGGTCGAATAATTTTATAGCAAAATTATTTCAATAATATTAATAATAATAATAGCAAAAGAGATGGAAGAGAGACTTTTGTGGTTTAATTAAATCAACAAAGAGAGCATAACGAAAAAAATATCCTTTTAAAATTTCAAAAGAAAAAGACAAAAATTGCATAAAATAACATTTTTTTAATTAAATGTCATCTTTTAATTTCAGCTCATTTTTTAAAACCCTCCACCACCACAAGTGGCATTCATGTGTAACGCAGACAAAGTCTGCTCAGACCCCATTATGTATATATATTCCAACTTTGAATCAAAATCTATCTGAGTCGTTTAGAACTGTCCGTCTGTCTGTATGTTGTTGGCAGGCTCACATCCACAATAATAAACAGAGCTCAATGAAATATGCCTGAGTATTTGCTAAAGTTTACTTTTTTAAATCAGCAAAATTGTTTTAACATATTAAAAGATATAAACCGATATCTTGTGGAGGGTATTTAAAATTCGGCATAGACGAATATATTTTTTTTATTCGTTTAAATATTTAAAATTCACAATAAAATATTTATTATATTGTTTCCATCATTTTGCTACTGTAACGCCTTCTTATTTGCTTTTTTGGCAAAATTTCCTAAAATTAAATAAATTTGAAAATTTTTTTTAAATCCATCTAAAACTGACAAACCAGCCAGTCGACGCCTTGAAATTTTTAATTTATGTTGTTTTAAGCACAAAAACTCACAAAAGAAATAAACAAGAAAAAAGCTAAAAAAATCTAACTTAAAAGCGCTAAAATTACTTTGAAGTTTTGTAATCAAAGAAAGAACAAAATTGAGGGAGTAAAAATACACTGAAAAGAATTTAGTTCCATTTAAAAATAAAAAAATTCAAATATTAAAAACTAAACTTTAAACTTAGTTTAAACTTGGTTTAATAGCAAGATTAACTAAGACAACCTTTGCTGAGAAACTAAAAATTTGACCATTTTTAAGAAATCGAAAACAAGGAATTTAAATATCAAATTAAAAATTTAAACTTAGTTTAAACCGCGTTCAGAAAAAAATTTAGCTATAAAAGGCGTTAGATTAAAATAATAAAAATTTATTTAACTAAATTTACTCTGAAGTTTAATTTAAACTTAACTATTAAAACGATTTAGTGTTTAAAATATTTCAATTAGAACATTTTTTAGTATATATATTTAAACTTAGTTTAAACTACGATTATTAAGAAAACTATTTTCCAAAGAACTAAGTTCAGAATAACGTTTAGCCTGAGTTTACTTTAAAAAAAGCTTTAACGCTTTTGTTAAGACTTTTTTCTTTAAGTTTAAAGTAAATATATAAACTTAGTTTAACCAAATACTTTAACTAATTTCAACTTATAAAACTTTATATAAATGTTTAATGTAAGTTTAAAAAATTAATTAATTAAAATAACGTTAGAAGTGCAATATTTATTCTTAAACTTAGTTTAAACCATGAATTATAGTAACTTAAACTTTATTGTTTTCCATTCAAACGATTTGAAGCAAGTGTGTAATGTAGGTTTAACTAGAGATTTAGTCTTTTAAATAAATATATTAAAGAAGTATTTTTGTTTATACTTTAACTAAGTTTAAACTATAAATTATTGATAGATAATCCTAAAATGTATATTTTAAACTACCAGTGAAGCGAGATTTAATCTAAGTTTAACTATAAAAATAAGCACTTAAAATATTTAAATAAATAAAAATAAAGTTTTGTTAACATTTTTACTTAAATTTATAACTTTAGTTTAATCCAAGTTTAACCATTAAAAATTAAAACATTTTAAAATATTTAAAAAAGTTTTTTTTAATATTTAATAAAAATTAAAAAAATCAAGTTTTTGTAAGATAGTTATACTTGACCTTAGTTAAACTATTAGTTAGAGCTATGTTAACTTTATGGTTTTTCTATACTTGGTTTAAGCTTAGTTTAACTTAAGTTTATCTACAAAAATATTAAGTATTTAATATATTAAATATTTATTTAAAAATAAAGTTTTTGTAAGCCACTCATATTTAAACTTTGTTTAAACTGTGAACTTAAGAAGTCAAGTGTACAGTTTCCTGTTAAACTGAGTTTAAACTTAGTTTAAATATTTTTTTGATTTAAACTTTTTTAAATTTAAATAATTAATAAAAAATACTCAAATTTTCTTTTTAGTCTTTTTTCCGCTTGTTCTCTCCGTTTGCAAAAATTTAGCGTCATTCAGAGTTTTTGTCTATAATAAACATTTTATGATTTTTGTCCTTTTTAGTTCATTTGTGATTATTTTAATAATCATTACAATAATAATTTGTCTAAAGACTCTTTTTTCTACCTTCTATCGGAAAAAGGAAAGAATGATGGTCTTCTTTGGAGAAAAGGCAGAAAATATAAAAACACTCAGTCATCGCAAATGTTTAATCGATAAAATAAATGAATCTTGTTTGTTTTCTGTTGCTGTTGTTATGTTTTGCTATTGTTGTTGTTGTTGTTGCTTATGACTACAACAAAAGTTTTAAAGGGAACAGAAAATTCAATGAAATTTTAAAATAAGGAGTGAGATCGAAAAAAAATCTTAACATACATATGAGTTAATAAAAACAAAACCACTCAATTTACAGTTTTTTATTTTTTAATTTGATTGAAATTATTATTACGATTTAGTAAATGAACCTTTTTCGAAATCCCTTCCATAAACGTATTTATAGTGATCTCTATCACTTTGCTCGAATAGGCAGTCGTCCATCTCTGTTTGAAATGTAAAACTCCTTTGGACAACTTTTTTGTGCTCTTCAATTCTCTTTAAATAAGAGATGATATCTTTCCATTGACCTCAGCTTCGGGAAGTTTTGAAGATTTTCCTCTCTTCTTTTATGCTTCATATATCCCTGAAGGGCTTATTTGCAATAGTGACAGGATGCCAAGTCAGGCCAAATATAAGTGGACACATTATGAAGTCTTATGAATGAATGCTCATCCATTAAGCAGCAAGAATTTTTACTTCGAAACCTCCCTTCTAATTCGGTGCTCTGTTTTCGGCCTCTAAGTTTTAAGCAGCGTTCCTGTTAGGAACTTTTTGAGTCTTATAGTTACTTAACCTGCATTATCTTTAACTTGTCGAACCAAATAGTCTAAGCGCTGATCTAAACGGACTGCTTTCGGCTGTATTTGGAAATCTTATGAAAATACTTTCTATTTTCATGGCTTTGGAAACCTCATGTGGACCACTCCTTCTAGATGAACCAGGTTTTCTACCAACCGACAAATTCTCCCGATACTCTTTAATAACATTAAAAGTAGTTTAACGGCAGATTTTTGGCAAACTTTTTGTAGGTCCAAGTTTTGATTTGTTGAAAATATTAAATTTTTTTTGGTCACTGATTTTAATTAGTTTAGAAATATATTCATTTGTTTGATGTTAAACATAATAATTGACATGTTTTAAAATGGTAATTGAAGGTAAATACGTTATGTTCGTTCATACACACTCACACATACACTCAATAACATACACACTTTATGAACGTTTTTCAGAACTACTTAATGAGTCATAAAATTTTTTCTCTACCGTACCGATTGTGATAATTTTTGGTATAATTATGAAGTACATATCACTTAATGTTATGTTTCATTCTCATTTCATTTCATTTCATTTCATTTCATTTAATTCTCGATTTATAATTGATAATTTTAGGAAAGTTTTTTGGCTTGAATTTAGAGGTTGTTTCAGATGTCGGTCTATATCTGTTAATATACTGAACCGATTTTTTTGGTTTTAAATAGGAAATTTGTCAGGACTATAACAAATATTATGGCCAAATTTCATTGAGCTCTGTCAATTAGTGTGGATGTGAGCGTGCCAACAATAGACAGACAGACGGTCACAGTTAAATCGACTCAGATTTTGATTTAATGTTTGGATATATAGACATATTGGGGTCTGAGATTCCTTTTGTGATAACGAAGGGTATTAAAATCAAATTAAATTTTGAGTTAAAAGTTTTAATGAAAACGTATGTTGAAATTTTGTCGATTTCACTCCTTAAGAAGAGGGGAAGAGAAAGAATATTAATTTTCTATAGAAAATGCTGTAATTAAGGGATTCATAAATAGATTTTAATAACTTTTAGGAATAAAACAAGCTTTAAATTGTTGAAATATTTGATGCCAAATTTGGTTAATTGAAATATAACATTAATTCAGGATTTTCTTTCTTTACATAAAACAAGACAAACAAATGTATTAAATTTATGATTTTACTAAAAAAAACTACATTTTCGTTAACTATCAAAATCCTATAAAATCAAACACACACACACACACACACCAGGGAAACTGTTTTGAGTTTTAGGCCGCCAAATAATTTCTACAGTAGTTAACCGCCAGCATATGTACAGCACCCATGAGTTCTTGTATTTTAAGCGTTTTTTCTTTAACTTATTTTCGTCTTATGTTCAAGTTGTAGTTTATTAGTTGGATTTTTGTAAAGAACATGAGGCAGCATGAGTAGCAACTAACAATTCTTGTAGTTTCTTTTTTTCCATGAAGATTTAACAAGACTACAAAACAACTGCAACTGCAACTGCAACCATAACTTTAGTATGAAGAACCAGAAGTTAAAAAAAATAAAAATCGAAGTAGAAGAAAAAGATGAGTGTGTATAGACCATGAATTACTTAAATTGAAGTTTATGAGTGCCAAGAATTTGCTACCAAATTGAAAAATATAATTTTTTCCATTTTTTCTTTTTAAAATAAATTTCTAATAAAATATTTGCACGCAATTGTGAGAGAAAAAAGAAGAATTTAATTTCATATAAATAAATCTGTTAGTTTTATGAATTAAACAAATAAAGAAAGTTTAGCTAAAACAAAAAAAGACTTTTAAGAAATTTTCAATGAAATCTTAATTTTACAACTTAAACTTAGTTTAAACTCTGGTTAATTGAGAGTTTAACTGTAAACAATTAGTTATTATATAATAGATGTAATTGATTTACATAAATCTATAAGAATTTTTACTTAATCTCCCTTTATTTTGTTAAACTTAGTTTAAACTTTTGGCTTAAAAGTACCCAATAAAAATTTATGAGTTAAAAAAACAAGAAAATTAACCTTAACAAACATAAATATGATATCTACAAAAAAATTTTAGTTATATTACAATTTGTTTTCTTTTAAACTTTGGTTAAACTTCAGTTAACCCTGAATTCAACCAGAAGCAATTAATATTAAACTATTTTATAGAAATCTATAAGAAATTTCTATTAATCTTGCAATTGAAATTATAATTAATCTCGCAATTTTTTTCTTAAACTATGTTTAAACTTCGTAAAAAAAAAACAAATATAAATTTTTTAATTTCTTGAAAGAAAGACAACCTAAACCTGAATCTTTAAGTAAATTAAGTTAAATCTTATTTTTCGCTTTAAACCTTGTTTAAACATCAGTTAAACTTGAGTTAAACTAAAAATAATTAAGTAATTCAATATAAAACTGTAGGATTTTTAATTAATCTCAAAATATTTATGTTAAACCCAGTTTAAACTCTTAAAAGTAAATACTTAAAAGTTTTTAAGAGTTTAAAATGGGCAAAAGATAATCTTAACAAAAATGAATAAAGAAAACCCCAGAAAATTTTGGTGAAATGCCATTTTTTTATCTTAAACTTAGGTTAGACCTCAGCTAATTTTTACTTAAGTTAACTGATAAACCATTTTATTTAAACTCTTTAAGAAGTTTTGTTAAATTTATTTTAAAATCCAAAGTTTTAAACTGAGTTAAAATAAAAGAAATTCTTCACATATGTAGTTTTAGTTTAATTAAACTTAGTTTTAATTTTTATTATGAAAAATACAGTTAAACTTGGTTTAAACTGTATACAGTAATCGGAGGTTATTAAGACTTGTTGATAGGAAAAATTTTACCTTAAAGAAATTGAAAACAAAAAGAAAATATTTTTTTCTGGGTGTTTAATCTAAGTTTAAGTTAAGAATATTATAAATATAATTTTTAACTCAAATTTAACATAATTAAACTTCGATTAAATTAAAAGATTTTTAGACATTTATCATGTTATTTATTTGTTATTTATTTAAACTTAGTTTAATAAAAATAATTAATTTTAACTTTAATTATATTATTTAAGCTTGATTTAAACTAAGATTAAACTTAGATCAAATTTAATCTTTTTATGATTTTAATTTTTAACAATTTGTATTTTTAGATTTGTTTTTTTATTTAATCTCAATTTAAACTGAGATTAAGAAAGAATTTGGTAAGAACATTATTTAGAGATCTTAAAACATATTAAAAGTTTTACTAAACTTTGTACATGAATACAAAATGTCTATATCTCAAGTTTATTTATTTTTTTTGTTGAATGTTATTTTATTGCTTTAGTCTTTTATGCTAAAGAGGGGATATTTCTGGAATCCTGCTTTTTCAACTCATTTACGTTTTGTATCTCAAAAATATTTAAATTTTCTTAATCAGCAATTTTGGATTAAATTGTTTTTTTATCTGAAAAGTTTTTTTCTTATTTTTATTTAATGAAAAACAAAAAATCCCTTTAGAAAAAATTGCAAATTTCAATTAAATTGTACACATGCATTGCTGATCAATTAATATGCAAATGTAACACTAAATAAACTGTCGCACCTTCATCACAATATGCAACACAACAACTGTTGCAAAGTTGCAAAAATCTCTATCAGCAACAACAGTAGCTGCTTAACAACAATCGGTATCTAAAATACAACAAAGAAAAAAACAAACTTTTTTTAAACAATCAGAAGCTGGCAAATGTTGCTACTTGCAGCACCAAACAAAACTTATCTTAAAGATACAATAAACAACAACAACAACAATAACAACACCCAACTGAAAATGCAAGAAAACTCTGGAAAAAAATACTTTAAATATGCAAATAATGTGTTGACAACTTAATTCTTTTGGTGGCTGAATTTGTATACCCTACACCATCACAAATGGTGTAGAGGGTATATTAACTTTGTCATTCTGTGTGTAAAATCTGTGTTGATCTTGATATGTCTGTTCTATTGTAGCCACGCTCACATTCACAATGAAATTTGAGAAGTCCTGAGAAGTTTCCTATTTAAAACCAGCAAAATCGGTTGAGAATATTTAATGATATAGACCGATATCTGAGGCAACCTATAAGTTCAAGAGAAAAACTTTCGTGAAATTATTTAGATTAGAATGAAATGTTTGCCATTTAAAAAAGTTATGCAAACTTCATTACCCTCCCGAAAAAATTATGAAAATCGGTTCAGATAAGTTCAAACAAATTAAAGTCCAAAAAATATAACTAATTTTATGAATCATTATCTGTTTCTGTGTTATATATTTTATACGTTTGCGAGTGTATGCATGAGTGTGTTTTTGTACGAACATAACGTATTTACGTGACACGCATTTATGGTGGAGGGTATTGAAGATTCGTCATAGTCCAATATAACATTCTCACTTGTTTTTATTTCAGTTTTTCTTTTTCTTTTTGTGTGCATCTAGAGCGGCATTTAAATTGAAATACACTTGTGTGTTGCGAGAAAAAATAAAAAAAAACTATAAAACAAATAAAAATATTTATTTTTATTTTTTGTTGCCAAATTATAAGAAAAAAATCAATTAAAATTCATGAAAAAGACAGACGGACCAACAGACAGACAGACATAAAATCAAAGTTGAAATCCAAACGAAACGAAAAAAAATTATTACGCAAAAGAAAAAATCTTAAGAAAACGATCTAAAGAGAACAAAAAAAAAAAGGAATAAGAAAACGCACAGACAACAGAAGAATGGTTGGACGGACGAACAGACGATCAGATGGACCAACAACATTTGTCTTTAGAGTTAACAAGGCCCTGGCAAAGCTAAACTAAAGTTATGTTGGGCAGCTTGAAAACAGTAGCAAAAGGCCAAGTAGATTTGTTAAGTTTTCTTTTCATTTTTTGGCCATAACACGGACCATGTGTGATTGTCTGTTGCGCTTAAGTCTGTCGCTCACTATGTCTATTCATTCATCTTAAGCTACAGATTGAAAACGTGTTAAGGTATCGGTTTCACAGTGGATGTTAATAAATGTTTAAATTATGAGAAGTTTCAGTAGAAATGAATTAATAGTTAACAAGATTAACAAAAATCAATAGTTTAAATATTTAACTAAATCTCAGTTTAATTTAAACTTAGTTTAAACTATAGTTATCTGAATATAAAAATTCAAAATACGTTGGCGAATTAATATTTAAAGAAAGTTAAAAAAAATAATTTTTTAAGACAACAAACAAGTTTCGCTGCTTAACTTAACTGTAGTTTAAACTTAATTTAAACAACAGTTTCTTGATTATATGAATTTCAAATATTTAGACGAATTAAAAAAAGATTAAAAAAAACTATAAAATTTTAATTGTTTTAATCAACAAAAAAGTCGAAATAAACTAACGTTCAGGTTAAACTTAGTTTAAACTAAATAGCTAACTGAATACATAACTATACAATACTTAAAATAAATATAATTATGTAAATCACATATTTTTAATAGTTTTCTTTACATTATTTTAATTGCTTAACTAAACTTCAATTTAATTTGAACTCAGCTTAAGCTGTGGTTAACTAAGAAACGTTCCCTAAAGAAAAGTCAGTGAATTAAAAAAATATCTAGAATAAAACAACATTTCAAAAACTTTTCGCGCAATACTTTGGAATATTTAACTGAAACCCATTTTAATTTAAACTCAGTTTAAACTATGACAAACATTCACTAATTAACAATCAATCACTTCAAAAATAAATAAAAATCAAAAAGTTTAAAAAAAAACTTTTTGATGGAGTTAAAAATGAATTTAAATTCAATTTTACTTTAATTTCATCTCTGGTTAAAGTATGTTTATTAAGTAATAATAAACTCAGCTTAAACTATGTTTACCAAAACTTCCGTAAAGAAAACCAGTTATTTAAAAAAATTAGTTACAATGGAAATGAATTTTAACTTTTATTATCGAAGAAATAGAGAAGATAAAATTGCTTAAGTTAAACTTGAGTTTAATCTAAACCCTGCTTAAACTGTACTTAATTAGTGATTCAATTAAAATATTTAATTTAAATTAAATTATTTAAATTTTTAATTATAATTTTTTTCTAAGAAGTATAGAAGAATTTATTTAAGAAAACTTCAGTTTAATTTAAACCCAGTTTAAATTTTTTTAATTGGAATTATAATCTTTCTCTGAAGAGAATTCAGTCAATTATGAAAGTTAATTAAAATTAAAATTTCCAACATTTTTAAAATATTTTTTCATTAAATTTCAGCTTATTTTAAACCCTTTCACATTAAAGAACCTCATATTAACCTTCCATTTCGTATTTAAACCTAGTTAAATAATAACTTAACTGAGTTTAAACTTCCGAAGCAGAAAATCTATAGAAAGAAAAACTACTGATTTTTGAAAAATTTGTATTAAAACTGTAATTAAACTAAAAAATTTAAACCTTAGACTAGAGACTTAAACTCAAGTTAATCTAAAAATAAACTTTATTGAAGCAGTAGTAAACACTTCTTTTTATGAGTTCACAAAAAGATAAATAATTTTTGAAAATATTAATTTTTGAAAAATATTTTTATCAACTGAAAGTTTTATTAACTGAAGTTTAAACTGAGCTTAAGAAAAGATCCGAGTTTAGTTACATTATTTAAGGATTTCATTTTAATTTGTTTAAAAATTCATGTTTGGTTTATTATTTTAAAAATTTTAGTCTTAAACTCAATTGTTAATTATGAGTTTAACTTTCCTCTGTGAAACTGATCCTACTTTGTTTACCTTTTTCGTTACTTAAGCTTATCTGCGACACTTTTTTGCACGTTTTTATTTATTTTTTGTTTATAATTTAAATTTTGTTTTCTTTAAAGCTTTTTTTTTTGAAAGTATTATTTTATGGCTTGGAAGTTGTGGGCCCATTGGAGTTCACAGCTACTGTAGTTTTTTAATGATTTCTTTAGATTCCCTTTAACAAATCCACTTCAAAAGAAAGAAAAAACCTTTTAAACATTTAACATTTTAACGGCCTCATGGAAAACGAGACAACAACGAGTCATTTTGTCTGGTTGATTTCCCGTTTCTTGTTGTAAGACTCCAACATTTTCAACCAAAAAAAAAAAAAGGTGACAAATCTTGCAACTCTGTTTTTTTTAAGTTGGAGCCATTTTAATGAGTCTTACGTTAAATTGAAATTTTTCTTAACACCTTAAGAAAATAAACGTTAAAAGGTCTGCTTTTTTTAAGAATTTTAAAAGTTTTAGTGTTTTTTTCCACTTTAAGCGCGAAATTTTTGGCGTTGTATGCGTTGAACTTGACGCAAACGCATTAAGGATTATTTTTTTTAGAGATTAATGCAAAATATGTATTTTTTGTTTTATTTTGGAGTTTATTTTGATATCATGTTTTTATTGACAGGTATTTTAAATTTAATGGCGCTTAATTTAAATATTTTGTGTAAAAAGCACAATTTTAACTTAATACTTGTCTCTTACAGACAAGTTAACTACAAAGAAAAAACAGAAGAGAATCAAGTTTATTTTGTCTTCAATTTAAATAAGACATCAAACATAAATGATTCATGATTATTGTGGAATAATAAAAAAACACTTTACACAATTTTTATGTCACAAAGAATTGTTTTTAGAAATGAATGATTAACTTAAGTTGAGATTCTTCTTAAACTCCTTGGCAGCTAAAGCTTTTATTTAATAGAATTAAAAAAGTTTAAAAAAAAATTTTAATTTTTTTATTTTTACATAAAAAATTTTAAATTAAAAAAATTCTCTCTTCAGGCGTATGATTGATATTAATTAAGGGGTTAATTTTTTAAATTGTTAATAACTTTTAAACTACAAAAGATTTTTTTAAAAATCAAAAGGGTATGAATAGCTAAGACTTTAGGCTTTTATTTATAGTACAATTTATAATTCTCTGCAAATTTGAAATATTTAAAAAATTAATTTAAACTTAAATACAACTTGCAAAATTTTATAATACTTTTTTTAAATGGTATGAAACAAGGATTAAACTTATTTTATTTATATACATTTTATTAGTCTCAATCACTAATAACAATTATTTCCTTAATTTTGTATTATAATAGTTTTTCCCCTTTTTAATGGGTCTGAGTTGGTTAATTGATTTGTGTTAAATTTGTGTTCATTATAACAATGACATTTTTGTGGAGAGAGGGGGGAGGTAGAGAAGATTTGTGTTCAATGTACTTTTTGTGATATTAATCAAACAAATGTTTTGTTATAATAAATAATCTATAATTTATATAAAACCAATAAAAACATAAACATTTAAAGAGTGAAATCGAAGAAATGTTAACATTTTCGATTTTAGACTTATGATTTTAAATGTGTACCCATCTCTTGTACCCATCAAGCTAATACAGGTTTAAAAACGTAAGAAGTTTTAAAATGATCTGATGGAAACACTGCTAAAAGCTTAGAGGCCAAAAACAGGTCATAGAAATTGAAGTCACATTAAAAAAAAATCAAAAATTTCCTACGGCAGATTTTTCGCAACTTTCTGGTAAAATTTTTTGTGTTGGAGAAAATTCAGTCAAAAATTCCCCAAAAGTTCTTGGTATAACAAACAATAAGCAGTTGCGGCAAAAGGAGACAAATTCTTTTTACAACGGTAACAAACAATTGTTTGTACTTTTTGTTTAAATATTAAGAAAAAATTGAAGTTTAAAAAATAAATAGAGAAAATTATGTTTTATGGATAAAAAACGTATTTAATCACTTGATGCTAAAATAAATTAAATTATTAACTTTTGATTTTTTTGTAAAATTATATAAGAAGTTAAATTAAAAAAATAAAGGATGACGTATGATTAATATTAATTAATTACTATTTTTACAAAAATGCTCAAATCTTTGGAAATAATTACGATTTTTTCAAATTTTAAATTGCTACATTACGAAAGCATTTCCACCTTTAATTTAGCAATATAATCAAATTTTTGAAAATTTTTTAAATATTTTTAAAAAATTTATGAACATTAAAAGTTAAAACATATAATTTTATAAGATTTAAATACAAATAATATTAATTTATATTACTTAACCACATAAACAGTTAATAACAATTAAATTTTCTTTTATAAATTTTACGATTATCACTTATTTTTAGGGTGAAACAAATTTAAAACAAAACTAAAGGATGACGTATGATTAATATTAATTAAGAACTATTTTCACAAAATGTTTCATAACTCTTGAAATAATGAAGATTTTTCAAAAATTTAATTGCAGCGATTAATAAACCCTTTCAGCTTTAATTTATCAAAATAAAATAATTTTAAATTATTTTTTAATACTTTTAAAAATTTTGTGAAAAATAAAAGATAAATTTTCTAAGAGTTTAATCTAAAATGTGCTAATTAAATTATTAAACCTCATAAAAAATAATGATTTTACAAAATTTTATAATAATCTGTTATATTATATATTTTAAGAGTTAAATAAATAAATTTTAAGCGTGACGTATGATTGATATTAATTAATGACTATTTTCACAAAAATTCTTGTAACTTGGGAAATAATTAAGATTTTTCAAAAGTTTAAATTGCTCTGATAAATTAGCACTTGCAGCTTTAATTTGGTAAAACATAATAATTTTTAGCACTTTTTTAAATATTTTTAAAAATTTTTGAAATTTAAAAATTTGACAGAAATGAAATTTCTAAGATTTCAATATAAAAAATATGAATTAAATTACTTAACATAAGAAATTCTTTAGTTGTTATTGTAATGATATTTATGTTTTTCAATGTCATGGTTAAAAATGCGTATGCGTGCCGGAATCACTGTCTGTTCTTTTTTTTTTTTTTGTGGCACAAATAGTTAACAGGTCTATATAATAATAAGGAAAACAAAAACAAAAAAAAGCGAAAATTTACTAAATGTGTGTCTACATGCAACTTAAATTGAACATAACTCAGGCAGACAGACAGATATTTTTCTATATATATACAGACGAACAGACAACAGTCAGAAATCATTCATGATTTCAAATTCAAAATAAATAAATTTACAACAATAACAAATACCACGCAAAAATACAACAATACAAAAAAATAAAGAGCAGCATGAGTGTAAACAAAATAATGTTAAAAATAAATTTTTTAGTTTTTGTATAATTTTGAAAAAAAAAAAACGTTTTTAGAAAAAAAAACGCAAGTTGGCGTGTCCAAAATTATGCGAATCCTACAAATGAATTCGAAAAAAAATTAAAATTGTTAACAACCCCAAAAAACTAATACAACCACTGTAAGCATAAACATGTATATGTAAGTATGAGTGTGTAGGATGTAAACATAAATGCAGGCATGTGTATGTATATATGTGTGTGTATGTATGTTAGGGATTATTTTTTCAAGTGCATGTTGCACAACATTTTACAAAATTTTGCATGTTTTTTTTGGGTTGAAATAAGAAGCGGTTCAACTAACGCCAAAGGCGCTGTATGTCGCACATTCTTAAGTTCGTGTTAAAAAATTGCTATTTTTTTTAAATCAAAAACACTAACACTTATGTAAAAAATATTAATGTATGTGTATGGTGTGTACAAATTGTACAATTTGTTTAACAAATTTCAAATAAAACTAAAACAAAAATAAATAATGAGTGAATGAATGAGTGAATGAAAGAAAGAGTAGTTCAGTGGGTCAGGTTTGCATGAAATTCATCAGTTTTCATGTTTATTTCTCAATTGGTTTATTTCATCATAAGTTGTTTTTATATAATTTTTATATATATATACACACACATACACACATATACATATTTAGTGCATGTTGAATATTGAATTCATCCAACTTTCCATGTCCATGTAAAATGTAGTTTAAACAAAAAAAATGCGTATAAAATATGACGTGTTTGATTTAGAAAATTGTATTCTTAAAAGTTTTATATGACGTTTATAACATACATGAATTTTTTTTTTGTATTGAAACGTCATCAATGTTGCATGTTGAAAGAAATCAAAATTACCAATATAAATGCCAAACACATGCAAAAGAAATACATATAACATTTTTTAACACAACATTTTCCAGTGACGTGTATTTGAAATAATAAAGAAAAAAAGGTCAAAAAACTTTAAAAACGCATCTTTGGATGTTTAATTTCAATTTGGGTTGAACAAAATTCCTTTAAATTCTTAACCAGAAATGAAAATTTTGAAATTTTTATTAAATATGAATTTAATTTTCTTAATTTGAGATCATTTTTTCTATATTTATAACAAGAAAAACATACTTTTTATTGCTGGTAATAAAGCTCTGAAATGTCTTTTATTTAATGCTTTTTAAATTCTTAAAATATCTTGTTCAGTTTTGAAGTTATTTAAATTTTTAAGAAATTTGTCAATAATTAATATTAATCATACGTCATCTTGTTAGAAAATTAAAAATTCAAAATTTCACTAAAGTTAATATGAAATCAACGAAAATTTTAATAAATTACTGTTTATCATAGAAAAAATTTAAATTTTGTTTAAAATATTTGAAGATAATTTAATTATTTTCCAAAGAAAAATTTATGTTTTCAGTAAAAGTTTAAAAACAAACAACTTTTCCCAATAACGTGCATTTGATGCTGTTTCATGGAATAATAGAAAAAAGTCAATAAACTTTAGGTATTACAACTATTTTAAGTTGAAAAAAAAATTCCTTAAAAATAAAAAAATCTTAATTTTAACTTAATTTTTTCATATTTATAAAGATAAAAATTTATTTTCTATTTATTATGGGAAATCATTAAAGTGTTTTCTTTTTAAGGCCTTTTAAATTTTTAAAATACTGTTATTAGTTTTTAAGTTATTTAGATTTTTGTAAAATTTGTCAATAATTAATATTAATCATACGTCACTCTGGCAGAAAATTAAATTAATATTTTTTTAATAAAATTAATATTAAATCAACAAAATGAATATTTTTTAGTATTTATGAAAGTAAATACTTAAATTTTAAGGGGCGAGACCGAAAAATTCTTAAAACACTTTTTTTCATTCAAACTTTTAACTCAAGAATTTTTTGATTTTTGTTTGTAAAACTATATTGAATGTATCTGCTTAAAATAACCATGACCAGCAAAAAGAGCATCCTAAAAATAATTATTATTTTCAACAAAACCCAATTTGGCCCTAAAAAGGTTGGCCAAGCATTGAAAGTTCTGTCGTCAAACTAAAGCCCTAAAATTGAAAGTATTTTCAAAAGAGCTCCCAATATACTCGGTAGGAAAGCAGTCCGTTTAGCTTAGTGCTCGTAGTAATTGGTGCGAAAAGTTAAAGCTAATATAAGTTTCAAAAAATACAAACCTCAATAAAGTCCTGACAACAACACTGCTAAAAAATTTTGAGGCCAAAAACTGAACACGGAAAAAGAAAGACAAATTTTTTAAAAAACAAAATATTCTTGCTGCATAATGGATGACAAAACGTATGTTCTAGAAGATTTTTGCAATTTCCTGATCAAAAATTATATATTGCTGATGCTCGAGGGAATGTGGAAGAAAAGATTAAGACCCAAAAGCGGTCAAACTTCAGTTCTAGGAACGGCAAGCAACATGCAGTTGCAACAAAAGAAGCCAAACATTTGTAATAAAGGGCTCTATAAATATCGAAATTTACATTAAGGAATGTTTACAAAAAGAGCTGCTTCCATTCATGAGAGTTCAGAACGATTACACTCACTTTTAACATGACTTGACATGCTGTCACTATGGTAAACATGCCCTTGAGTATAACAAGAACAATAATGTGGTGTTTGATACAAAAGGAGAAGAAATTCCTTCAAACTTCCCGAACTTTTCGATCTCATTCCTTAGAGATAAAATATTGTAAATTAAAATTATGTTTGTTTTATAACATTTTGTTAAATATTTGAAATAATTTTCATAAATTTTAAAAATTACCCTTCTGACGTATGATTAATATTAATTAAGAGATACTTTAACAAAAGTAGTCATAACTTTTAAACATAAAAAGATATTTAAAAAATTAAAAGGTTTATGAAGAAGAACTTAAAAGAGCATAATTTTCTGTATTGGAAAAATTAGCAAATGTTTTAAAAACTTGAAAAAATTTAAAGAACTTCAAACTTTAATCTCCGAAAAAAAAATTCAAAATTAATTTTTTCCTACATTATAAAAAATCTATATATATTGTCATGAAATATTGCAGATTGAAAATGTTTTTTAATTATAAAATTATTTTTTATAATACAATGTGTTCTATTCAAATTTTTTTTGAACAATTTAAACAATTGAGATACAGACGTATGATTAATATTAAATCAGAGGCAGTTTTACAAAATCAAGCACAACTTTTAAACGAAAAAAGATATTTACGACATTTAAAAGGCTAAAGATTAAGAACTTAATAATTTATTATTATTTATAATAAAAAAGTTTGAAAAATTTCAAAAATCTTGAAAAAGAGGGAACTTGAAATTTTATTTTTAAAAGAATTGAAATGTTTTTCTAGATTATAAAAAAAATCTTTAGAAATTTTTTTCTTTGATCAAATATTCTAAATCTACTTAATATCTTTACGTTAATTTATTTGCTTTAACATTTCATAAAGTTGTTTTAATAATTTTATTAAATTTTAAAAATTGTCCTACAGACGTATGATTAATATTAATTAAGAGGCAGCTTTACAAAATCAAGCAGAACTTTTGAACGAAAAAAGATATTTAGGACATTTTAAAGGTTATAGATTAAGAACTTAATAATTTATTATTTTTTATAATAAAAGAATTTGCAAAAGTTCAAAAATCTTGAAAAAATTTAAGAAACTTGAATTTTTTTTTACAAAAATTTAAATGTTTTTCAAGATTATTAAAAATTTTTATACATTTTCTTTCATAAAATATTCTAAATCTACTTAATTTCTTTGCCTCAATTTAACTGCTTTTACATTTTATGAAGTTGTTTTAATAATTTTATTAAATTTTAAAATTTGCCCTACAGACGTATGATTAATATTAATTAAGAGGCAACTTTACAAAATCAGGCATAACTTTCAAACGAAAAAATATATTTGAAAACTGTTAAATGTTTAAGATTAAGAACCTAATAGAGCTTTATATTCTTTAATAAAATATGAATTAAAAGTTTAAAAATTTTGCCAAAAATTGAAATGAAATTTAAATTTATTTTTTGAAAAAAAAAATTCAAAATTATTTTACTCTTAAAATTATTAAAGTTCTGTAAAAAATATTTAATATTTTATGAAATCTCCTCCTTTATTTTTACTATATAATTAAATTTGATTTTTTGTTATTTTATTTGCCTTAACTATTTATTGTTTTATTACCAATTATTTTAAGCTTTTTTCCCTCTAAAACAATTTTGTGTTGTGAAGGGTGTTTTAAACTCATTTAAAATTTATATGAAAAAACTAAAGTTAGACAATTGCTGATAGTTATTTTATGGAATTTTTTTTGTTAGTTATTTGAAAAAATTATATAAAGAGGCATGTGTGGCATATATATGTGATTATATTGAAATTATTATTATAGTGATTATTGAGTGACATTGTAAATTTCAAATGTTTTTTTCTTCTTTATTTTTTGTAGTTTTATAGATATTTATTGGCAATTTTTATATTAAAAAAATTGCAATTTATTTGAAGTTTTGTATTTGTGAATCTATTGTTTTGGAAGAGATTAAATTAAATTGTAATTTTGATAAATAAAAATAATAACTTTTCTAAAAAAATAATAATAATAATGTAAACTTATTATTTACAAGGCCCAAATGGAAAATTCAAAATTGTTATAAAATATTTTTAAAAATATTATTGATGGTGTAATTAGTTTTTTTTAAATATTTAATTTTATATTATAAAAAATGCAGATTTCTCTTTGTGGCCTATAACGCTTTTAACGTATAAAATACTAAAGAGAGAAATCGAAAAATTCTCAACATACATATATGCTTATATGCAGTGGCTTATGTGTTAGGACGTTTGTCGGGCGTGCTGGAGGAAATGCGACTCTGCTTTCCAAAGGGCTGTACATACGAGTGGGGCGCACTTGAAGCACAACTAAAAAATACCTTCATTCCTTCTGATATCATGTGTTTTTCCGTGTAGGGCGACTATAAGAATCCACACTAAGTATTTTTCCCTGCACTAAGAAAGGTAATAGTCCCTGTGGTTCTGTACTTTAATGCATTTACGCATTCGTCCGAATCCACAAGCGTCTAGCTTCCGATATTGGACGAGTTGTGCTCTGTCTTTTTCAACACCTGGCAAAAGGTATAAAATATAGTTAATTTAATAATATGATGTCCGACAAAAACTTATGCGGGAAACCTACCTCCATAGTGAACACGACAGGCTGTGGTGAATCAATTGTGATTGAAACTCTAACTAGTCAGGTGACAACACCGGGCCAGGCTAGTTCGAAAGCTACTGACACAGCATATGGCCAAGTCAGGAATTGACAGATGTGTAAGGTTATGGCAACTCCACCTGAAGACGGGTGCTCCAATAAAAACATAAGCAGTCTTCGGTTCCAAGTACCTTCAAAGACGACAAGGTTATAATCGACAGCAAGTCGGTTAAAAACCCTTTTTTCGGTGTTGCCAAGGAGGGTATTAAGGGAGGGATTAAGTCGACCTACACGATAGCTTTCAATGAGCGCACACTGTAGAAGGGTCTAGAGATGGAATCCTCCTGTCCGGCTTCTGCAAATCCACCCCCCCGACCACGGCGACCCTAAATCCGCCCGGCAGAAAACTAAAGCTCTCAGGGCCTCAACAATAAGGCGTTCCGCTTTGAGGTTTTTTAAGTTACTAGGCTCTTAAAAGGTCGAATTCCTCACAAAGGAACAAAAAGATTCTTTGGCATGGACAAAAGATCAGGTGGCGGCCCTTAACGAGCCTCTTTTTTCTGCTCTCAGCGCATTTATGCCTAAACGGCAATGTTCATAGGAGGTGGCCACAAAATGGTCCAAACCAGCGCAACTATCGTTGAGTAGGTCTTTAAGTGAAGTGGCTCAAGACCACCTCATATCCCATACCCCACGAAAAACCAGCGCAACTGTCGTTGAGTAGGTCTTTTAATGAAGTGGCTCAAGACCACCTCATATCCCATACCCCTCCAAAATTAGGATCTAGTCAAACTACGCTTAATAAGTGTTCTCTGAAAGATTTTTGAGGATAATCCAGATACAGCTCCTCAATGCGATGACATTGATTTGCACCAAGGTCATCTGAAGTTAATGGCTTGTGCGAATGAACGCCCAGGGTCGCTGCTCAATATTGCCATTATATCTATTGGTGAGATATGTGAAAGTGCTAGGCTGGATGTGGTTCTTGCTAGCAAAATTGCACGAAGATCTAGATCAATCGCCGCTATCCCGCAGGAACACTGGAGAACCTTCAAGAGATTCTGAAGGTCCTCTAGTGTTGCAACCCTCATGTTCCAACACAAGATTCAAATATAGTGAAGGTTGTTCCAAATAATATTTGGATTAAAAATTGTAATAAAAAACGTGTGTTAAGAATTTTTTTGACTCAGAACTTATATTTCCTGCCTCGTGGCTTAAAACAACCTTTAACTGAAAAATAATTTGTTTTTCATTTTTGGAGGAAATTTTCTTCTTCTTTTATTTCTTTCTTTTTCATCAAGTTAAATGTAACATTTCCTACAATATTTTCCATTTCCTTTGTCTCTCCTTGAACAGCCAACCGAAAAGAAAAAAAAAACACAAAAAATTGAAAGACTAAAATGGAAAAAAAGAATGGAATGGGAGAAAAACCTAAAGAAATAACATTAATTTTTTATTTAAGACAAAATATCAAAAAAAGGAAAAAAATGAAAGAAAGAAAATAACAGAAAAAGTTTCTGTAGAACTGAACACGCCTTTATTTCGAGGTATTTAAGTCTTTTATTTCGTCCTTTTTTTCGTCTTCTTTTTCTTTTTTTTTTTGTTTGGAAAGAAAAATAAAATAAAATTTGTTTCATTTGAAGCAAAAGTAATTTTGTAATTTTTTTTAAAGCTCGAAAGCAACAAAAAGAGAAAAAAGCAAAAAATATTTGGAAGTTTTCAAAAAAAAATCCTAATTCTTAGATAAAACCTTCAAATGGGTTGGAAATGTTTTAGTTTGTGTCTTTGTTTCATATTCTATATTCGATTTTGTTGGGAGGCCCCTTCTTTACATATTGAAACATTGAATAAGTGAAATATCCTTAAAAAAGGATAAAGGTTTTGTTTCTTATCCTTCTTCTTACCTTCCTTTTTTCTTATTTCTATTTAGATTTAACTTTAATTTATTTATTTTTCTTTAATAAAGAGAATAAGGTGTTTCCAAACTACTATAAATATTGTTTCTGCAACATGTTGCTAAGAGAATATTGCATAATTTTAACATTTTAATATTTGCAATAAAATGCTTAGTTTTTCTACAGATGTGGCAATTTTTTGTGTTAGAAAATGTTAGGCAACATGTTGCCGAAATGAATTGTATACAGCCACATGTTTGTAAAGGTTTTTCCTATGTGATACATATTTCTAAAACAACATTGAATAAATTCATTAGTTTTTGTTTTATGTTTTCCATAAAAAAACAAAATTTAATTTTAAACTTCTAAATAACATACAACCACATGTTGAGGAAAAATAATTAATGGAACAACATGTTGATAAAGATGTTTAATACATGTATCAAACTATTTCTGAAAAGCTTAAGGTTTTTTCTCTACTCTTCTTTCTCTTGTTCCTCTTATTTTTCTTATTTTTCAATAAACTAAATAAAATATTTTTAAACTTCTATAAACATTGTTTCAGCAACAAGTTGCTAAGAGAAAAATCCTCAATTTTAACAATTTCTATTTATATTTTTTTAATAAAAATTTGAATTTTTCTTGAAAAAAATTGCTGTTTAAAAAAAACATTAAAAAACATCTTCAACATGTTTTCAGAAATAATTCTTCACATAGCAACATGTTTATGTAAGTGATAACTTTTTGAAACAATTTTCTAAGATCTGCTTGTATAATCTCAATAGTTTTTTCTCCACTCCTTCTGTCTTTCCTCTTATTTTTCAATTAACTAAATAAAATGTTTTCAAACTTCTATAAACATTGTTGCGGAAAAAATTTAAAAAGGTGTTTAACACATGTCTCAGACTATTTATTGTTGCTTTGTTTGGTTTTGATTTTTTAATAAAAGTTCAAAATTTCAATATAAATTTGCAATTTGAAAACTGTAGTTAAAATTAATTTTATACAGCAACATGTTTATAAACATGTTTAGAATAAAATGTCTATGTAATTTTAAGACTACACTCTAGATTTTGTAATCCGATGTTAAAACATTTGATTTATAAGTAATACTTTTTGAAACCATTTAGCAACATGTTGCTTAAGTAACTATTATTTTGGCAGCATGTTGTTAGCAAGCAAAAAAAAAAAAGTAGCAACATTAAGGTGTGTTTTTTTAAGGTAAATGTTGCAAAAATCTTTTCTGAAAAAGGATATTTGATTATATGATTTTCGAATTATGAGATAAAAAATGAAAGCACACGTCCACCTTTACCACCATTTTGATCTTATGTTTTCGCTACATAAATGTCAATAAGTTCCCTACTAAATGAAGATAAAAACATGAGTTTAAGTATTTTATTTTATTTAAATTAAGTTGTTTATTTAAACATAAAATTTTTCTTGGAAACATGTTGCTGGTATGCTGCAACATTATGTTACTTAAACTATTTATAATGATGAGATATTGAATAATTCAAATAAAAAAGGAAAATAAAATTATGTTTTTTTAATAACATAAAACCTTTGTACTTAGGAGCGTGCCAAGTCCACATTTACCAATATTTTTGTCGAAGGTTTAGGACATAATTTTCATTATGTTTGCTATCAAAAGAAATCAAATTAATGAAAAATTTAGATCATTTTTGTACTTTATTTATTATATTTTTTAGTTTTTCTAATTTTTGAATATTTTTGTCAACATGTTGCTAATATGCAAAAACATAATGTTGCTTTAACTATTTATAAAATTTTGTTGAAATATGAACGATTTATATTTATTTAAATTCATAATTTTGTGCCTTTTCCCAAATTCTATTACGTTAAATTTAACTTTTTTCTTAGCAACATGTTCCTAACATGCTACAACATCATGTTGCTTAAAGTATTTATATCATTATTTTGAGAAATCCAACAATTATAGAAATATTTCTCTTTTAGTGGACTAATTTGATATTAAATTCTTTAATTCATTAATTTTATTCCTTTTCCAATATCTACTTTATTATTAAAACCGTTATTCGTTAAATTCTTCTTTAAACCGTATTTAAATTAAACTTCTTTTTAACATTCAAATAAAATATTTTATAAATAATCTATAATTTAAAAATTTAAAGTAATTTTGAAAATTTTATTCAATAAATTCTATTTAAAATTTCTTTTTCTCTCTTAATCAAATAAATTTTGGGTTTCAATTTTTATTTAAGTTTTATTCTGGTAATTGGCCTTTAAAACAAGAAAGAATGCTATAGACGGCTATGGCGAATCTTCAATACCCTTCACATTTAATGCAGTCATACATGTATGTATGTATGTATGTATGTATGTATGTATGTATGTATGTATGTATGTATATATGTAACATATAGACTGTAAAACGTGCCAATTGTGTCAATTTGATGAAATTCCGTTAGAATCCCATACAAAGCAAATATTAATTATCGGATATCCGAGCGACAGATCTCAAATTTGGCCCGATTTTAATAATTTCTTAGAAAGGAAATAAAATTAAAAATTAACTTTTAATTTGTCGATATTGAACATTGAAATTGAAAATTTTATGAAAGTTTTTCCCTTAAATTTAGATGTTGCCTCAGATATCGGTCTATATATTTTAATTTATGAAACCGAAAATTTCTCAGAACTATACAAACTACTCAGGCCAATATTTATTGAGCTTTGTCAACAACAGACAGGAGGACATAACTAAATCGAATCAGATTTTTAATTGATGCAAAAATATATGTATACATTATGGGGTCTGAGATGATACCTTCTTAGCGTTACACATGGAATGACAAAGTTAATATACTCTCTTTTCACCACTTGTGGTGGCGGAGGGTATCAAAATACTCTTAATCATTGCGGTATTTTTGTTTTTCTACGTTAAACTTATTATTTATAGCAAATTATTATATTTTCACGTTTATTATTGATCATGCACCCTCACAACTAAAAAAAAAAACAAAAATCGAAAAAAAGAACTCAACTAAATTAGTGGACTCGTTTATATATTTAATTAAATAAATTAGTTTGTGGCGCATTGATGTTTAGATGTTTTGTGCGGTTGTATGAGTGAGAGTAGTTAAGTGTCAGTCATTCTGTCTGTCTGTCTGTCTGTCTGTCTGTCTGTCTGTCTTTGGTAGTGGTTTAGTTTGAGTTATTTCATTCGAAATTTTACCTTCTTTTTTGAAGATTTTTATTGTCTCTAAATTATGTTCTTTTGTCTGTTTTTGCAGTTTAAGTATTTTGTGCTTTTTTTGTATTTTGACTTTTAATTCGGGGGTTGTAAAATTCTTTAATAAGACAAAATATGGGGGAAAAAATAAGCTGCAATTTCTATTTCGCTTATTTTTTGCGCTGCCATACAATTATAGCAAAACCGTTTATTATGCTTTTATGACTTTTGTGTCTAAAATTTCTTAGGAATTTGAATTTTGAAAAAAGAAACTAAATTCTTTGTTAAATATTTTATATTCAAAAAATTATGATGAAGACTAATTTTATTTTATAGAGGAAGACTATAAAAGCAGAAATTTTGAACAAAGAAATCAAAAATTCACAATAAATAGAGATAAAATGGAATTAAGCTTATAATTTGTGATTGAATTTTTTGTAATTTACAGCTGAAACAAATTCTATGAGTTCATTTTACATATAAAAGTCACTAAGTTGTCCAAAGTCTTCAGGAGATGTGTTTTAAGAAAACAGTCATTTTGACTGCTGTTGAAAATTTTTATTCCAGCAAAAATTATTTTGAATTTAATATTTGTTAATCTTTTTAAATGTTCACTTGTTACAGTCGTTCTCTTTTATGGCCAAAAATTAAGTTATTTTTCTTAATATACAATATTTTGTAAAGCAGTCATTTTGACTGCTATACTTAATACCTTAATCATCACAAATTTAATACTTTTCCACTTCTAGATCTTCATTCACAAACGTTCTTTTCTTGATCATGAAATAAAGATAATTTTGACAATAAACAAAGCAGTCAATTTGACTGCTTTCTTAATATTAAAAATTTTTCTACTTTTAGAACTTCTTTGTTCTATTTTTTTTTAATCAAGAAATAAAGTTATTTTAAACAATATTCAATATTTTAAAAAGCAGTCACTTTGACTGCTGTCTTAAATACTATGTTGTAGTTAAAACCATCAAATATGTAACACATTTTATTCTTTACAATTTTAATTTAAACCGGTTTCGTTTGTTGATCTAGTTATCGAGTTATTTTTTACAAAATAAAACATTTTGAAATGCAGTCATTTTGACTGCTTCCTTAAAACTTAGCTTTCATTGAAAATCAATATTAAGAACATGATAAAATTAAGCTTTGAATTAGTGATTGGATTTTTATAATTTTTCTCCAAATGACATTCAAAATTAAACACTTAAGTTTTGTAAGGCTTTCAGGAGATTTATTTGAATGAAACAGTCAATTTGACTCCTAAAAAATCCTAAAAAAAACCTATGCTTTAGCTTTAATCATTACAAATTTAGTACTTTTCCCTCCCTTTATTTACCTTTTGTTCAAGAAATAATGTTATTTCCTTAATACTTCATTTTAATTTAATTCTTTTTCTTTATTTTTCTTTATCTGCTCTACCTTGTGATTCATTCCGTAAATATCTTCTTCAATCTTTGCTATTTCACTCCCTTTCCTAAGTTAGGAAAGAAACATATGTTCACAGGGGTTTATTTTAAAGACCTTAACAACCATAATATTGATTAACCTCAACGGGTGGTAACCATGCTTTAACTGGTGCTTCTAACACTTAAATCGGGTGGTGGTTGTAAGACATAAGATTATGGATTATAACAAGGATTTGCGTACGAAAAAAAGTTAAAACGTATCATAATGCTCTATTAGCTTTGAAAAACTCTCGGCAAGGGATGATTTTTTTTCTTGTGCTTAACCTCAGGAATTATCTTTTTACTCTATGGATCCATATAATAATGTTAATTATAAGATCAAGTGGTTATAGTTAATCGATTTGTAATGGAAACCTTTATTTTTTTTATTCTAAACTAAACTCCCTTAAGAATGTAAATTCTTGTAAGAAATAACTTAAAACAATAATAATGTCCATTATCTCCTACCCCTCTACCATTACCCACCCCTCGCTAACATTTATGGTATTAATGAACATTTGGGTTTGATATCGAACAAAACAAATTGTTGTTAAATAATTGAACAAATAAACAATAATATAAGAGAGAACATTAACACATAGATAATAATATAGAAAAAAAACAAATACATAATGATTCAGGGGTTCTCAAATAAATAAAGAAAAAGTAAATTTAGGGTTAAAGGTCGACTTGAAAAAAATTCTTTAAATGAAAATGATTTTAGGGAAATAATACAATTGAAAAATAAAAATTTTAATATTAAATGACACTTGTAAGGAAATAATAAAATAATACCTTAAAAGGTCAAAGGTCATCTTAAGAAAAATAAAGTTTAAAATTTAATTATTATTACAAATCTTTTGAATATCAAATTAATATATAAGAAATGTTTGTACTTGAAAAAATCGGTTGCAATTTTCACAAATTCATACAATAAATAAAAAAGAGGTCAAAGGTCAACTTAAAAGCAATCGTTTTTAAACTAAACTGTCTGGAAAATTACTACAATATCTTTGATATTATTGTTAAAGGCAAAACAATCTGCTAAAATGTTATCTAAAAATATTGAAATATAATGAAAACATTGCGAAGGTTAAAGGTCACCTTAAGGAAAATAAATGTTTAACTGATCTCTTTAGAAAAATATGAAAATTTAAATAATTTTTAAAAACGAAAAAATAATCTAGTAAAATATTTAAAATTACAATCTGATAAATTGTATAATTTTTTGAAATATTACGGAGGTCAAAGGTCAACTAAAGAAAAATAATTTTTTCACTGATCGTTACATAATAAATATAAAAATAAAAAATGTTTTGGAAATTGTTTTCCATGACAAAACCTATTAAAGTGAAAAAAATGAATTCATAATATTTTTAAATAACGAAGTTCAAAGAAAACTATGAGAAAATTATATAAAATATTGCAGAGGTCAAAGGTCAAATTTAAGAAAATACATATTTATTTGGAAAATGCAAAATCAAATCTTGAAGATACTTTTAAGCTGAAAAAAATTAATTAAATTAAAATTAAAGGTCAAAGGTTAATTTGGAAAAACCTGATTTCCTCAAACAATTTCTTCTTGTATTACACGATTTAAATGAAACAGTGCATAATATGGCTT
The DNA here is from genome assembly GCA_004302925.2 of Cochliomyia hominivorax. Lineage (NCBI taxonomy): Eukaryota > Metazoa > Arthropoda > Insecta > Diptera > Calliphoridae > Cochliomyia > Cochliomyia hominivorax. The sequence goes on along the minus strand of PYHX02000467.1, from coordinate 30,276,870 downwards.
AAGGTCAAAGGTTAATTTAATTAACATAATTATTTATATGGGATAAAAATAATTTAATAAATCTCAAACTTAATTAAAAAGAAATGTGTTTAAAAATATGTCTTTCTAAATTTATTTTTCTTCGCAAAGGTCAAAGGGCCAGCCCCTTCAAATAATCCTCTAATTTGACTTAATTGATAATTAAATTTAATAATTTGTTAATTAAGTATTCTTTTAATTAAACAAATGTTTAAAAAAATTGTCTCTTTTATTAAAAAAAAAATCCTCTGAAATAAGTCCTAAATTTTAAAAGGTCAAGAGGTCATGATTCTGAAATAACGACTGTAATTGAAAATGGAATGTTAGAAAACATACAAGGCTTAAAAAGTTCCTAACAGGAACCCTGCTAAAAATTTAGAGGCCAAGAGAAGAACAGGGAAATTGGGTGATGAACCGTATGTTCTGGTAGATTTTTCTAAACTTCCTGAGAAAAAGCTGATGTCAGCAGCATAAAGTAAAAATTCACTTAAAAGTTCTGGGTAAAGACAAAAAATATGCAATTGCAGCAAATGAAATCAATCATTTAATAGGAGGGGCTCTGTAAATACCGAAATTTACATCAAGAAATGTATACAACAACGGCTGCTTCCATACATAAAATTTCATAAGTGTCTACTTATTTTTGACCTGACTCGGAATACTGTCTCAAACAAGCCTTCGTGAGGAATAAAATCATTAATGTGTTATTTTTACCAAGAGGAGCAAATCCTTAAAACCTGCTGGAGCTTAGGGCAGTTGGGAGATATGGGACTCTTGTTATAAGCAAATTGAAGAGTACAAAGTGTGGTACTGATTGATTACCAGCTCAAGTAAAGTGAGAGAAAGCACTATAAAACCGTTAATGGAAGGGTTTCCGAAGAAGGTTCAAAATTTCATCACTAATGATTTTTGTAAATTTTAGTTAAAAATTTTAAACAAATAAATTGAAAATTATTTGTTATTAAGTATGTTAAGAATTTTTCGATCTCACTACTTAAACTTCAGATTTTATTCGTAAAACATTTTTTTCTAATCGAATAAAATTTATATAAAAATATTAACATTCAAACCATTAAATATTTAAGAATCACCATTCATAACCTCAAACATATGCCCACCAAAACAGCCGTATGTGTTCAGATGTTAGGACAGACAGACAGTTAAACAGACATTAAATGCTAAAATATTGAAAAGGGGTGATTTAGTGGAAAAAAGGAGCAGAATTAAACACCTTTTTTCTTTGTTACATAAACAATTCATATGAAACAATAATATGAAAATGACTCTAGAATAATAGAACTAGAAGAAGAAGAAGAAGCAAAAAACTAATAGAGAACTTGAAAAAAAGGGGAATTATGAAAAAATAATAATAAAATTAAAGAGAAACTAAATAATTATTATCATTTAACATTAATTTCGAAAAATTGTCTATAAATGAAAAAGGACACTTCTTATGGTTTTGAAATTTATAATGAGAAGAATAAAATTTATATTTAAAAAAAATTTATTAAATTTTTGGAAATAAAAAAATTTAAATTTTCTATCTATTTTCAGTTTAAAACCTCCGCCCAAAGATGGCGTCACAAAAAGTAATCCCTCAAAACGTCATCGTGAACGTTTAAATGCTGAATTAGATTTATTGGCTTCATTGTTGCCATTTGAACAGAATATTTTAAGTAAATTGGATCGACTGAGCATATTAAGGCTGTCTGTTAGTTATTTAAGAACAAAAAGTTATTTTCAAGGTAAGTTACCAAAAAATTGTTATAATAGCAATTTTACTTAAAATAGAGTAACAGAATAATAAAAGAACTATAATTATAAGGATGTTGATTACTAAACTAAAATTAAAATGTTTACATTTAAAATCTGATAAATTAAAACTTACTTTTATTGTTAAAAAGTATAACTTTTAAGAAATTATATTATTTTCTTAATTTTAATCATTTTCACCCTAAGAGCCCCCAAGACCTTATTTTATAGTTTAATAACCATTTTTTAATTAGAATTGACTCCTTAAATCGAGTTTGTATTACTACTGGAAAAAAATAAAAAATACTTTTTCTTTCAGCAGTCATTTTGACTGCTTTTGATTAAAATAGATATACAAAAGTTCCAACTCTTCTAATATTAAGAACAAAATTATTATTTTTCTTAGGAAAAATGCTTTTATATAGAGAAGAGTATAGTAATATTTTCGATAAAATAATAATGTCAACATAGCGACTATGAGACCCGAATTATTGTTCATCATAGAATTCTAAGAAAAATGTACAAAAATTTGCTGACGGGGACCAAGTTTCGGTTGGGTTTTGAATGTATTCTCTTAATTTTTTCCATTAGTATTTGATATCGTTGGAATGGGAATTACTTGAAAATGAATAAAATGTTCATAATTTGTAAATAAAATTAAATTTCTTTAATAAAATTTTAAAAAATCTAAAATTTTTATTTTATTTATATATTTTCAAGAAAAAAAGTTTTTATTATTTGATCTCATATAAAATCTATACAAATAAAGGGTTTTTTATTAAATGTCAGTATTATATAGACAAAAATGAGTTTAATGCAGGACAATAAACAAATTCCCAGTTTTTGATTCCAAAATTCCCGAAATACCCAAACCAGAATTAGATTGTTTTAAAAATTAACATTTTTAGTAAACTGGTCACTCTGTCGTTATAAAAGGTTTGATCCCTTCCAAACTTCTTGAACATATAGCCCATATATGTAGATATATAAACTTAAAACAATTATCCACTTTTTTATTCCAAAGTACCCAAAAATCTTAATTCAGAAAAATATTGTTTTAAAAATTTTAATTTTTGAGATCAACATTGCTGGTTTACACTTCGTCCCCAGAACTCCTTATAAACTTGTGCAACTTCAATACAGTTAAAAAATACCTCAAGAATGACTATGTAAAATTCTATTTAAAAATATTAGCTGGATCCAAAGTTACATAATTACATAAGATCATAAATAAATTTAAGAAATGCATACCCGAAGTGACCAAGTTTGGAAGGTCCAGTTCTCGTCTCCTGAATACACTTAGTTTATGAGCAGTTCCAGATCAAATGGAAAACACTTAAAGAATGTTTGTGTAAAATTTCATTAAAAAATATTTAGTAGATCCAAAGTTAAGAAACAATTTACAAAAAAAGGAATTGTAAAAAATTTTTTGACGATTTGAAAAATTATAACCGAAGTGCGCAACTTTGTCCCTAGTGCCTTGGACTCAGTAAGAGTCTGTAATGCTTGATAAGCTTCTCAATTATGTTTATTAATATTTCATATCAAAATATTCAATAGTTCCAAATTAAGAACTCGTTCCAAATTCACTAATGAAATGTTGGTGATTTCTAATTAAATCATTTTTGAGGTACTCAACTTTGGAGGTATACCTCTCATTTACTAGAGATACTAAGACCATATGCTGTTCCAAATCAATTGCAAATCACCTTAAGTATGTTCTCGTGAATTTTCTTTAAAAAATATTCAGCAGATCCAGTGTTACACAATTTTATCCCAAAAACAAGAATTCTGGAATTAATTTCGCTTAATTTTTCAAATCTTTTTCAGAAAACTGTTTTAATTTATACTCTAATTATAATTATTGTTCCAAAAACTAAATTTTAGTGTGTAAGAAATCACTTTTAAATTTCTTTTTGCTAAAATCCCAAATTATTATGTTTTTTCCTAAAAAGGAGTTTAATTTTAAACTGCAGTATTTTAAATCACAGTAAATTACATTTGATGTGAAAAAAACGGAGTATAGAAATTAAATTTCAAGGTCATTTGGTCAATGCAAAGAAAAAAACACACTATAATCAACATAAATGCATAACGGTATCAAGTGAGAGACAAACAAACAAACAAACAGACAAAAAAACAGGCAGAATATTTTTTGTCGAGAAAAAAAGAGGTAAATATGGGTCTTTTTTTCCACCTCTGCGTGTTTAGAACTTTAAATTGGTATCCTGACTTATATTTTTGTTGCCTTTTTTTCTTTCTTGAAATATTATTTAGTTATGCAAAAATTACTTTAAATGTGGGTAAACGGGAAAAAAGGGACTCTAATATAGCAAAAAGGAGAAAAATGAAAAAAAGGCAATAAATATTAAATGAATTGAAAAATTTGCATTTCAATTTTAAGTGCGTTTTTCAAAATTTCCCACCCACATGAAATGAAATTATTATGAATGAAATCTAGTGAATTGAAAAGTGAATGAATTAATTATTTAAGAAGTGAATCGGTTGAGTAAGTGACTGATGTGTGTGTCTGGAGTTTAGTGGTGAATGGCTCATTAAATTTATGATTTATTTATAAATTTGCAATTTCAATTTTCTTCATCATTTTCACACCGTCTTAAAAACTTATTTTTTGTAATAATTTTTTTAAATAAATTTTATAAAAAAATTTATAAAAAATAAATAATTTTTTTATTATTTATTTTGTCAGTTTTTGCAAAAATAAAAAAAAAAAACCAAAATCTGTGTAACAAAGAAAAAAATTGTTTTTGTTTATTTTATAATAAAACTGATGTTTGGCCGTTTAGGGTCACGCTATAGTCGTCGTCTGGTATTATGACTAAAAATGACTGACTGAAAATAGACAAAATATATGTAAAGAAAAAAAACAACAACAACAACAACAACATGAACTCATACTCTTTTAAAGTAAATATTGCGTGACTTTTCCGTTTGTTTGTTAAATTTCATTTAAAGCTGCATTTAGTTTAAGTTTAATAACAGATTTTCCAACTTTATTTTTTATTTTTTTTATATTTCAACTTGTCTATTGTTTTAGTTGGCAAATATAGTGATTTTTTCCTTTTCATAACTTTTTTTTTTATAAATCTTTGGTATTTAGTAGGTTTTTTTATGAAAAACTTGCCAAAATTCTCATGTCAAAAACTTAAAAAATACACTAATGTTTAAAAAAATAGCAAAAAATAAAAAAAAAACTCTAAATATAGTTCTTTTTGTACATCTAATTCTCAAAATTCCCAAGTCATTCCATACAAAAGACATAATGAATCTTATACAGCCAAAAAATCAAATCTAAATATTTTTATATGTGGGCGTGGCATGCCTACAAAGGCAGACACTTTAATATAACAGAATGTAGTTTTTCGAAATTTCATCAGGAGAAAAATTATCAAAGCAAAAATTCAAAAACCATGAATGATAATTAGACGAATTTTTCCCGTGATATTGGTAGAACAATAGACTTTCAGAAATCGTCTCTCGGAATACTCTTAACTTCACATTCTTAAGTTGTAGAAATTTCCATCAAATAGTATATTTTACTTGTAAATTTAAAGTTTAGAAGATTATAACTTTTAGATTAAATATATAGAATAAATTTACCCAAAGAAGCTAAGGTACACTTTTACCTCATATATATTTTTAGGTCTATTCGAATCCATTACTTCAACTCTTTTACGATTCCTTCAAATATTTTTTTAAACTAAAATTTATTGAAATTTGGTTTTAGTTTTTAAAACAACTAGATAATTTAAATTATCATTACTTTTAAAATGTTAATGATCATTAAACAAGTTTTAGGTAAAAACTTTTATTCCATATATATTTTAGACCTATTGAGACCCATCTATTAAACAATTTTGCTCTCTTAATGAAAGTATTGTGTTATCTAATTTATGTTCAATTAATCAAAATTTCAAGTTAAATGGCATGAAACTTTATTTGATCGAAAGGGATTAAAAAAAGTTAACCACCAAGGTAAAGCTATAAGAGTATACTTTATTTTATATATATTTTAAAACCTATTCGGACCATCTGTTTAACATTTTTATCATTTGAATGAAAGTACTTTTAAAATTTCGTGATATTTTTATTATCTTAATTAAAATTTGTTTGACATAGAGCTTTCATGGGTCTAAAGGGTTTAAGTAAAATTTACTACCAAAAGAAAGCTATAAGTGTATACTTTTATTGCAAATATAGTGATAGACCTATTCAGTCCATCTGCTCAATTGAATTATAATACTTAAAATTTTCTGAGGTTTTTAAAAGTTTTAATTAAAACATCTGAATTAGGTTTATTTGGCAATATGGAAGATATCTTAATGAAATTTGTTATATATGATTATTAAGTTCCAAAGGTTATATAATGGACCGACTACACATCAATTGCAATTACGGTAAAACTAATTTTATGTTACATATTGTTGAAACATTTTTTACAAACTCCATAACAAATTTTGACAGTATTTCCATTAAAACGACAAAAGTGTTAAACAAATGGGTCCAAATAGGTGAAAGGTATATATGGTTTGAAAGTGTACACTTACAGCTTTCTTGTGGTATTAAAATTTGTTTAACTGCGTTTGATTTCTAAAAGTTGTGTGACACTAAACTTTATTATTTTTTTTAATATGGTACTTGATGAAAAATTTAATAAATCCTAGAGTTGCTAATGATACAGTTGCTCGTGACACCGTTTCTGAAAGTCTGTATATATAGTCCTAACAATACAACAGAAAAAATCATTCAATTATCTTTAATAGTTTCCGAGTTATAATAATTTCTCTACGATTAAAATTTAAAAAATGTAAAAATACTGCAATATAAAACATATGTTTTCAACAGCCTGCCACGCACACATTTATCAATATTTTGATATAATTTTTGGTCCACCTTAAATCCAGTATGTTTCCTATTGTATGCCATTAATACTTTTGTTATCAGGGTACTGAAACCATTCTTTTTTCGTTCTCCTTTAAAATCATATTTTTATTTTGTGCTCTTTTCTTGGCCTCTACTGCATTTAACTTTGTTGATATTTTGATGGGTTTGACATTTATAATTTTTTCTTATTTTTTCAATATTTTTGCTTTCCGTAAGAAATCACAAAATTCCCTTACAAAATAAAAATGATAAAAAGGAACATAATAATTATATCGTCATCATTATTTCTCTTGGTTTAATGTTATTTTGCTTTAAATCGTTTCATTTTCTATTTGACTTTTTATATTCTTTAACAGATTTTTTTCTCTATATAAATAAATGTCAAACGTCAAATATTAAATTATTTATAGTTACGCCATTTTGTTTGTTGGATATAGAGATTTTTTTTACTTTATTTCGTTTTAATATTGGGAAAAAGAATTTTAGTCTCTTTTACTCTTTTTTTTTTCTTCATTGTACATCTGCAAGATTTTCATTATTTTTATTATTTGTTGTTTTTGCTATTTTCAGGGTGGAGTTGTTGTTTGTCTTTAGCGATTTATATTTCTGGTTTTCCATTTCCCAAGATGTCTTTGTAAATGAAGAAGAAAAAAAGTATCTAAATGTTTAGTATTTTGTATATATTTTTGTTCGATTTGTTAGTTGTTCGCCCTTTTATTAGGGTGTGTTTTCTTCTTCTTCCTGCTATTTCCTTGTATTTTATGGCTTTTTTGGAATATTTAATGGGATTTTTTTCTGCTTTATTTTCTGCTCAATATCTAAACGACGCCATTTTATTTTGGGGTATCTTCTTTAATAACTTGAGAGCAGTAGCAAAGATTTGTTTAGGTTTTTTTCGTTTTTTTTCCAAAAGCACTTTCGTTAAAATGTAAAAATTGTTCCACAAACATTTTCAAATGGGTTTAAAAGTATACATGGGAGGAAAGTATACAACTATAGCTTTCCTTTTGGTATTATAATTTTTTAATCTCTTATGATGCGTGAAAGTTCTATGGCAAACAAATTGTTATTATTTTTCATTGAATTATTTTCATTGAAATAGAAAGTACCACTAAATCTAACTTATACATCGTGTAAAAGCCTACACTTATAGCTTTCTGGTGGCAGTAAAATTTATATCAAAATCACTACCTGCAGCTTGTTTACAAAGTTTTAAAAAGAAATAAAACAGCAAAAATTCAAATGGAAAAAGTATTAAACAGATTCTTCAAATAGGTTGAAAAGTATATATGGTTTAGAAGTGTATATGTAGAGCTTTCTTCTGGTAGTTAAATTTGTTTAATCACTTTCGACCATCAAATGTTCGATTCCTTTTTATATTTTAAATTCAAGTAAATAGAGACATTGAAAAAATCAATAGAATAGAACTTTATTTAAAGTCAAAAAGTGTTCAACAAACATTACGAAGTAATTTTAAAAGTATATATGGGTTAAAAGCTTACACTTTAAGCTTTCTTCTAAAGGGAAAATCTATATCAAAATCGATCTCTTTAGCTTTTTTTAAAAGTTTAATTGAAATTCCAAGTATTTTTATTCAAATGGAAAAGTTTTAAATAAAAAGGATATAATAGTTATAAACGTATATATGGTTTAAAAGTATACAATTATAGCTTTCTTTAGGCGATAAAATTTATTTAGACCTCTTTGATTCTTAAAAGTTTTACTTTAGAGTTTAGATTTGTGTAAAATATAATTTTTGAGAAAAATCTACGTTCACTCAAATCGTAAAAGTGTTACACCAAATGGTTCAAATATATTGAAAAAGTATATATGAAATAAAATTATACCATTATAGCTTTCTTTTGGTATTAAAATGCATTAAATCCCTTTTGTTACTTAAAAGTTTTACGCCTTTTAACTTTAGATTTGTGTAGAATATAATTCTTGAGGAAAAAGTTTTTTTCATTCAAATCTAATCAGTTTTCAGAAAACGGCTGCAGGAAGAACTAAAATTGTATATGGAGGAAAAGTGTTTATTTATAGCTTTTCTTTTGGTAGTAAAATTTATCTTATACTTTTTAAACCTAAAGACTTCTAGATCTCTAAACTTAAAAATTTAGTAAAAAAGTTTCGGAGTAAAAAATTCACTAACGTTGAGGGCGCAAATGCTACAATGACACAGGATACCATTTTAATTAGAACATTTAATTTAACAATGATCATTAACATTATCTAGATAATGATCATTAACTTCCGATCATATTTAAAAAATACATACTTTTACAAAAGAAAATTTGTACGAAATAAATAATGTCTTTAAGACATATTTACAAATATTTTGATCCAACATTTGACTTTTTACAGGCTCCTTGTTCAGCCAATATAACTAAAAGAAAACGCTCAATTATCGTTAATATTTACCGTGTAACTAAAACTTTTGATCAAATAAAAAACACATTTTTTACAAAATAAAATGTCTAAATTTATGTGCAATTTGCGCCCACAATTACCAGAATTTTTATCCAAATTTTGGAATTCTATAAAATCATTGTCCTGGCAAAATAACGGAATAGAGTTATTTTAAAATTGTTATAACTCAGAGATTGTTAAGGATAGAATCTCTGAGTTATGATAATTAATTTCAGATTGAATTTTAAAAATCAAACTTTATTGCCATTTAAACTTCTGTCTGATGCGCCCACAATTACAACAATTTTAATCAAATTTCTAGATTTTCTTTAACATCAAAGTCCTGCCAATATAACCGACAAAAATCGTTCAATTATCGTAAATATTTTGCGAATTATTAAAATTTATTTCTTATCATTATGTCTTTAAGTGAATGCCACGCCCACAATTATCAGAAATTTGATCCAGTTTTTGGACTTCTAAAGGATCATTGTCCTCTCATAATTTTGGAGTTGTGATTATTTACTTCTCATCGAATTTGAAAAGAAAAGTCGCATTTTTTTATAAAATAAAATATCTATTTTTGGGGTCATGTCACGCTTACATTTTTAAAATGTCGATCTATTTTTTTTCTGCCGAAATTCCAAATTTTAAAAAAACACTTTTTAGCAGAAATCATTGAATATAAATTGAATTTGCTTTAAATAAGTCGTTTAAGATAAAAAGCACTTAAAATTTTCTTAAATTAAATTTCACAACAAGTGGCAACACTGTCACTCTTTTCGAGGTAAATTTTATCATCACTCAATTCAAACTATTTTAAAATCATCGTCCTTTTTCTCATATTCATAGTTTCCTTAATAAATTTGTTTATTGGGCATTTTTTTTTCATTTATTTTTCTTGCTCAGTCATTTCCTAACGCTCCCTGTGAGTCCAACAAAATATTTAACCAAGAATAATATTATGTTTTAATCGTTCCTCCACCACAAGCTCCCTGATAATTAAATAACGTTAATGTTTAAGAAACAGACAGACGTACGGACGGATGGACAGACGCACCCGCTTTTGTTTATATAGAAAATTTCTAATAAAAATTGCAAATTTCTTCAAGTTTGAACGTTTTCCTTTCCAGGACTAAATAAATTAAAGCAGAATATTGAAGCAAACAGTTTTGTTTTTGTTTTTTTTTTCATTTTGGGAAAATGGGACACAAAAACACTTTTTCCCCATTTTCAAGTTTCAGTTAACATTTTGGAAAAAAGGCAGATAACGGGGAAGAGATAAAAAAAGAAGAGGGTTGTTAAGAAAATACATAAATATATGTATATAAATAACAACAACAACTACAACGATATCTATAGAGAATAAGAAAAATAATATAAATTTATACGAAGAAAGAAAAGAAAAATTTATTGGGGAAAAAATTAACAACGACGAGCAAAGTTCTACTTGACCCTGACTTGCGCAGTTTTTCGCGCAAAAAAAAAAAATGGAAAAAAGGAAAAAATTAGGTAGAGGAAAAAAATCGGAAAGAAATACAGTTAAAAGAATGTGGTAACATTTTTATTGAAAACTGTGTGTATAATAAAATAGCAAACTAATGAAAATTGTAATTAAAGTCTAAAACATAAAAACAACCTTTAAATTTAAAGGTTAATTTTTGATGAGGGAAAACTAAAGAGAAGAATTTTATTTTTTAAAAATTAAAGCTTTCTAAGCCAATTTATCTATGTAGTTGTTAGATCAAGATTTAAGAGTCACTAATTTTCCAATGATCTTTATAACTGTAATTTTGAGTTCCTAAACTCCAATCAAAGACAACCGAAGAACGATTTCCAGAATCTATTAAACTGTTACAGTAGCATCTGGTTTCAATGTTCCTAAATAAATTACTAAGAGAAGCCGTGAGACCCTTTGAATAAATCGACAGTTTAATCCCATTCGAGGGACCTTTTAAAGGAGATAATAAATTTTTCTTTAAAATACATTTCATTACCATTAAAGTAGAACTGAATTTGGAATTGAACTGGAACTAAACTACAAGTGAATTAGAACTGAACTTAAACTGAATAAGAATTAAACTAGAACTGAACTAGAAGTGAACTAGAATTGAATTAGAACTGAACTAGAAGTGAACTAGAACTGAACTAGAACTCAACAAGAACTGAACTAGAAGTGAACTAGAATTGAAACTAGAACTGAACTAGAAGTGAACTAGAAGTGAATTAGAACTCAACAAGAACTGAACTAAATTGAACTAAGAACTGAACTAGAAGTGAACTAGAACTGAAATAGAACTGAACTATAACTGAACTAGAACTGAACTAGAAATGAACTAGAAGTGAACTAAAACTGAATTAGAACTCAACAAGACCTGAACTAGAACTGAACTAGAACTGAACTAGGACTGAACTAGAACTGAACTATAACTAACAAAAACTGAACTATAACTGAACTATAGCTGAACTAGAACTGAATTAGAACTGAACTAAAACTGAATTAGAACCGAACTAGAACTGAACAAGAACTCAACAAGAACTGTTCTAAAACTGTACTAGAACTAAACCAGAACTCAACAAGACCTGAATTAGAAGTAAATTAGAACTGAACTAGAACTGAACTAGAAGCGAATTAGAATAATTTATATTCACATCTATATCGTCTTCTATATTTGTCATCTTTTTGTTTTATAATATAATTTTCTCTTTACTTTTTTGTCATTTTTTCAATTAAACCAATTTCTTTGTATCTCTGAAATTATGTTTTTGTTCTTGTTCTTGTTCTTGTTCTTGTTTTAATTATATTTGTATATTTAATGAAGACATTAATGATTAAAACAATTCATCAATTTCATTTAATTTGGTCTCTGTGCTGCTTGCTACTTTTACTTAATTAATTTAAATTTTATTTGATATTTTTGTTGTTGTTGTTGGGTTTGTTTTTGTTTTAGTAGCTGTCATGTGTTTTTTTTTTCCTAAAGTATTTGATGTCTTTGTTTCTGAATTCTGAATTTTTATTTAGCAGACATCATTTATTATTCATTGTCAGCGGTTTAAGATACAAATATCATCTGGATTCAAAGAGGGAGGCAAAATGGAAATAAATAAAAAAAAGAAAATTAATTTATTATTATACTGTTTTGTTGTTGTTGTTGTATCTCTAAGTTGTTATTTGTAATATGTTTTGTTAAATATGAGTCAATGTCCTCTAACTCCCCTGGTTCTATTAACTTTTACTTTTTAATATTATTTTTATCCTTTGAATTTTTATTATAATTTTTTTTGTTCTTTTAATGTTCTTTTTTCATTCGTTTTGCTAAAAATTAACCCTCCCTCTAGTCAACACTCGGGACTAATGTTTCTTTTTTGTTTTTGTTTTTTTTTTTTTGAAAATTTATAAAAAAAAAATATCATTAAATTCTTATTTGACCATTAAAAACAACAACAATAATAAAACTGAAACTAAAGTAATAATATTCCTGTATTTTTCAAATTAATATTCCTTAACAAAATATACCAACAAACATTTCAATTCAAAATGTTCTTTTTGTAATATAAAATTTTTTTATTCGTCATCATTTAAAAAAGTTTGCTGGGTTATTATATCCTTTATTCATTCATTCATTTGGTCATTTGTCTTAGAGAGTTGTAGTGTATTTAGCAACAACAACAACAGCAATATCAACTTCAAATAATAGACCCTCAGAGAGAACATATGTTTTTGTTGTTGATTCTCTTTAGTTTTCCATTTCGAGTGTTTTGTTGCTGTTGTTGTTGTCTGTTTCTAATATTTAGACCGATTTTTTTATTATTTTTCCCTTTTTTGTTATTGTATAATTTACTACAGACTTTAAACTGAATCTAATAGTGTCCTTGTTGTTGTTGTTTTATTTGTTAAAACTCATGTTAATCCTTGTTTGAGAGTAAAAATGCCATAAACTACAACAAAAAAAAGGAGCAAAAGGAATCAAAGGTGAATAAACGGCACGTGTGTTAAACATTTTCACTTCATTTCAACAGTTGTGAATTTGTTTTTAGTTTTGGTTTTTACAAAATGTTTTTAAACCGAAATCCCAAAATGTATGAGTCATGGTTCGTTATCCTTTTTTTCATTGGGCTCATTTTTTAGGATTTAACTAATCAAACAACTGACATTTGGAAAATTTTAAAAGGATTCTAACATTTCAAATCATCTCGAGTGGAGAAAATTCTATCAATTAAAATTAAACATCGAAAGTCTGTTGTAGAAACTATGAAGCCGGACTCATTGCCTCTTCTTTTAGGTTATTTTCATATAAATGATCCTGTTTCCTGTGATAATATAATTAAAGATAAAATTTAGTTCTACTTCGGTTCTAGTGCAGTTCAAATTCAGTTTTAGTTCAGTTCTAGTTCAGTTCTTGTTCAGTTCTAGTCCAGTTCTAGTTCTAGTAAAGTTCAAGTTCAGTTCTAATTCAGTACTGGTTCAAGTTATGTCCAGTTCTAGTTTTAGTTCTGTTTTAGTTCCATTTTAATTCCGTTCTAGTTCCGTTCTAGTTCAGTTCTAGTTTAGTTATAGTTCAGTTCTAGTCCAGTTCTATTAAAGTTCAAGTTCAGTTCTATTAAAGTTCAAGTTCAGTTCTAATTCAGTACTGGTTCAAGTTATGTCCAGTTCTAGTTCAGTTCTAGTTCAATTCTAATTCCATTCTTGTTCAGTTCTAGTTCAGTTCTAGTTCTGTTCTAGTTCAATTCTAATTCCATTCTTGTTCAGTTCTAGTTCAGTTCTAGTTCAATTCTAATTCCATTCTTGTTCAGTTCTAGTTCAGTTCTAGTTCTGTTCTAGTTCTGCTCTAGTTCCATTCTAATTCCTAGTTCTAGTTCCGTTCTAGTTCAGTTCTAATTCAATTCTAGTTCAGTTCTAGTTTAGTTATAGTTCAGTTCTAGTCCAGTTCTAGTAAAGTTCAAGTTCAGTTCTAATTCAGTACTGGTTCAAGTTATGTCCAGTTCTAGTTCAGTTCTAGTTCAATTCTAATCCATTCTTGTTCAGTTCTAGTTCTAGTTCTAGTTCTGTTCTAGTTCTGCTCTAGTTCCATTCTAATTCCGTTCTAGTTCCGTTCTAGTTCAGTTCTAGTTCCGTTCCTTCAGTTCCAGTCCATTTATAGTTCAGTTTTAGTTCAGTTTAGTTCAGTTCTTGTTCAGTTCTAGTTCAGTTCTAGTTCAGTTCTAGTTCTGTTCTAGTTCTGCTCTAGTTCCATTCTAATTCCGTTCTAGTTCCGTTCTAGTTAAGTTCTAGTTCCGTTCCTGTTCAGTTCTAGTTCAGTTGTGGTCCATTTATAGTTCAGTTTTAGTTCAGTCTAGTTCAGTTCTAGTTTAGTTCCTGTTCACTCTAGTTAAGTTCTAGTTCAGTTCATGTTCAGTTTTTGTTAAGTCTGTTTCAATTCTAGTTCACAGTATTTCTAGTTTAGATTAGATTGAGTTTATTTCAGTTTCAAGTTCAGTTCTGGTTTATTTCTAGTTCATTTCTCCATCTTTTGTTTATAAAAAGGACCTTAACAAAGTTTGAATTAAAATTTTAAATATATGAATTTTCATTAGTCTAGTTTAAAACCACAAGTATTCGGTTCGATGGTTCTTGAAATACTTTGGATCAAAGACGAATTTGGAAACAACTTTATTTTATTTAAATTCTCTTCAAACAAAATTAACTCTTGAAAAAATCACTATAAAACAAAAATTTATTTCTGTTCTCAAAACCATTATTTAAGCATTTTTTCCCTTCAATATTTTCTTGACAATATTTTCTTTTTATTTAATAATTATTGTTTACAATGTAATAATTTTTTACAAAATTAAAAAAAAAATTCTCATGATTGTTTTGTAAAGTTTTTTCCTGGGAATTTTCCGTTAAGATTTTCCATATTTTTTATATTTTTCGTTATAAGAAGATTTAATCATAATTATAAGTTTAAAAAAATTATTTTGCTAACAAATAATTTTTAGACGTTTTGTGACTAAAAGATGTTTTTTTTTATTCACTTAAAAATATTAAAAATAAAAAAAATAATAAATATTTTTTTGCGCTGAAAAACCAAAGAAACCGCTAAAACCGATATTGAAAGTAATATGAGATTTTAAAGAGGCTTAAAAGAAATAAATAAGAAAAAAAAAAGAAATTATATAATTGGAAAAATGGGTCAATAAGTATAAAATGATTGGGAATAATAAAATTAAAGCGAGCGCACAATGGGTCTTAAAATAAAAAAAAAAAAAATTTAAATTTTATTTAGTTTTTTTTTTTATGAAATTACACACGAACATTCTTGATGTTTTTTTCAATTGATGTGGTATAGAACAGGTTCTTAGCGGATCCAGTGGAAAAAGAGTAGAACTTCGAAATTGGACACCTTGAGTATGAAAACTGTTTCAATAATCCTAAATGTTTGGAAGAGTTTGGAACATATTTTGATCCATTGTTGAATTTTTTTTATTGAATTTGAAGTTTGGAATCTGTATACAATTTTACACATTATAGAGAAGAAGAATTATATACCTTTCTGATCCATTATTATATTATTTTCAATTAAAAATTAAAAAAAAATAAATTTCTGCGATTTTTCTTTAAAAGGTTTCCAGCTTATTTATACTTCAAGATTAACTTTTTCTCTCTGGCCTGTGATTTTTTCTTAATAATTCTGAAAGATTTCAATAAAAAAAATGTTCCTCCTTTCTAATTGAATAAATTCTCACATTTCTGTGAAACTAAATTTTAAGCAAAATGATTATAAATAAAAACAAAAATAACATAATTCCAAAACCAGATATATAATTGCTAAATACTCAAATAATATGGAACAGGCCAAGTTTAGTGGCAGGAAGACCTATTAATTGAAAAAAAATTAAATTTTTAAAACATCTTTTTTCCAAATTAGGAATTTTGGGCATTTTAGAATAAAAATGTGGAATTCTGTTTATAGCACTGGATTAAGGATAATTTTGTCTATATGATTTTCCAACTTCAAATTAAAAGCTTAATTTGTTTAGATTTTATTTCAGATCAAATATCAAAACTTTTATGACAAAATTTTGGAGGAAATAACTTTTTTTTGAGTTTTTGTGGAAATTTATTAAGGAAATTTTGTTCTATTATTTTATCTTGTCCATAATATTAATTTTCAAGAAGTTACCTTTTCGGAGGTACCAAACACTTATTTCAATACTTTACACGATTCTTTTAAATCTAACCGAAATTTGTCTTCCTCCATTAAAAAAAATCGCAAAATTTTCGTTCTCATGGATATGTGACTCTTACGATACAGATCTTCGGCTGGTTAACTGAGCTTTACAGAATCTTGTGTTTTTGAAATTATCGTTGTGTATATATTTTTATTATTATTAAAAATATGATCAATAATTGACATTCTTTTGAAGCGTACGAGTATCATTTGGAACATGAAAAACAACGCTTCAATATCGCTCGTTTTCTTTACATATGGAATGCAATTTCCCTCACTTAAGTGTCTATTGAATACTGAATTATAATGATGGATATTTACCAGCCAAAATACTGTTATTTTCTCAAAAATTTTGCTGTCCAAATTGACTTGTATACCCAATAAAAATACAATTGATTTAAATGTTTTTATATTGGAGGCAGCCACTTTTAAAAGTTCACCATCAACATCCCTGACCACATAGGCAATTAAATTCCTTCAGAAATAGTCCAAAATATCTCTCCTCTAATCATGTGAAATTTCATAAAGATATCTTTAACGGTTCAAAAGTTACGGAGTTATTTCCAAAACACACTGAGTGCAATTAACTTTAAAACTATTTTAACTTTAAATGAAGTCTTGACAAACATTTCTGATCCAAGCTTTCGCTTTAAATATTAAAAGTAGAGCTTAAAGCTTTTAGAAATTAAAAGCTTTTAATTTAATTTGTTGTTATCTTCCCAATGGTCTTGATAAAGAGATCTTAAGGCTTTCGCTTTAAAAGTTTTTACATTATGAAAAAAGCTTTTAGATATAACAAGCTTTTAAGCAAATGACTTAATTTAATTTAAAAAAGAGAATTAACTGTCAATATAATAAATTTACTTTATTAATTTCTCCTCCACTAATTGAATTCACTTTAAAACAGTTATAATAAAACTTTGACCTCAAGGGGTCATAAGGTTTATTGGCATTTAAATATTAATTATCTCTCCCTCTCTTGCTCTCCATTTCTGTTTGGCAAAATAATCACTTATAAAATAATTTTAGCATTTTTGGTTCTGGTCCATTAACTTTTCAGCAAAAACCAACCAAAAATAATGAAAACAAAGAAATAAAAAAAACAAAACAAAAGACCAACTGAAGTACATTCCACTCGCTCACTCACTGAACTCGGGTCTTGTAAATAAACAATAAAAACAATAAACAAATGACCCCTAAATGTACAGGACGGTTAAAGCGAAGAGACATATGTCTGTCGGATAATCAACGTAAAATAAACAAAAACAAATGACAACAAACAATAAATAAAACAACAACAACAAGAACAAAAAGTTTTGTGATAGAAAAACTAGAAAAAAAGGAAGAAAATTAAGAAAATGACAAAATTAAGACCTATAAAAAACTATTAAAACTATTGAAGGATCTTAACAGGATGCGAGTATTGTCAAAGGACATTCTAACATTGTAACACACACACACAACACAAAAGAGAGCACGTGTCACTACAAAATTCACAACAAATGTTAAAACAATTTAATTATTATCGAAATGTTGAGTTTTAAGGACATTTTAAGGATTTCCATTTATCAACAAAGGTGTACGTACCTACGCCACAAAGAGAAAATGATAGAGAGAGAGAAAGGGAGAGAGCAACAATAAGAATGAAAAAATGATGAGCACGTGTTATAGATTTAAAGGCTTTTAAATAAACCATAAAGAGTCCTTTCAAAACAGGACTATTAAATCCAATGACTTCTCTCTTTTTGGACAATTTTAGAGGAATTAAAAGTTTTTCTTCTTGTGGGTGAGAGGGATTTCGAAAATAAGGAAGACATTTGAAATGTTTGTACGAAAAAAATAAAATTGAACATCAAATAAAATTGACCGCTAATTGTCTAAATATTTACTTTATCATCAATTTATGGCGTTTGCCCTCTATCACTCTAAAAAAAAAGACAATTTCTTTTTTATAACAATTGCAAAAATAAATAAACATTAAAAAGGTGACCATCTTAGACACGTGATTAAGTCTAAATTAATGCTAAAAACAATTGTCCTCTAAAAGGAACATAAATAAAGAAACCCCTCAAAAAACTGTCTCTATCATGGCAAAAGGATGATATTTTAGTGCAAAAACTATAAAAACGAAGAAATTTTAAGACACGCATTTTGGAAATTAATTATATTTCTATTTTTTTGAAGTAAGAAAAAAAGGGTTTTAACTCTTTTTTCTTTTTATTAGCCATTAATTTCAAATTGAATTGTGGTTTAATTAAATTGACAAAAATTGAGAAAATAATACAAATTGTGGACAATTAATAAGTTTTAAACAGAAATTAAAAGAAAAAGTTATTTTATTATTTTTATTATTATTATTTTGAAATGATTAATTGCAGGTGTCAATAATGACATCTAGATAAACTTAGTTTAACTAAAGTTTAACCCAAGATAAATTAAACAAGTATCCAAGTCCATAAGGTCGATTATTTCGAAAAAACATATTCCATCCACTATTTCCCGTCTTTCTGGTTCCGGGTTTGATAAAAACAACGAATCGACCAATTTACAAGTGAAAAGTATAACAGTTATGGTTTTCGGTATCAATCGAAACTAATGATATTCAAATGAGCTTTGAGGCATTTAAAGCAAAACTTCCATCAATTGTTTTTAAAATAGTTTTAGGAAACAAAAGATTATATCCAGCTGTCTGATCGTTTTTTCTTTGAATGCCCTCTTTAAACGTATCACTTGTCATCGATATAAGATCCCTGTTAGCCTTCGATCCAATTTCAATCGATCACATCAATTGCTTTCAGCAGTTTTTTTTCAAATGAACACATTTTTTAGGATAACAATTCGAAGTTATGACATATTTTGTCCAAATCAAAATTATGTACTTGTATGCCTAATATTTAATGCAGTCATTTTGACTGCTTTTAGCATCATATTTATACATAAATTTTCAGTCGCATTACGCATTGTGGTGCCAAACTGTTGAAACATTTTCCATAGAAATATAAGAAAATACGTAAAATTCCAAATTAAAGAAGACTTGCTTCAGTTAAATGGGCCCACTGTCGATACGGGCAAGTTGATCCATTACAGATTTTATATGATTATACAGCAAAAATTTGGAGGTATAAAATAAAAGTACTTTTTTTAATATTAACTTTTTTAATTGTTTTCTTATGCTGGAAAAACTTAAGGCAACTTTTTTTAAATTAACAAAATTCGGATAGGGATAGTGGGGAAAGAGGTACCCCTAATGCTCTAGAAGTAGTTTAAAGTAATTTTTCTTTAGGAAATCTTTTGGAATTGTAAGAAAGTGGAAAATAAATAATTTATTCTTATAAATCTAAAGACAATATTTTTTTAAAATAATAAAGTTTTGATAGGACTATCGAGGATAGAAGTTACCCTAATGCTGTCAGATTTTCTTTACATACATTACATTAAAAATTCTTTTAGTAAAATGAAAGAAAAAATTATAGTCCTAAGGAAAATAGTGGATTTTAAAGTCAAAATGCAATTTTACCTTTTTGAAAAGATCACAAAATGTAATATTTTCAAATTTCAGTTTTAAAATCAGATAACTTTCTTTAGGATCATCAAAGGTTTATAGTTCTTTTACATGAATTATTCATAATTTTGTATAGAATTCAGACATATGTTAGATTTTTTTAAGAACCATATTGTGTCCACCAATATCATAAAACTAAAAAAATATTGTCTAAAATATTTTCTTTTTTAATTTGAGTTTGCGATCAAATTTACAGTCCGTCCCCAGGATCCACTAAATTTTTTGTGCTGCTTCATTTCAAAAATATTTCATTCAAAAATTTTCACTAGATCCAGAAATACAGCATTATTTCAAAAAACATTTTAATAGTTTTTTTATATCGAGTTGATTAATTTTGAGGGCTTGCTGTCTGTTCTGGTTCCATGTCGAAACAACTTGTGTAGTTGAAAATATATTGAGAATACCTCAAGAATAATTACAAGTTTTGGTGTGTATAAGTTTTTATTTCAATTAAGTTATAAATTAAATTTAAGCGATTTCTTAATTAATTTCCTTTTTATTTGATTTGATCAAGTTCACTGTTCATCCCCCGGATTCACTAAGTATTTTAACTGCTCGACACTAATGAAAAACACTTCCAGAATGTTAATGTGAAATTTCATTAAAAAATTTCAGTAGTTCCAGAGTTACAGCGCTTTTTTAAAATTTGACAATTTTATAAAAAATAATTTTATAAGTTTATCAATAGAAGTTTTACTTTGCTGTCAGATTTTCTTAAATCTATTAAAAAAAGAAAATTAAAGGAAATTATAGTAAAAACTTTTATTTTAAAGTCAAAATGCAAATTTTATTTTTGAAAAGAACAAAATGTAATATTTTCAAATTTCAGTTTTTAAAATCAGATAACTTTCTTGTAGGATCATCAAAGGTTTATAGTTCTTTTAATGAATTATTCATAATTTTTATAGAATTCAGAACATATGTTTTTTTTTAAAACCATATTGTGTCCACCATATCATAAAACTAAAAAAATATTGTCTAAAAATATTTTCTTTTTAAATAATTTGTCAAAATTTACAAATCCACTTTTATAATTTATTTCATTTCAAAAATATTTCATTCAAAAATTTTCACTAGATCCAGAAATACAGCATTATTTCAAAAAACATTTTAATAATTTTTTTTAATCGAGTTGATTAATTTTGAGGGCTTGCTGTCTGTCCTCTGGTTCCATAAACAACTTGTGTAGTTGAAAATATATTGAGAAATACCTCAAGAATTTACAAGTTTTTTGTAAGTTTTTATTTCAATTAAGTTATAAATTAAATTTAAGCGATTTCTTAATTAATTTTCCTTTTTATTTGAGTTGATCAAGTTGAAAGGTTCACTGTCCATCCCCCGGATCCACTAAGTATTTCAACTGCTCGACACTAATGAAAAAACACTTCCAGAATGTTAATGTGAAATTTCATTAAAAAATTTTCAGTAGTTCCAGAGTTACAGCGCTTTTTTAAAATTTGACAATTTTATAAAAAATAATTTTATTTTATTCAAGTTTATCAATTTAGAAGTTTTACTCTTCCTCAACTGAATCCAATATGAAAAAAGCGCCGCAATAATTAAAAGAACTATTTATGTAAAAACTTTTATTTCAATCAAATCTTAAAAGAAATTTTGGGGATTTAAAAAAAAAACTCAATTCGAGTTGTTTAAATTTGGTGGTTTACTGAACGTCCCCTGGACCCACTAAGTTTTTGTGTGGCTCCAAATCAATTGGAAATTATTTCAAGAATGTTCAAGTGAAAATTCGTTAAAAAATTTCCAGTAGTTTTAAAATTACAGAACTGTTTCTGAAAACAACGTTAATTAGCAAGTTTTTCAATATTGAAATTTATAAAAAGCTTAAATATTAAAAAGATATAAATTATTGCAAATTTTATAAATAATTTATGCCAAAAAAAAATGAAAACTATTTCAAATGCATTTTTTATAATTTAGTCGTTTTGTCTTTAGACAAGAATTATTATGACAGAAGTTATGAAAAGAATTTCAAAATCGTTTTTTTTATTATTATTTTTTTTATTTATAACAAATATTATTTGTAGTTTTGTTGTTATTTAGTTCATATAAATACAAAATAATAAAAATTTATTAACTTCTGATTACCATGGTAACTTGGCTAAATAAAAATAATATTTATTTCTTGTATTTTCTCCATTTTTTTGATTATAATAATATTAAAAATGCCATAAGGAAGACTACAAAAACAAAAAAAAATATATTTCTATAAAAAAAAAGCTGAAATAAAATAAAACTACAAACAAGAATATAAATTTTAATGGTGTCACTAATATTTTTATTACACAGACCCAGTTTATTTATAACCTTTTTCTCCACCTCCACCCTGATCTGAACAACTTTTTGAAAAAAAGAAATATAAAATTTATCAAAGAATATAAAAATTGTTATTTCTTTTGAATAGAAATTAATTTTTTTTATTATTAATATTAAATACATTTTATTATATTACAAAACCCCCTTACAGTGGTAGCAAAATGCTTTTTTGACAATAATTCTGTAATTTTGAAACTATTGAAGATTTTTAAAAGAAATTTTACAAAAACACTCTGGAGGTATTTGTCAATTGCTTAGGGAAAGTATACAAATTTAATGGGTCTAGAGGACAGGGGAGGAGACTCCAAAGTTATTCACCTTTATTATTTAAAAAAAAATTTTCAAAAATCGCTAAAAATTATTGTTTACATATAGAAAGTCTTTATAAAAATTCTAACAAATACAGGAGATATCTATTATAGTTTAAGTGAAATTTAGATTAAAGTTAAAAGTCTACCGTATTTCTGACATGATTTTGTTTTTTTGACAATAATTCTGTAACTTTGAAACTACTGAAGATGTTTTAAAGAAATTTTACATAAACACTCTTAAGGTGTTTTCCAATTGATTTGGAAAAAGACAAACAGTTAGTGGGTCTAGGGAATGGTAGGGGGTACTCCAAAGTTTACCAACTTTGTTATTGTTTGTATTTTCTTTTTTTTCAAAATTCGTAAAAATTAAATTTATGACTTTATTGAACATAAAATTACAAGAACTTAATCCCTACAAAAAATTCCAACAGATGATGTATATATTTGTTATAGTTTAAGAGATATTAAGATTGAAAGTTTTGAACATGATTTCGTTGTTTGGGATATAATTTTGTAAATTTGATAAAACTAAATATTTTTTAATGAAATTTCTCAAAAACATTCTCCAGATATTATCCAATTGATTTGGGTCCAGGGAAGGTACAGTATACCTCCAAAATTTTTCGTCTCTGGTATTTTTGGAAAAATTTAATTTATTATTTTATTGAAAATAAATTTTTAAAATTCTCTACAAAAAATACTGTCATGTGAAGAAAAATATCTATTATGGTTTAAGAGATATTTACAATATTATAAAATTGTTGACCAATTTGTAGGTATGATTTTTTGAGTAGTTGGTCCTGATTTGGATCCGAAAAAAAATTCTTAATTATAAAGAAGATTCTGTCCAAATTCCAAACAGTTTAGGTACAGAATTTAGAGAACTTTTAACTTTCAGTGAGACCTGCCAGTCCAGTGAGGTAGAGACTAACATATTTGCTTCATATTTTTGAAAGAATTCTTTAAGTGTATTATATACTCAAAATATCTGAAATGGCTGAAAGCTTTTATTACGACAAAAAAAACTTATTTCTCGGGGAAAGAAAGAAATTTTTTAAAAGGAGTTTTCGCCAAATTGGAATTTTGGGCATTTGATAAACGAAAAATGGGAATTTGTTCATACTCCTGTATTAGAGCCAATTTTATTTATTTTTTGATCAAATTTTATAACAATAACTTTATTCATAGAGATTTTACTTAAGATTTTAATTCAAGTTAGTTTAACTTGAGTTTTACCCAAATTAGAATTATGGATACTTGGAAATCCAAAAATGGGAATTTGATTATAGTGCTTCATTTAGAACAATTCTTCGAATTTATATTCAGAGTTCATGTTTATATTTTTTATTGTCTTCTATTTGAGCTTGAAATTTATGAAGAAATCAATTTCTGCAAAGAGTTTTCCCCAAATAGGAATTTTGGGAATTTGGTAAACAAAAATGGGAATTTTTCTGCAGTGCTGTATTAATAGCAATTTTGTCTTTTATATAGCATAATTTCATGAAAAAAACTTAATTTTTATTTCAGCTTTTAATTGCTAAAAAAGTCTATTTTTAATAGAAATTTATTCCAAAGTGGAATTTTGGGTATTTGACATTAAAAAATGGGAATCTGTTCATAGCCCTGTATACAAAACAATTTTGAGGATTTCATACTGAAATTTCATGAAAACAATTTAATTTATAGAGATTTTGTTTAGGTTTTAATTTAAATAACATCTAAATTCCTAAATTGGAATTTTGGGAATTTGGTAGTAAAAAAATCGGAATCTGTTTGTATTCCTGTATTAAAAATAATTTTATCCATTATATGGCAAAATTTCATGATCATAATTTAATTTAAGCAGTTTTCATTTAAATTTTTAATTTTGAAAAAAAAATTAAAGCGATTTTTATTCGTTTGGGTATTTTGGGTAATTTGGCATAACGAATTAGGAATCTTTTTATGGTCCTTTATTAAAAACAATTTTGTCTATTATATATTAAAATCTCCTATTAAATGCATTATTTATGTGGATTTTATTTAAGCTCAAATAATAAAATTTTTCAAAAAATTACAACGAAATTATTATTATTATTTTTTTTTTTTTGAAAAAATATTAAGTAAATTTAAGTTTAGTACTTTATTTGAGAGATATTGTTATTTTTGAAGTAATTACCTTTACAACGATGCCGAACACTTATGAAAATACTTGAAGATAAGCAATTAAACATTTAATTAAATTTATATTTGTATGATAAATAGAATATCTGATCCCCTACCCCCTGAACCTTCTAGAAGTTTGAGCTTCTCCAAATCGATTGTAAAACACCTCAAGTGTATTGAGGTGAAAATTCATTCGAAAATATTTAGTAGTTTTAAAGTTACAGAATTATTTCCCAAAACGCGTTTAGAGACCACTGTGCGCCATTTATGTTTTTTCAATGTATTTCATTAAAAAAGAGGGCTGACAAAAAAAATGTCACCAAACAGCAAATAAATTTTAGAAATTTTAATAAATTTGTCAAAGTTGGAAAAAAACTAAAATAAAAGAAGAAAAATTAAAATTGATTTATGAGTCTTAAAATCCAAAAAGGATTTTATTTCGAAAAGTTTTCCATTTTTTTTTCATTTCTTGGAAAAAACAGAAAGTTGAACTTAAATCGTGATGTCATAAATTATGATTTTAATCAGTAATCAACAAAAAAATGTAAAATATGACTGAAAAATAGAGAAAAACAACTAAGAAACTAATTTACGCATGAAAAATTTATGAAGAAAAAAGTGTTAATGTGATTAAACCAACCCTGGCAAACACCCTCAAAAGATTTTCACATTTTCACATTTTCCTAAAGCTTGTTAATAGAAAATTCAACACCTTTTTACTGCATTATTACAATGGACGAAAAGAGTGAGAGGGAAAAGGAATCATAATTCCTGGCATTTTTTAATGTACAATTTTATTCCATAATTTGTGGTTTTAAAACCTCAAACCTCAAAAAGCTCAAGTGGAAGAAAAGTATTTATTTAAATGGACACTCCTTTTTAAATACAACTTCGTATGTATTTAAATGGCATTTTTTATGAAGCTTGTTATGACTTTAGATTTTATTTTTCCTCTACTCCTTCACTATCTCTCACACTCTAAACTTTTCATTTTTTTCCTTAGAGTTTTAAAACAAAATATACACTGAGCAAAAGATTTACCCAAAAAAAGAATTATTCTTGGATTTCAAGTGTAAAACAAGTTTAATTCCAGGTTGAAATTTCAAGTGCTTGTTATGACTATTTTTTTCCTCCACTCCTTCACTGTCTCTTACAATATAAACTTTTCACTATTTTCCTTACAGCTTTTTTTAATCGAATAAGAACTTTTAATCGATTTCAAGTGAAGGACAGTTTTAATTCCAGTTAAAAGTTTCAAGTACTGAAATACAGTGTATTAAACCTTCATCCAATAGTATACTCCAGGGAATTTGAATACAAGTCGAACATAATACTGTTGGAAAAATTTAATTCCAAACCCTTGTATTACAGTATTTTTCAAGTCGAAAAAATAATCTGTTTGTATTTTTCAAGATTTTGTAATTATCAGAAAATATACAAAATTAAAAAAAAATAACTTTAAAAATATTTGAGGAAATTACTGGAATTTAAGTTGAATTCAAACAAAATTTCAAGTACTTGAATTTTAATACTTGATATGTTTATATCTCTAAAATACTGAACAGATTAAAAAGTTTATATAGGATAATAATAGAAGATGTTTATAGTAAATTTCTGCTCTTGAGTCAATTGAATTTAAACCTTAAATTTAAATCCTTAATAAAAGCGCAATTCACCGATTGAAAAGGACGGTTCACACAAGACGACGAATATTTATATACGATGCTTGAAATAGACTTCAGCTCTTCGGTCAATGAATTTTGAACAATTTTTTATTATAAGTCAAAGTCAAACCGATCTTGACAGATCTTCTGCATCATTTTTATTTAATAAAAGATCAGATTTTTATTCGATTCAAATTTGATTTTATTCGAACTTTATCGTTGAAAAGTTGTTGCCAAATAAAAAACATTAAGTTTCAAACTACTAAAACTTTATTCGAATAAAATTTAAAAATTTTCTTTTGCCTATTATATGAATTTGATCAATTTTAATTTTATTCGAACAAAACTCGTTTAGATTTTAAAAAATAATTTAATTATTCGGTCTTAAGTGTCAAATTAAATTTTTTAGTCGCTTCTAAATTTATTAAAAAATGATTAATTTTGCTATAGTTTTAGTCAAAAAAGAACAAAAAAATCGATTAAATTTTTTCAAATATTTTCATTTTCGATTTATAATTTGAAAGACTTTAATTGTAAAAAATTAATGCCAATTTCTTATTCGAATAAAATTTTACATTTCTTATTTTACGAATTTATAAAATTTGAGATTTATTCGTATCAAACTTGTTTCTTATTTGACTAAAGTTAACTTTTTCTTTCTAACTGTTAAAAAGTTATGTTGCTTTGGTTTTTATACGAATATAATTTTCTATCATTTCCAAATGCAAATTCTTATAAAATCTCAGTTAAATTCGTATCAAACTCGGTTCTTATTCGAGTAAAATTTAGTCTTTCTCTAAATTATAAATTGGAAAATAAACAATAAATAAAATTTTATATTTTCGCTGTTCTTATTCGACTGAAATTTAATTAAGAAATATTAATACGAATATAAATAGCAAACAAATATTAAATATTATGCGGGTAGAATTCAATTCAAAACATTTTCAAAAATGCAAATTTTATTCGGATGAATAACCGGATATTATTCGATTAAATTTTAAAATTTTCATATATTCAAAATGTATTTTAAATCATTAATTTAAAAAAAAATTTCGTCAACCTATACGAATGAAATTTTACATCTTTATTAAAATCTATTATATGAATTTAAAAAAAATCTAAGATTTATTCGAATTAAATTCGATTCTTATTTAGTAAAAATGAATTTTTTTCTCTCAAAAATTCTAATTTGAAAGACAAATATTTTCAAAGTTAAAAACAACAAGTTTTAGTCTTACAAAAACCAAATTTTATTCGATTAAAATTCGGTTTTTATTCGAATAAAAATTATTCGATTATTTTTTTTTTAATTTGATCAAGATTTTTAATTAATAAAATTTATTAACTTAAATATTGATTTTGTTTATTTTTTGGAAAAATATTTTATTAATTATAATTTTCTTTGTGTGAGTGTGTTTTTGAAAATATTACTCATACATATACAAATATAAATTTTATTTATAAAAAGTGTATGTAGATTTTTATTTTGTTTTGTTGCTTTTTTGCATTTTTATCAAATTTAATGCCAAAAAAATGGAGAAACGTAATTGTATTTATGTTCATTGTGGTGGAAGTGCGATAAAACAAATGTCGTTTGTGGTTAAATATCACAAAAATAGTGAAAACGAGAAACTTTTTCTTGTGATTTTCTCAAACCACGTAAGGTGATAAAAACTGGTGAGAAAGAGGTGGAGGCAGGGTTAAGACTCCCTGCTCCTTGCTCTTGTTGCTCCTTTTTGGTCATTTTTTATACCCTCCAACAACACAAGTGGTGAACTTTGTCATTCCGTGTGTAACGCTAAGATGATTCCGAATGACATCATCTAAAAACCCATAATCTCTATATGTATTCTTTCATCAAATTCAAAATCTGAGTCGATTTTGATATGTCCATCTGTCTGTCTGTCTGTTGTTGGCACGCTCACATCCGCAATAATTGTCAGAGCTTAATGAAATTTGTTTTCAATATGAAATCAGCAGAATGGACTCAGTATGTTAAGAGATATAAAGCGATATCTGAGTTAACCTCTAAGTTCAATTATAAATCGATAAGAAATACTTTCATATATTGCATGAGTTTGTGAGTGTGTATATGAGTATAATGTACATGTATGAAACATAATGTATTTATTGCTTTGGTATTTGTGGTGGAGGATATTAAGGATTCGTCTTAGCCGAATATAGCATTCTTACTTGTTTTTATTTGGTTTGTTGGTAATAAAATCCTGTGACAAAGAGTCACCAGATTTCATCACACACACACACATACACACACTTGTTTTCCTATGAAATCAACAGTTCTTTTAGAGAGAAGTGCGTGTTTTTTGTTACTTTTTTATTTATTTAATTTAGTTTTATTTTGTAATGAAATCAGAGTAAAAAATCTACATTAAAAATATTTTACTTCCTTTTCTATGATAAAGTAACAACACTCGCCCTCCCCCCTTTTTCTATTTGAAACTCTGTTAACAGCTCCTTTTTTTTGTAATTAATTCATAATTTTAATTAGACTTTTCCATTATAATATTTTTTTTATTATTATTTTTTTGGAAATCTAGAGTTATGTTTTTTTTCTTTGGACTCCTGCATAAAAATATTAAATTAATTTTTTTATTTACGTCCAACATTCTCCGTTGTATTTGTGGGGGTTTTAATAACGTTGTAAATAGTTGAAAGTTGTTGTTTGTTATTGCAGGATAACAAATCTGTTTCATTTAGTTGTTGTAATTAATTCTCTACAACAAACAATCACACACAAACAACAACTAAACAGGGAGTGTTTTGCTTTACATTTGTAAAATTAGTCTCCACTTTTATGACCTCAAGTTTTGTTTATTTCACCAAAAATATATTTTTTGGTGATTTTTTGTTTGTTTTTAATTTAGATTTTATTCATTCTAAAAGGAAGTTTTATAGTAATTTTAACAAAATTTATTACATCCTTTAAATGCGTTTTTTTGTTTTTGTTTGTGGGCCAGGTTTACTTTTAATCACGATTTAGTGTGATACGCTTTTGGTAGGAGGGGAAATTTTTTTCGGAAAAATTTATTTTATTAAGGAAAAATATTATAGTTTTTTTTAGGATTAAAACAAATATAAAATGCAAAAAGATTAAGTCGTCATAAATTAAACCTTAATAGTTTTTTAACAGAAACTTTGAAGTTCCAAAAAAATTTTTGTTACGCGCTAAAAAGAACAATAAATAAAGCAAACGTGAAAACATTGCATCATCATGAGAAGTTTTATAGATCTCCCTATATACTGGACTATAGATTACTATATACTATAAATCACTCTGAAGACTAGTCTAGAGACCAGTCTATAATCTAACCTATAGATCGCTTTACAAATTAGAGCATTGATCAGTGTAAAAACTAAAAATCACTCTATACACTACAGAATAAATCATACTACAGGCAAGAATATAGTTTTGACTATATCTCACTCTATAGATCAATCTATAGACTCACTAGAGATCATTCTATAGAATAGACTATAGATCACTCTATAGACAAGTCAATTTTGTATAAGTCTCCCTATAAACTGGACTATAGATTACCTTATAGACTCCAAGAGTAGACTATAGATCTCTCTACAAGCAAGAATATAGATAAGACTATAAATCACTTTATAGATTAGACTATAGATCACTTTATTAACTAAACTATAGATCATTCCATAAACTAGACTATAAATCACTCTATTATTTATTATATAAACTAGAATACTTTATAGACTAGACTGTAGATCGATCTATAGACTAGAATGTAGATCGATCTATAGACTAGACTGTAGATCGATCGATAGACTAGACTGTAGATCGATTTATAGACTAGACTGTAGATCGATCTATAGACTAGACTGTAGATCGATCTATAGACTAGACTGTAGATCGATCTATAGACTAGACTGTAGATCGATTTATAGACTGGACTGTAGATCGATCTATAGACTGGACTGTAGATCGATCTATAGACTAGACTGTAGATCGATTTATAGACTGGACTGTAGATCGATCTATAGACTAGACTGTAGATCGATTTATAGACTAGACTTTAAATCGATCTATATACTAGACTCTAGATCGATCAATAGACTAGAATGTACATCACTCTACAGACTAGATTAAAGATCACTCTATAAGATCAATCTATAGGCATGATAATAGATCCATTTATATACTGAACTATACATCACTCTATAGGAGATATTAAAGATCTAGAGTAGACTATATTTCACTCTATAGATTAGACTATAGATCACAGCATAGACTAAACTGTAGAACACTCTATAGACTAGACTATAGATCACACTATATCCAATACAATTACAACATTCTCAACTCTCTGCTCATTTGTGTAAACTGTGCATAATGTTTGTACTGTTATTTATCTCTCTTTCCCATTTACAGTGATGCCCCCTAATTATTTTGATTAATTATTATAACAACAAATTTTTGTTGTTGTTGCTTTTTATAACATCTTGTTGTTGTAATTGTCATTATAAAATCTTTTTATATTTTGTTATTGTTTTATTTCTCTCTCTCTCTCATTCTCCTTTTCATAGTTGTTATGCATAAGGATAAAGAAGAAAATGGTAATAGTGTCTTACCTCATATACACGCACATGATGGCTATCGAACACGAGAGCTGGGAGCTTTCGAACATGGTCTATTAGATGGTGATATGTTCCTGCAGGTAAGAAAAAAAGAATTTAAATAAATTTAAGAAAGAAAATATAAATAAATAATCTGGTGAAAGAATTAAGACATTAATAAGGAATGAAGTAAGAAATTGATTAATACAAAAAGATAATTATTTGGGATGATTATTAATGAAAGTTAAGCAAAAGAAAAATTATTAAAAAGAAAGATTTGTATCTCGAAGAAAAAAAGAATTTAATTATTAATAAATTATGAAGAAAAAACGTAAATTTTAAGGAAAAAGAAATTAATTATTTCATAACAAATATTTGGCATTTTTTTCTTGAGATTTTTTTCCAATCAATCATATGAATCATGAAATCGACTAAAAAATAAACATGTTTTAAACCGATATTTCAGATATTCTCAAAATTTAAATAAAATTAATAATTTCTGACAGATTTTTATTTGAGACACTCTCTCGGTTATTTTAATGACCCGAATTAAATCCAATTTACTTGGATTATAAATTGCAGTACTTATCTTTTGTATGCCCAAAACCAATGAAATCGGTCCAGTTACAAGAATGTTATAGTGAGATTTCTGACACAACCTTTAAAACTAAAAAAAGGATTTTAATTTTTTTGTTACATTCTGATGGTCACCCTAATGCCAGGTTAATTGTTGTAGTCTTAAGAATCTTGACATCTAGCGACAATTAAATCGGTTCAGTTATATAAAAAATCGAATGATCATTCCCTATATTTAGTATAGTTTGTATTAGTTTGGGTGTATATTATGAAGGACACTTAAGTCGATATGTGAAATAACACGTGAATTATAAGAATTTAAGTCCATTTTATGTTTCATAAATTATTAGGGATCCGTTAATGACCAGAATTAAACGAAATATGAATAGATTCTTTATTTCTGTCTTTAGTACATTAAAGCGTTAACTATAGATCAGTCTATAGGCTGAACTATAGATCAGTCTATAGGCTGAACTATAGATCAGTCTATAGGCTGAACTATAGATCAGTCTATAGGCTGAACTATAGATCAGTCTATAGGCTGAACTATAGATCAGTCTATAGGCTGAACTATAGATCAGTCTATAGGCTGAACTATAGATCAGTCTATAGGCTGAACTATAGATCAGTCTATAGGCTGAACTATAGATCAGTCTATAGGCCAGACTATAGATCACTCTATAGGCCAGACTATAGATCACTCTATGGGCCAGACTACAGACTATAGATCTTTCTTTCTTTTATGTCTCCTTAATACATAAATATCTCTTGTTTTTTTAATTTATTATGCTGACGGAAATTTGCTTAAATTTTAATGTGCTCTTTTTATTTATGAAACCAAGAAAAAAAAACAAAATCAACTTCAAAAACTATTTTCGTCATAAGAAATTCATTTCAATTCATTCAAATGCAAATTTTTATTTGATTTTTTTTCAACCCCTCAAAAAGAAAATGTTTTATAGGAAAAATGCACCTGCATTTTCAAAATGCATATTTAAATTTAACATTCTCTATGGAAATTTTATTAGTGAGAGGGGGGTGAAGGGAGAAAGTAAAAACTAAACTAAACACCTTTCCTGACAACCAACTTCAAAAAACTGTTCATAACTTTTTTCTTTCTTTGTTTGATATTTAATTTGAAAAATACAAAAAAAAAGAGAGAAAAGAAAACATTTGTGCAAGAAATGTAGTAAAAATGCATTTATGAGCATAAAATGCACCTTGTTTTTTTTTTCTAAAAAAAGCTTTTATTTCGTAAAACAATTGATTTGATGGAAATATGCCAAAATTGTTATCAAGACAGAGGGACGGACGGATAGACAGACAGACAGACAGACAGACAGACAGACAATTGTAAGTAAAAATACATTAAATTTCGTAAAACAGTTTTTGCACTCATTTTTGTAAAACTAGAGTGTCTGTGTGAGTGTGTGTGTATAAGTGTATTTAAAGTTTTTTTTTCAATAACACCTCTCATGTTTTCTAGTACTAATTGCTGAGTTGCACAATTGTGCACTTCCGGCCATATTTGTCCTGACACGTCACGTACTCTAAGTCAGCAGTTCATTCATTCATTCCATTCATGCCGTTCTTTTCCTTCCAATACATTCACACAAAAACACCAAAAACCTATGGCTTAAGCAAAGAAAAAAAAGCACCTAAAAGAAGAAAAAGGAAGAAATCCTTTTTTCCTTTTTACCAGGAAATGCATTTTTGTATGCAATTTTTACACAAAAAACCACTCAAAGTTCAAAATGTTTTTCAGTTCTTTTTCACTTTTTTTCGGTTGCCTTCATACCTGTTGATGTTGACGTTGGTTTGGTGATTTCTATATATGAATGTTCTTTGGAGTTTGAATTGTACTCAATTTACTCACTCGTCGGTTTTATTACTTAGAGAACGATTTGTGGAGAAGTCCTAATCAGTTTTCTTTTAAAAATGGCATTTTGTCACGCATCCCGCGGTTGGTTGCGAGAGAAAAAAAACATCACACATATTCGCAAATAATGTTTAACAAGTGAACTTGTTAGTGAAAATAATAATAATAACAACAACAAAAATTATATACAAATTATTTACAAAAATAATCATAATAAAAAAAGTTCTATTGGGAGTTGTTAAATATTAAAAGGAATTTTTATGTTTGATATTTGATTTGTTTTTATTTCAGAAGTTTTTGAAAAAATAAAAGTTATTTTTAAGAAATAAATAAATTCTGAGAGGATATTTTTATAAAGAAAAAATTTAAAAAAAGTTTGATCAAACCTAATTAAGTTGCAAGGAGTTCGAAACAAACAAGATGTAAGACAACCAAATTATCTAACAGTCATTCTATAGATCCGAATTGATGCCACCCATAACTGATAAAAAGAAATGCAGTTGGATACAACCGCTCAAAATGTTATGAAATTTTAATTTAAAAATTTCTGCTCAAACCTAATGTAGTTCGAAACGAACTAGATATACGAAAACAAAATTATCTAATAGTTATTCTATAGGTCCGAAATTAAGTTGATACTAATTTCCAAGTTCCAAGTAGTTTTTTTCATTAATTAAAAATTTTGAAAAAAAGTTTAATCAAACCCAATTAAGTTTACCATGGTTTGATATGAACTTGATGTAAAAACAATAAATTATCTAGCAGATATTCTAGACAACTGGTTTAATCATTAAACAACAAACGGAAAGACTAATTTGGCCTCTGAATATTCTTTAAATATAACAGAATTTTTAATTCATACATTTCTGATCAAACCTAATTAAGATGCAAGTTGTTTGGAACTAATTTTGTCAAGAAAACAAAATAATCTAATAAAGATTTGATTTAGCACAATCAGTTACAGCATAGAAGAAAAAGTTCGATATAATCTCAAATATATAACAACCGGTTTGATAAAATAACGGGAAATTAGTTTTGATGGAACTTATTTTAGTAATTAATGTTTGAAGTTGAATGCAACTTTAGGAAATTTCGGACAAAATATTTTATAGAATTTATTGAAAATAATAATTTAAAAAAATATTTTAAAAAATGTTTGAAATATTTTACAATTTTCATAATAATTGGTTTGATCGATTATGTTGCAAGTTGTTGTTTGGTTTAAATATATTTTAGCTTACAACATTATCTAATAGAAACTGCTTTAAGTGAAGTAATAAGAGTTCGTTAAAACAATTTAATGCAAAATCTTATCATGGCATTTGATGCAACTTGCATCGAAAAGGGTTACAGACGAATAATTTAAAATAAGACACAAAAATGTTTCAATGTTTAAATTTATTTTTGAAAATTAAAAAAAAATATACAAAATTTCAATTTTAACAAGTTTGATCAAACATTTGTAAGTTAGAGATATCGTGCATTTAAAAAAAAAATAGTTTATTGCAACCCAAGTCTTTCGCAAGTTTGAAATGAACTACGTAATCACAAGCCAAAACTTATCTAAAAAGTTTGATCAAACACTTGAAAGTTGCATGTTGTTTCGGTTCAAAGCTTTGTAAAGTAGAGACTCCGAAAAATTAATTGACTACAAATTATATTGCAACAGAATTGTTGTTTGATGTTACCTCCGAGAACTGATACAGCGGTTTGAAACGGTTTGAATTTATAAAATTTGTTCCATGCCAAATATATATGAAGTTGAGTTTAACTTGTTTGAAGTGAACAAAACAAAATCCCTAAAGTTTTCTATGACCTAAAATTATTAAAAAATAAGAAAGTTGCAGTTTGATGCAACATGAAATGTTTTGCCCAACTGTTTGATGACACTAATAAAGGTTGAGAATATAAATTGAGAATACAATTGAAATTTCTCTCTTCAAAAGCCAACGAAATTGTTTTTATATGAATGAATTTCCAAATTTACAATTGAAACGAAAGTGTGAACCTAAATTAAAAATAAACTTAAAAAAAATGAAATGTATGTGTTTTTGAACTGATCAAAAACCAGTTCTCTTGATAATCCGAAAATTATAATGAATATACATTTCATTATATTGTGTTATATTTCCCGGGTTTTTTGTTTGTCAAACAAAGCTCTGAATAAGAGAAGGATTTGCACGATTTATTTTGTCAAAAATAGTGGTTGCAACTTGTCGACCATGTAGCTGAACAATGTCTAAAAATAGGTCAGAACATTTTGGACTACTCAGATCAAGTTCATTCAATCATTTGTATTATTTGACTCAAACTTGTTCGAGTTCAATACTGGATATTGGCTCTGAAATAACTTCCCGATAACAAAATCGGAATCCAATTTATTTATTATTGTATATCGATTTTTTTATTGGGTTTGATCAGTCTTAAACAATGATCCCAATATAGCATTTCTTTATTCAAAACCTGATAGATTTGAGAAAAATCTATAACTGTTATATTTTGACTGGCATTTCTTCGATTTTATTCCACGAGTTAATACGAATTAATAGTTTGGATATGGAAACTTCACCCCCCCCCTCAATTTTATATTATAAACGAAAATGTCTTTTTATATAACCCAATATCTGAATAACCACTATTTAATTGCTGTTTATTGCTCTTTTGAATCTTTTTTTTATGGATTTGTAAGAAATGGTGGTAAATGATACACCAACATTATTAAAAAGAGTAAAAAGCAAAAAAAAAACATCCGCTTAAAACAATAAGAAAAGATCATGATCATACTCACCGATCTGTAGATGAAGTCGAAGAAGAGAGAGAGAGAGGGAGAGAGAAAAAGAAACCAGATAAAATAACAATATAACGTTTTACTTTTTAAGCGGTTTAGTTTCTGTGATCTTTATGATGATTATTGATGAGTTGGTGAGCTTGTGAGGAAATGCCCCTTAGGCTTGATGACAATGCCATATCCTTTAATACTTCCAGACAAAAACAAACCTCTCTTGTCATTTATACTGATATGAATATATGAACGATGATGAAAAAAAATACTCAGTTAATCTTTTTTCTTTTATTCGTATAAAAAGGAAAAATCTAAAGTTGAGATTTAACACTGATGCATTTTAAATTATGACGCCACTTAACATTTTATGATCATTCTCTACTAAATTGTATGAAATAAGCAGAGCAGAGCAGAGCGGAGCGGAGCACCAAAAAAAAAAAAAGTGTAAGAGAAAAAAAATGTTTGCTGCTTTTTTTTGTTGGTTTGCATCCAAGATCTGGGGCGTTAATGATCCATGCTGTGCGTTTATTATACTTAGATATGCGCCAAAGTTGTTTCGAGCTTGATTTCTTTGGAAAATATATTCTTTATGATGTTAAGGAAAGAAAGGAAAAAAACAAAAAACAAAAAAAAAGTAATACGTACAAAAAGCTGCATCTGCGTGTGGTTTTCTTTAAAGCTTTTAGCTCATTTGTCTACTTCACCAATTTTGTCCTCCCCTCCCAGTGTTCGTATACTTTATACTTTATTCACTCTCATTCATTGTATTTTATTTAAATTATTTTACATTTTCTTGTTGTATTTGTCATAATTAATGCTTCAAAAAATATGTTTGTATCTTGAAGGTCCAACTCAAGTGATATTTAAATACTCAAGTATTAATTGTTCATACTTATTCCGCTGATGCCCCCTTTTTTGGACTCTCTTTTTTTTGTCTCGAAATACTACTTGAGTTTTAAGGATATTTAATATTCATATTTTAAGCTGTTAATTTTTCGTCTTTTTTTTTTTTCTTCATGATTTTTATGGAAAAGACTAAAATTTTACAAATGATCATGTTGTCGTCATTAGGTGTAGATGAAATTTATCTTATTCTCTTCTTATTTCAGTTCTAAAAACGCTGGTAAGCGGCGTTTTTTAATTGATAAAGGAAATTTATTATTTAATTGTTTATTATGATCTTTAGAGGAATAAACAAGTAATTAAGAGAGAGAGAGAGAGAGAGAGAGAAACAAAATATATTTATGTAATTAAAATGAGTTCACGAGAGAGTAGAGAAGAGATTGAAATAGAGAGAGAGAGAATATATTATTAATGAAATATTCAAAATTTTTTCATTAAAAAAAATTAAGTGACAAATATATCACAAATACAAATCAGGATTAAAAATTTTGTGATCAATATTATCAATAAATATGGAGGTCAGCATACACTAAGGATCAATGATCTCTATATCATGTTATAAAGATAACAATTTATGCATTTTTGAACTGATCAATAATTAGTTCCTTAAGTATTTGATAGTAATTTAATGGTACTATAATATTAGATCATATAAAAAGTATCTACCGGGGTTCCTGTCTTTTAGACTTTATATGAGGAGGTGATCTGCACGATGTCTTTGCAGAAATTTCAAACTCTCTCTCTTTCTAATTGTCCAATCTCTAAAATAGTGTTTACAACTGATCGATCACAGGGGCTGTTTGTTTTTTGCTAGAAAAAGAAAATCATCGGGTCTGGAACCGAGTTGCTATATTTTTATGCAGGCATTTGCATGTAAAAATTTCCTCTCTTTGCTCGTCAATAACTAAAGCAAATTTTTGCATTTAGGGGATTCAGATCTAAAAATTTTTAAAACATTTTTAGATACTCATAAATCGAACTCTGTCTTTGCTAAGGGCAATATTGAATATTGGCACTGGTCTTTTCTGATATTGAAATCTGATCCGATTAAGTTCATATTGTTTATCTTTCTTATCGATTAAGATACCTTGACTTGTTGTCACTCACAACAATTAAACATCTCACGAAGATCACTAAGATTTAGTAGCGTGACCAGTGGGGACGTCCATTATTCTACTTTTTCTTAAGTTCTGTATTCGTTATTTTCGGTGAAACTAATTCGATTGAAAATATAGCTGTAGAGTAGAGGCCCTTTACCCTACTTAGCTCACTGTACAACTGTCGCTGGTTTTCCTTTCGTCTGGATCGTCTCATAATATTTTGGTAATTTTACCGTCTGTTCAACTCTTTCACAGTGTTTTGTGTGGTGCTACAATCCACTCTTGTAGCTTGCATTTCAATGTTCTGAAAGTCCTCTGATTTTCTGAGGCTTTCCGTTGCCTTATTTTATTGGTTTACTCATTTGCGTATTCATTTACGATTTCTCCTAATGACCTATGACAATTTGACTTGCAGAAAGATAGTTTGTGCAGTCGTAGCCTTGGATTCTGGAGCTTTAAATGCCGTTTAGGTTCTGGTCAAGATTTATATGGTCCTACTTTGATAGATATGGCTCCAGAATGACTCCAAGTTAAATTATTCATGATTGATCCGTTTTTCCCCATTTTTTCATGGCAGAAAAAATATGGGAAGAAATTTATATAAAAAGATACTCAACAATCAGCCCAAATTCTTGAAGAGACCCCTTAAAAACCCAACTTCCATAAAAATCCCTTACAGCACCCAAATTTTATTCTCGAGGTATTTTTTGTTCAGTTAAGATAAATATATATTATATATTTATATATAAATATAAATAAAAATCACTGTAAAAATATAACGAGTATCAGTCCATTTGAGGGTACGATTAATCGTTGTTTCTATTGAATTTTTATAAATTATTAAGACTTATTAAAAAGTGTCTTCTTATACTCTGACTTAGTCGCACAATCATTTATTCGAACAATCGCTTTAGCGAATAATGTTTATTCGATTATTCGTTATTGTCATTCTGTTTCATTTAATTTTTTCAGTTAACATTTTTAGAAACAGATATGACTGTTTCAAATATAATGGAAATCGCTCCATCATTTTCCATAGTTTCCATATGGAAGAAATTGTTTTAACGGATATTTTGAAACAATTATTCGTTTTCACTTATTATTTGTATGATTCACAACACAATCAATTGTTACTGATTGTATGAAAGAGATTTTATGAATAATCAAATTAATTTTATTGCAAAAGTATTATTCGATTAGAATTTTAAATTTTTTCTTTATTTTTGAAAATTTAACGATTAATCGTATATGATTTATTAATTCAAATGAGGGTTTGGGCTTTTTAGAAAGTTTTAGTGATTAAATCGATACAATTTTATTCGATTAACGAATATTTTCTTAACGGTTTAGTAATTGTTGTTAAACATTTTCATAGGAAGAATTCGATTTTTTTGTGATTAATCGAATATATATTTATTCGTTTTTAATAATTATTCCTTTGAAATTTTGATAGAAATTTATATTTTCTTAACCTAAGTAAATTAGAGCTTAGTTTTTGGTAATATTTTTCGGATTGCATAAAAATATTAAAACGATTAATTGATTTCGCTATTATTCGGTTTTCCAATTATACGGTTTTGCGATTATTCGTTAAAAAATAAATATATTTTAGTTGCATTTATTTAAATCAATAATTTTATAACTTTTTTAATATGCCATTTTTCAATTAATCGTGAAAAGTTTTAACGATTAAACGAATAATCGTTATTTTATCATAACAATTATTGATTTTTTTCATAATTTTCTGACCCAGTGTTTAGTTAAAGTTCACTAAACTTTATTTAAATCACATTATTTTAATTGTGTCTCTTTTCACCAGCAAATAAGTTTAAAGTCCTCTACAACTTGTTGTAACTGATATCGGTTGTGTTCAAGATGTTACAAACATATTTTGATCTATTTGAAGATAAATTTTTGATATGAATTTTTAATGTTAAATATATTTTTCCAACAAATTGGCGATTTAATCGTCTTAAAGTTTTACAATGTTTTTTTTTTCTTTTCTACAATTTTCCCCCTTTTCACGATATTACATTGAAAGATGAGTAATAATTGGAAAAATAAATAAAAACAAGTAAGAATGCCATCTATGTGGAATCTTTAATACCCTCTACTACAAATGCATGTGAAGTAAATACGTTATGTTTCGTACATACTCACTTATACATAAACGTTTATCTTAACTGTAATAGAGGAGCACTTAATGAGTCATAAAATTAGTGACAATTTTGGCTTTAACTTTGTTTCTACTGAACCGATTTTGCTAACTTTTGATATGACAATGAAGTACATAAATGACAGAATGATATTTCAATAAGTCGATTTATAATTGACAATTTTACGAAAACTCTTCGCTGAAACTTAGAAGTTGCCTCAGATATCGGTCGATATCTTTTAATTTACTAAACCGATTTTGCTGATTTTAAATAGCAAACTTCTCGGGGCTATAAAAAATGTAAAAATGTCTGTCAATTATTGCAAAGTCGACTTAATGCGGTATGAGCTAATTTCTTCTTAGCGTTACACACGGAATGATAAAGTTAATATACCTTTTCATCACTTGCGGTGGTGGAGGGTACAACGAATTCCCAGAGCGTGAAAATACATGTTTTCTAAAAACCAACAACAACAACAATGTATATTCATAATAAAACAAATTCATAATTTGGCGCTTAAAATAAAATCTATTCATTTGAGTGCAATTTTCCTTAACTTCTTGTAAATGCAGTTTATTTTTTTTTCTTGAATTTTAATTTATGGTTAACTGTAATTTAAAACATAAATATTTATTAAAATTATTAATAACAACAAGCAAATAATACTAACATTTTACGGTTTCTTGTTAAAAAAAAAATCGAGTTAAAAAAAAAACGCTTAAAGCCAAGACCAGACATAATAAAAACCTAAATTTATATATTTACATTTATTAATATAAATTCGCATGATTTTTAACAATTAACACTTTATAAAAATTGTCTATAAAATCTCCAACTTGAAGTCATAAAAACAAATCACATCGAAGGAAAAATAAAAACGCCAAAAATGTTAAAAACGCCGAAATAAAAAACGCAGTTTAAAATTAAATTAAATTTATTTGCAAATAATTATAAAAATAATATTAAAAACTAAAAAAAATAAGTAAATTATTTAATAATTTATATCATTAAAATTACAAAAAATAGAAACTCTATCAATATTAACAAAAATTGAGGTTATTTTGAGAAAAAGTAGGGTTAAAACCGACACAAAGTCGAATTTTCTGCAAAAACTTTTTAAATATTTTTGAATACAATTTTTTTCCATTAACAAAAAAATTTATATTTTTTCTAATTTATTAAAATTGCAAAAAATTAATTTGCGTGTTGAAATTCGCTTTAAATACTTTTTTCCAATTACTTCCTGATTATTGTTAATTTTTTGCTAAATTAACTATTTAATAATTTCTAAATAGTCTGGGGTTTATAATTTAAAAAATAAAAAAAAAACAAAGTTGTAATTTAATGTAAATTGCAATTTATAATTTAATTAATTTTATATTTTCAAAAGGCTGATGATTTTATTATAATTAAATATTTTTATATAAATTAGAATAAAATTAATAAAAAAATAAATTTAATTAAAATTTTAAATGTAAAAATAAAACGATGAAAGATATTTGGAATGAACTGGAACTGAACTAAAACTAAACTACAACTGAACTAGAAGTGAATTAGAACTGAACTAGAACTGAACAAAAACTGAATCTAAAAAGTAAGAACTAATTTAAGGACTGAATCTAGATCTGAATATAGAATTAAATCAAGAACTGGATATAGAACTAAATTAAGAATAAAATCAAGAACTGAATCTTAAACTAAATCATATACTGGATCTAGAACTAATTTTAAATTCAATTCTTAAATCTAAAACTATAGAAAATAGAAGAGTTTCAAAAATTCTTCTATAGAAAATAGAAGAGTTTCAAAAACTCTTCTATATAAAATAGAAGAGTTTCAAAAACTCTTCTATATAAAATGGAAGAGTTTCAAAAACTCTTTTATAGAAAATAAAAGAGTTTCAAAAACTCTTTTATAGAAAATAA
Organism: Cochliomyia hominivorax; assembly: GCA_004302925.2. NCBI lineage: Eukaryota > Metazoa > Arthropoda > Insecta > Diptera > Calliphoridae > Cochliomyia > Cochliomyia hominivorax. The sequence continues at coordinate 30,234,639 of PYHX02000467.1, read as the reverse complement.
AAGAGTTTCAAAAACTCTTCTATAGAAAATAGAAGAGTTTCAAAAACTCTTCTATACGAAATAGAAGAGTTTCAAAAACTCTTCTATACGAAATAGAAGAGTTTCAAAAACTCTTCTATACGAAATAGAAGAGTTTCAAAAACTCTTCTATACGAAATAGAAGAGTTTCAAAAACTCTTCTATACGAAATAGAAGAGTTTCAAAAACTCTTCTATACGAAATAGAAGAGTTTCAAAAACTCTTCTATACGAAATAGAAGAGTTTCAAAAACTCTTCTATACGAAATAGAAGAGTTTCAAAAACTCTTCTATACGAAATAGAAGAGTTTCAAAAACTCTTCTATACGAAATAGAAGAGTTTCAAAAACTCTTCTATACGAAATAGAAGAGTTTCAAAAACTCTTCTATAGGAAATAGAAGAGTTTCAAAAACTCTTCTATAGGAAATAGAAGAGTTTCAAAAACTCTTCTATAGAAAATAGAAGAGTTTCAAAAACTCTTCTTCTTCTCTTCAATAGAAAATAGAAGAGTTTCAAAAACTCTTCTTCTTTTCTTCAATAGAAAATAGAAGAGTTTCAAAAACTCTTTTATAGAAAATAGAAGAGTTTCAAAAACTCTTCTATAGAAAATAGAAGAGTTTCAAAAACTCTTCTATAGAAAATAGAAGAGTTTCAAAAACTCTTCTATAGAAAATAGAAGAGTTTCAAAAACTCTTCTATAGAAAATAGAAGAGTTTCAAAAACTCTTCTATAGAAAATAGAAGAGTTTCAAAAACTCTTCTATAGAAAATAGAAGAGTTTCAAAAACACTTCTATAGAAAATAGAAGAGTTTCAAAAACTCTTCTATAGAAAATAGAAGAGTTTCAAAAACTCTTCTATATGAAATAGAAGAGTTTCAAAAACTCTTCTATAGGAAATAGAAGAGTTTCAAAAACTCTTCTATAGGAAATAGAAGAGTTTCAAAAACTCTTCTATAGGAAATAGAAGAGTTTCAAAAACTCTTCTATAGGAAATAGAAGAGTTTCAAAAACTCTTCTATAGGAAATAGAAGAGTTTCAAAAACTCTTCTATAGGAAATAGAAGAGTTTCAAAAACTCTTCTATAGGAAATAGAAGAGTTTCAAAACTCTTCTATAGGAAATAGAAGAGTTTCAAAAACTCTTCTATAGGAAATAGAAGTGTTTCAAAAACTCTTCTATAGGAAATAGAAGAGTTTCAAAAACTCTTCTATAGGAAATAGAAGTTTCAAAAACTCTTCTATAGAAAATAGAAGAGTTTCAAAAACTCTTCAATACGAAATAGAAGAGTTTCAAAAACTCTTCTATACGAAATAGAAGAGTTTCAAAAACTCTTCTATAGGAAATAGAAGAGTTTCAAAAACTCTTCTATAGGAAATAGAAGAGTTTCAAAAACTCTTCTATAGGAAATAGAAGAGTTTCAAAAACTCTTCTATAGAAAATAGAAGAGTTTCAAAAACTCTTCTATAGAAAATAGAAGTGTTTCAAAAACTCTTCTATAGAAAATAGAAGAGTTTCAAAAACTCTTCTTCTTTTCTTCAATAGAAAATAGAAGAGTTTCAAAAACTATTCTATAGGAAATAGAAGAGTTTCAAAAACTTCTTTATAGAAAATAGAACAGTTTTTTGGACCGACAAATGTTTATATTTAAAAATTTTTGTAATTATTTGATTACATAACTCCCCTTCTCCAAAATGGCGCCTTCTACTTCCTGTTTTCATTAAAAAAATAAGAAAAAATAAGATTCAAATTGTTAGAAAAATTAAAAACTCATTAAACTTACAAAAGAAATGAAATTACAGACAAAAAAATTAAATAAAACAAAATTTTCGGATTAAATCACAAAACAAAAAAAGAAGAGAAATAGAAGAGAAAATAATATTTAAAATGTAATTAGAAATGTGTAAAACTGGTAGTTTAAATGAAATTAAATCCCCCTTCTCTAAAGGCTAAAAAGACCAAAATACTGAATCTGAAATTAAGGCCATAATGAAGAAAAAACAAAACTATTTGAAAGATATAATTATAAACAATTTTCTGAAAAAGAAACTAAATCAGTAGAAAAAGAAAGACAAAAGTCTTAAGGAATGAAATAATGATGATGAGGAAGAAGAGACTGATTCTGACTGACATACATTTGTTGAACCAAAGAGAAGGAAATGAAACCGAAATTATGAAGGAATGAATAAATGAATGATTGAAATACAAAAAAGTAGAAACTGTTAAAATCATCAGCAAATGACAAGATGATGATAAAAAATGAAACAGATAAAAACAAAAACAAAGAAGATGAATTACAATAATTGAATGAATGAATGAAACTAAATACAAGACAAGAAAAAAAGAGTTAAAACTCAATGAACATTGATTTAATTAGCTCTCATTTCCTGGACCCAAACTGATTGACTGACGAATTCACTAAATAAGCCGACAATATTTACTTGAACATGGTTGGAGAGCAGGTAGTTAACGATCATTTGAGTAAAAGTATTTTTTTCAGTTCAGTTTAGAATAAAATTGTAACACGAATAATTATTTATTCGAATCTTATTCAGTTATTTAGTTTATTTATACCCTTCACCACCACAAGTTGTGAAGGGGGTATATTATACCGTGTGTAACGCTAAGATGGAATCAACTCAGATCCCCATAATGTATTCATATATTCTTGCATCAAATCAAATCTCAAGTCGATTGAGCTACGTCCGTCTGCCTGTCTGTGTGTTGTTGGTGCGGTTACATTCACAATAATTGGCAGAGCTCAATGAAATTTGTCCTCAGTGTTTGTTATAGTCCTGAAAAGTTTGCTTTTTAAAATCAGAAAAATCGATTCAGTATATCAAAATAAAGAGAATGATATCTGAGAAAACCACTAAGTTCCAGCAAAGAATTTTCGAAAAACTGTCATCTCAGACTCCATAATGTATACAGTAAAATTTGTCCTGATCAGTTGTTATAGTCCTGAGAAGTTTTCTACTTCAAATCGGAAAAGTCGATTTAGTATATCAAACGATATAGATCCATATCATAATGTATATTAATATACTTGCATCAAATCAAAATCTGAGTCGATTTACCTATATCCACTTATCTGTCTGTTGTTGACATGCTCACACCCATAATAGTTGACAGAGCTCAATGAAATTTGTCCCGAAGTCCTGAAAAGTTTCCTATTTAAAATCAGAAAAATCTATTTAGTCTGTCAAAAGATATAGACCGATATCTCAGGCAACCTCTAAGTTCCAGGGAAGAATTTTCGTAAAAACGTCAATTAGAAATCGAGAAATTAGAATAAGATTTTCTTATAATATAAAGTTATTTGTACTTCATTATCATTCCAAAAATTATCAAAATCGGTTCAGTAGAAAAAAGGTTATAGCTAATTTTATAACCCACTAAGTGTTCCTGTGTTGCGTTTCAAAAAAACGTTTATATCTTGTATACGTTTGTGAGGATATGTATGAATGTGTATGCATGAAACATAACGTATTTACTTCACACGAAGTTGTTGTTTAGGGTATTAAAGATTCGGCTTAGCCGACTAGAGCATTCTAACTTGTTATTAATTGTAATAAAGACAAAAGGGATGAAATTGTAATTTAAGATTAATTCAAAAAAATTTTGAAAATTTTATGAATGATTGAATTATGAATAAATTATTATTGAGAACGCGAAATTTAAAGATGAATGAATTCGAAATTTGAATTAATTTTTATTTTCTTGTTGATTTTTTAAAATTAATTTAATTTAATTTAAAAATAACATTTAATGTTTTTTCCATTTTAGGCTTTAAATGGTTTTCTCATGATACTCACCTGTGATGGCGAAGTATTTTTTGCCACCCACAGTATTGAAAGTTATTTGGGGTTTCATCAGGTAAGTAAATATAACATCGAATTAATTGAGACCAAAATTTTTCGAAACGAACATTCTGTTTGGTTTTAATTCATTTCTAGTCTGCAATTAGTTCTAAATATCGTTCTAAATTCAGTTCTTGATTCAGTTTTAGTTATGTTATCGATTCAGTTTTATTGTGGTTCTTCATCTAGTTGCTGATTCAGTCCTTGAAGTAGTCTATGTACAGTTCCTGATTCTATCAATTTCTGTTCTCGATTCATTTCGTGTTAAAGTTCATAATTCAGTTCTTAAAAAAAATCTATTTGAAGTTCTAGATTCAGTTCTTTTGGTTGATCTCTTAATTCAGTTTTCTATTCAGTTTTTTAATTCAGATCATCATTTTTTATTCAGATCATTATTAAGTTACTGCTTAAATTTTGAATAAAGTTTTAGTTCAATTCTCCATTCAGTTTTCGCTTCTGCACTTGAATTAGTTTATGATACAATTCTGGATTTATTTCATGACTCAGATATTAATTCATTTCCTTTCTTTATATAGTTCTTGATTCAGTTCCAGTTCAGTTTTTAATACAGTTCTTGACTCTATACCTAATTAAGTTCCTGAATATGTTTTGGATTCAGTTCTAGATTAAGTTGCTGATTAATTTCTTTGTTTAGTTCTAGTTCTGTTCTTGATTCAGTTCAGGCACATTTGTAGTTCATTTCTAGTTCAGTTTTAGTTCAGTTGTAGTTTATTTCTAGTTCAGTTGTAGTTCAGTTCTAGTTCAGTTGTAGTTCAGTTCTAGTTCAGTTGTAGTTCAGTTGTAGTTCAGTTGTAGTTTATTTCTAGTTCAGTTGTAGTTCAGTTGTAGTTCAGTTTTAGTTCAGTTCTAGTTCAGTTGTAGTTCAGTTGGAGTTCAATTGTAGTTCAGTTGTAGTTCCGTTGTAGTTCAATTGTAGTTCAGTTGTAGTTCCGTTGTAGTTCAGTTCTAGTTCAGTTGCAGTTCAGTTGTAGTTCAGTTCTATTTCAGTTCTAATTCAGTTCTACTTCAGTTTTAGTTCAGTTAAATTAAAGTAAAAGAAATATTCTTCCATATTTCTATTGAGTCATTTTCTAGTTTATATGATTTTCCAACATTTCCCAGCCCATTTCAAATGAGACTCTATTTAAAGTTCTTCACTAAAAAATATGAAAAAAGGAAAATCGACGAAAAACAAAAGCAAAAGAGAAATCCAGTTAATAATATTCGTACACATGTTTTATGTAAATAATGAAGATAAAAAAAAATTAAAATAAACAAAAAATTAAATAAAAATTCAAAACAAACATTAACACGGCTGCCGTTAAAGATCATGAGCTCCTTTAAAACATTGTGTCCATTTAGTTGCTGATCATACACAACATGTTCCGCATAACATTGCGAAATATTGTAATACAACAAATACGATTGCGATTGCGCAACAATCCTCCCGCTTTATGTTGTACTGATTTATTATTTATTGCTTTAATGTAGACGGACACTGACACACACACACAAATATTATTATTTTTATTGAGGATGATCTTCATTTCAAAAGAAATTGATAAAAACAGATTCTCAATAAAAAATAATAAAATTGGAAAAAAACACAACAAGAAAACAGGTTGAAATCGTATTTCTGCTGTTAATAGGAATTTATTGCAAGTGTTTTTTTGCAGATCGTGAAGAAGAAGAAGAGGTTGTACAAATATTTATTTTAAGATTTACAGTATTTGATAATAAAGTTACAGATGATATTCAAAATGAGGGGGAAAATAATTTTAGTTTATCATTTGAATTTTAAAGAAATTGGTGAATGAATTTTAAAAGAGTTCTGAATTTGATTCCCTATATAAGTTATTCTAATGGAACACATTAAACCTTATGTAACTGGCAGTACTCAGGCAGAGGGGGAATTGAAAAATAACATGTTCTCTAACATGCTGTCACTGCTCTGCTACATCAAACTTCAAACTACTTACTTCAGTTACTTCACACAGTATCATGCAAGTTTCTATGGCATCACACTTTTATTATTTGTGTCAAACTGTTGCAACAAACCTTTTTTTAACATTGAACTTAACTTAAAACTAAATTTTACTTCAAACTTCTTTCCATTTTGTCAAATTATTTTTAGTTGCATCAAACGGTAATTAGTTGCAAAACTTTTTGAGAACTTGAGACAAATAAGATCAACTCAAACTTCAATAATTTGTATCAAACCAAATGTAATGTAATATCAAACATTCTTTTAGTCAAACTATATTTGGTTGCATCAAACTTTATTTAATTACATCCACTATTAATATTAAATGATATTGAAAATAACATTTTAATTGATTCTGTCATTTCATGCTTTATTCTTAATAACAGGGTTTCTCTCCAAGTTTTGTTTCAAGTTCATTTCCATTTTATAAAACCAGATTCAATTGCTTCAAACTCAAATGATTTGCATTATAAACTTAGTTTCTGTTACTTCTTATTAAAACAACTCATTAAACTAATTAATTTAGCCTTTAACTCCTCTTTATCTCTTCTAACCACTTTCAGATGCTTCAAACTGTATTCAAACAAGTTTCTGTTTCTTCGAGCTTCAATTTCTTTAAACATTTTTTCAGTTGCTTCAAACTCAAATGAGAAGAGGGTTAAACAAATTCAACAAACCTATTTTGTAACTTTCAAAATCCTACTGAACGTTACTGAATGGAAATAAAAGTTTAAAATCATTTTTTTTTATTAAATAACATTCCAAACAATTTCAGACAAGTTTTTATTCCATCAAACTTGAATTATTAATTCAAACTAATAAGAGAAGTCCTACTCCAGTTGTTTTTCTTTTGCTTCAAACTACTTTCTGTTGACTCAAACTCTAACGAGTTGCATTAAAAAGAGTAGAACATTGTGTACAAACTACTTTGAACTTCAAACTCTTTTAATGAGTTACGTAAGATGGAGTACAATATACTTCAAACTTATTTTGAATTTTTCGGGATCCATTTTTGCTTTTAATTTTTATCATTACCAATTTAGATTAAAAAACATTCCAAACAACTTCAAACAAGTTTCCATTCCCTCGAACTTTGATAATTGAATCCAACTAATAAATGAAGTTTGCTCCACCTAACTTTCTTCTCTTCAAACTATTTTTTTTAGTAGCAGCAATCTGTAATAAGTTACCTCATAAGGAGTGGAACATATTTTGGAACTTTCAAGATCCTAAAGAACGTTACTGAAGTCACCTCAATTCAGATAATTTTTATTAAAACTTTCTTTTCAAATTCATTACAAAGAATTGAAACCTCTTTCGCCTTTAGCCTTTCGTTCAAATTACACACTCTCCCTCTCTCTCTAACAATTATTAATTTCGTAAAAAATTCTTTTCCATTCGATTTGACCAATATTACACTTCTTTTCCCTCTAGAACAACTTAATTTTTAATTGAGATACTAAAATGGGCGTAACTATTTCGTATTTATTTCTTTTTGGTTAATTTTTTGGTTCTTTACAAATTTACAAGTAAATTAAACTCAAGTCAAGAGTTCGCGAGTTCCAGAGGGGGGAACATTTTTCGTATTGTTGTTGTTATATATTGAGGCGTTTTGCGCTGCTGTTTTTATGCTTAAAATCAATATTAAATGAAATGTTATGTTGCATTTAAACTGCAACACGTTCCAATACTCGTGTAAGGTCTTTCTCTCTCTCCATACATACATACATACATACATACATACATACATACATACATACATACATACATACATACATATACATATATATAGTTATTATATAAGTGCCGATGTTGATGATGAGGATGATAATGAAGTAAGAATAAATATATATTTTTATATGAATGTTTATTTCAATTTCATACATTAAATTGGATGAACAAAAACAATTGTTTATTGAAAAATTATTAAGAAACTAAACTGGTACTTTAAAGATTCTGCTCTATTCGGAAAATTAAGGGGAAAAAAAGTAATTTTGAAAATTCCATTAATAAATCCAAAGATTTCATTTCCAAGATTTTACTTTTCTTAAAAATATTTCCTTTTATTTAAAACTTAAGAATTTCTTATTCAATATTTTCCTGAACGGGGCTGAAATGCGTGGCTCGTGTATTGAATTGTTTGCTCAGTATTTACAATCGTTTTGAAGTTTCGGCCAAATGTTTGTAGTCTTGTGGTTATTGGATTTTCTTCTTATTATTTGCGGTGATGATGATGATGTTGTAAATGAATGGTATTGAGTTGGGAATGTTGGTTATTACAATTCATATGGATTTGGAAGATCAGTTATCGTTAAGCAAACAAATATGACTTTTTTTGTTTATGTTTATTTTAAGGCCTGAGAAAGTAAAGGTCCAATAGGAAATTTAGTTAAAATGGGAAAATCGTGACCCATTTTAAAATCTAAATTTTAAATCCATCCCGAAGGAAACCATTTTTAAATAAAGAAAAAATTATCAACACTTTTCAGACACCATTATTATATTCTTAATCCTTTCAAACTAATGTCATGTTGCATACAAGTTGCATCAAACATTTAGAAGAATTTTCTCTCAAAGTCCAGAATTTAATTTCAAAAAACGTATTTAATTGAAATTAAATTTAATTCAATTTTCTGATCTCAAAATATCCAGCATTGCAATTCATTTCAAACTAAGGAGTGAGATCGAAAAATTCTTAACATACATATATTTGAATTAAAACGAAACTGCTAAATTTACAGTTTAAATTTTTTTATTTGATTGAAATTATTATTAAAATTTCATTAGCAAAGTACATTTGAACCTTCTCAGTACTTTTGAAACCATTTCATTAAAATTTTTGTAGTGCTTCTGTCACTTTACTCGAGCATGTAGCCCATCCCCGTCTAAAATTTACCACACTTTTGGACACCTTTTTGTGCTCTTCAATTCTCTGTTAACAAGATCTCAATGCCTCTCCACAGCGCTTAACTCCGATCAGTTTGGAGGAAATGCTTGTCTTGGCACATATATCACAATATTGTTCTTGTACTACTTAAGGGCTTGTTAACCATAGTTAATATGCAACTCCATATTGCTTACCATACCAAGAACCTTTGGGGAAATATTCACTGCTTTTGGGTCCTAAAATTTTCTTCAACATTCCCTCGAGCACCAGCAATTTTGGAATTTTTAACCCCAATAGCACACAAAATTCCAAATCATATCATACTACATTATGTGGCATCAAATTTTAACAAACAGTTGTCATACTCTTAGTATGTTGCATCATACTTAAGGATTCTTAAATAGAAGTCAATTTTGTGACTGCAATTCACAATTAACAATCCTGAGTTTTTGTTGTAGCATGTTGCAAGGTTTGATCGTTCTCCCTTGTTAGATTTGATCAAACTTTAAGGTTGTGAACTTTCTATTGTTTCTAAAATTAAATTATAAGTCCCCACATCTTTCAAACTTGGTCTTTCCAATTGATTTCTTCATTAATTAAGTAGTTTCCATCATCGACATCGACATGCCAGGGTTTTTATTTGATTTAAATTTTGATAATAGAATGACCACTCTTCTAATTCCTATTGTGACACTTCTAATTCCTACGGTCTATAAGAAACTTATAATTTGATACTAAATACCTTCTCTAAATTCACACTGCTTAGAGGTATCAACTTTATTCCATCAAGCGTTAATTTTTATAAAAGTTTTCAGATAGTGAATTTTACATATTAATATTTTCAGAACTGAATCGAAGGAGCAACTTTTGGATTCAGTGTCTTCTAAAGTGCTTTTTTAAAACTTCTCAAATTTTTTATGAGTTCCAATCAAAGGATATTTTTACAAATTTGACTCGAAGTTTTTTTAACACTCAACTTATAGATTTTATAGGCTTTTCAGTGATTCATGTACCAAAGTGTGATTATCTTCGAATACACCACTTTTGAATCCAGAGAGTTCTCTAACGGAACCCCTCAAAGTTCAATTCATAAATTTTAGAAATTTTTCATTTCACTACAATTTTTAAAGGAGAAACTGGGCAAAATAATTGAATCTGAAAAAAATCCAATTTGTATTTTTGAAAAACGTATATATATGGCAAAAAAAAACTACAAATGATTTTTGATTCCTTAGAAGAAACATTATTTATAGATCAAACTCCAATTTGACATCATTTTAATCGATGTTAAAAAGCCTTTGTATTGGAGGATCTTTGTGATGAAGATCGAAAATATCGATGCGTTTTATCTCTTTATAATGATCACCAACTGCAGATCAAACTCCAGTTTTCAGATGTAAAATTTTAGATACGAAACGTCTTGCCTCCTTCTAGTAACAAGAAACTCCGGAGTAGAGGCAATAGAACAAACTTCTAGAAATCAAGGGTTCAAGTTTCGGAAATCTTGCGGTCCTTCAAAAAATTTTTCATTGTTGGACAACAAATGTTAATATTTTAGAAGACTTTTTGAAATGTTTGTCCTCTTCTACCTTCACTTATTTCAATTAATTTCGAAAATAAATTTTATTTCTTCAGCAACACTTCGCAAAGCTTTTTCAATCTCACCTTAAAGTTTAGATTTTGGCAGGTTCCAAAAAAAATATTCTTAAACAAAAATCAAATATTTAAAATAAAACACCTTCTTTTGTTAAATTTATAACTCAATCCAAATAAAGCTACCTGCAGAGCAAAGAACCCACCAAAAAAAAGACATTTAAACGCCACAAAAAATTATTCCCCTCCGCCTCCCGAAAAAAATACAGAGAAACAAAAGAAAACCAACCAAAAATTGAGTTTTCAATTTAGTTTTGCAGATGATTTATTTATCAAAAATAAGAAAAAGAAATGAAACAGAAAGAGAAGAAGGAGAAGAATAAAACTGGGTATGAGAAATCAATATTTGAAATAATAAAACCAGCAAAGAAAAACAACAACAACAATGAACTCAAATATTAAATAAAAAAAGTTTCTTAACCCCAAAAAACGTTTGCTCCTTTTTATTAACTAAAATTAATAAAATTTTTCTTTTCTTTCTCCCTCCCCGTATCACTCCTTCAGTCCGATATAGTTCACCAATCGGTGTATGAACTGGTGCACTCCGAAGATCGTGAAGAGCTACAGAGGCAATTATTGTGGAATTCCTTTTTACCAGCCGATATGTCGAGTATGCAATTGGCAGAGACTTTGGCTCCGGACAAGACCATTTATTTGGAACGTAGTTTTACGGTAAGATTTAGATGTTTATTGGATAATACCTCGGGATTTTTGAGATTGGACATAAGGGGGCGTATTAAAATCTTACATGGTCAGAACCGTAAAACAGAAGAGCCTCCTTTGGCTTTGTTTGCCTACTGTACACCATTTGGTCCGCCCAGTTTGTTAGAAATACCTCATAAGGAGAATATGTTTAAGTCCAAGCACAAATTGGATTTTTCACTAGTGTCAATGGATCAAAGGTAAAAATCATCGGCAAATATTTATTTCTAAAAGAAAACATTATTTAAAATAAAACATTATTTTCCAGGGGCAAACATATTTTGGGTTATTCCGATGCCGAACTAGTCAATATGGGTGGCTATGATTTGGTACACTATGATGACTTGGCCTATGTGGCCAGTGCCCATCAGGAACGTAAGTTGTTTGTAAAGACATTGTCCTTATAAAATGTGTATTTACTTATTCCTTCCTTTATAGTTTTGAAAACTGGAGCTTCCGGCATGATTGCCTATCGTTATCAAAAGAAAGATGGTGAATGGCAGTGGCTGCAAACTAGGTGAGTATTATGGATTATATCCTCTTGATTTCAAAAGTTCTACATAAATTTTTTCTTTCAGCTCTCGTTTAGTTTATAAAAATTCCAAACCCGATTTTGTTATTTGTACTCATCGTGTTCTAATGGATGAGGAGGGTTACGATTTATTGGGTAAACGTACTATGGATTTTAAAGTTAGTTATTTGGATACGGGTTTAGCTTCTACCTACTTTTCGGAGGCAGATCAGTTAGTGGTGCCGCCAAGTGGTTCACCAAATTCTTTGCCCCCTCCTGTTACACCTACCAGACCGAATAGAAGATATAAAACTCAATTAAGAGATTTTCTATCAACCTGTCGTTCCAAGCGCAAAATGCAGCAACAAACTCAGCAAAGCTCACCTCTGGGACAGGTAAAGGTTTTTCTCCTGATATTAACAATAAATATTAAAAATAAAAAATTCTTTTCTTCAGGTCACCTCTCCTGCGCCTGTCGTGGAATATCTTCCAGATCCTGCTGTAGCCGTAGCTGCTGCCTATTCCAATCTTAATCCCATGTATACGACTTCGCCTTATGCCACAGCAGCTGATAATATTTATATGGGTACTTCAGTTCATTCTACCAATTTTTATCCTGTAACCGAAAATCTATTCCATCAATATCGTTTGCAAGGTGTAGGTGGTTACTATGCTGATTACCATCATACGGGCGCCCCTGCCTCAGCTTATGTCGCTAATGGTTTCCTATCCTATGATGGTTATGCTATAACATCCAAAGAAGAAAAATGGCAAGATACTGGAAAATATTATAGTGGCTATAGTAGTGGTTATGGTAGCCCTACTTCCACGCCTCAGCAAGTTCCTTTAAAAACGCCAAAGTCTTCACCTCATGTTATGGAAGTGGTATCCTGCTCCTCAGATGGTCCTTCTCCAGTGGGTAGTTCAGTGAATAGTCTTAATAATCCTGCTAATAATTCCTCAAATGGTGTGGTGGTAACACCCAAAGTTGAATTAACTCCCCAGGATCCATATGAAAGACAAACAGTTTTAATGTGGGGTTCCCAATCTAGTGGCATTCCCATTAATAGTTTACACAACAGTGCAGCCAATAGACATACCGAACGTTCACCCCAATCAACTCCACTCACAAATGGTGGAAGTCTTTCCTATAACCAAAGTGAAACAGAATCATCAAACAAATGGAATGGTTCAGCAAATAATACAACTACAAAAGATGCTAAAAGTGCTTCCACACCCGATAGCTATCAAATGCATCATGATGACTCGGGTCTTTATTCAGCCTCCTCTCATACCACATCTCCGCAACATAGACTAAGCAGTAGTGGCAGCAGTGCGGGTGGAGGTCCTGGAGGCGGCGGTGGCGGAGGAGGAGGAAATAACAATCACAATACGGTGGCTGAAAGTCTTAGTACAACTACTGCAACAGCACTTCATAGTAATCATCAAAATGCACCCTCAACACCAGCACCTGCGCCGGCAACAGCTACAACCGCCTTAACGGAGGCCAATAACCTAATGGCTGGTCAACAGCAACAAACCCCAACAGCCACACACTCAATGCACCAATCACAACAACAAACTTTAACTAATAATGCTCAATTACAACAGCAACATCTTCAACTATCACCACATCATACTGTAGGCGCTAGCCCTGTAACACATGCGCATCTAACACATTCTCACACACAACTACAACAACATCATCCACATCAACATCACCATTTGGCTGTCTCACCTCCACATCATCATGGTCATACAACAGCTAATGCAGCACAACATCAACATAATCATTCACAACATCCTCATGCTCATTCGCAACATTTATCTCATCATCCACCAACTTCTGCAACATCTACTACTGCCCATCATCCCCACTTAACACATCCGCCACATCATCATCATCACCATCCCTCACATCACCATCATCATCATCATCCGCATCACCATCATCATCCACATCATGTTTCAACCACCACCACCAGTAGTACTACTGCCATCACCCCGAATACCACAGCAACCACCCCAAATGGTAGTGAGGTATGGAGTCCTGCATCTTATGCATCTCAATATGCTTCACAATATTTTTCTTATGCTCACCATGCTCATGCTCATGCCCATCACCACCACCATCATCACCATCAACCTCATGCAGCAACAGCTGCAAACAACAGCACCGGTGGTGGCATCAGCACAACTACGGCACCTCCACCACACATTAGTAGCAGCACTCAGTAGTTTGTTGTTGTGTATTAAACAAAAAAAAAAACCAAATCACCAAAAGAAAAATCCAAAAATCTCAGACATAAATCCTAATTGAAAACTGTGTTTAGCTACAGTTTTTTCGGGTGTGTAGAGCAAAAGCATAAAACTGTTAAACGTAATTCTAATGTAGTTTTGTAGGGTTTCAAATGGTTGCACAGTGTAGAGTATTTTTGTTGGATATTTGAGATTTAAGTAGATAATAAAGTGTATATAGTTCTTTAATCTCCTTCTTAATTGTGTTAATCTGTATTCATTTAAAGATAATTTAAGAAGTTCCTAAATAGAATTTCTATACGTACTTCCTGCACATCCTGATATTCTGCTCAGCGAATTATATCGATATGAAATTTAAAGATTATTGACAAATTCTATGGCAATAATCTTTTAGATCAAGATCTGATTAGCGATAACAAGATCACCAATATTCTCTCCTTCCAACAAACTAGTTGTTTTTACGGAGGAGGTATCAAGTATTTGGCTTTCATCCAAATTTTCGAAAGCTGATCAATTTCTGGTGGTCCCTTGGTTCATCAATTTAGTAGAGGGTATACGATTTAATTCGGCGGTATGTAAATCGTAAATTATCTCTCTATTTCTTCTTAAGTCTCTCCATTTTTTAAAGGAAGTATCGGCACATAACACTTAAAACCTAATGAAGCCGAACTTCTTCCTCGTTTGACTTACGACTAATTTTCAAAGTTATAAAACTGGTTATCTTTCTTGCAAAGAGCATAAACAAGACAAGGACTTCTTCTGTTGCCTTGGAGATTTAAACCGGTCACCTCGCAAATTTCATGTTTTTGGAGCTTCCTTTTCTAGCCTCTATAGGGATCTATTTCTAGACATTTTTGTCGTAAAATCCATGTTAATTTTCATTCTTTTCACTTTCCTGAAAATCTGTTCTTCATTCAATGTTGAGGATCTGTCTGATCTTTATGTTATAATTTCGATTGATTTTGTATGAGTTTTCTGGTTTTCCGTAAATTAATACCTCTTGATAACTCCTGATACTTTTACTTAAGAATTTAATCTTTCACCTTCCACATTCAAATTGTAGATTTTCAAAAAATGGTCAACTTCAGGAACAAAAGTTTCCTGATGTAGCTCAAAATTGATTTCCTCCCTAATCCTTTCAATGATCCAACATGATTGGAATTGTTTGAAGAACTTCAAAATTAATATTACTTAAAGAACATTAAAGATTTCGAGATATCTTGTTGTCCTTAACTGAGGGACTTGAAAGAGTAATAAAAAATCCAAACCCCAAGTTTCACTTATCTTATCCTGATCATTTTACTTAGATATTTTATCTTCAAGTTCAAACACAATTAGAGTGAATTGTAAAGCCTTAAAAAGAGCTTTATAGAGCCTCTTGATGCTCAGAATTGGGGTATTCAAAAGGGGTAGAGTTTGATTTATGTTTGGATTTCCTTTCTATTTTGCGATTCCGATTACTTCCAGTTGGCTATTTTAGCTTCTCCCTTTCAAGTCTCAATGGGATTGGAACTGTGTCAAAATATTTCTTGAGTCCTTTTAATCTATAATTCAGATGATTTAAAGAAAAGATTCCTTTATAATTTCCTTGTATATAATATTTGAAGAGACACCTGTATACTTTCACTTAGGAATCCAAATCCGAAAAATAGTTTAATTTCGTGATCGCTTGAACTTTTCTTAAGAGAGTTAAACTTTTGTTTGGGTTCCCCTCCTATTTTGGGATATGAAATCATCCATTAAAAATTCTATTCTCACAAAGAGTTTCTCGAAGTCTGTTATTGGGAGATGATTTACTTGTAGCATTTTTAACATCTCAAAAATTTGTTCCCCATTAGAGAAAGGTACTCAGCCACTTTTCTTTTGGATAAGTGCATCTCTATTGAAAATTCTTTGTAGTTAAATTTGGATTTTAAATGTTTGCTCTTATGACTCGATAGTTTGGTCCTTCGTCTATTAAAAAGACAAAGGATTATAAAGGATTTCTATAGAATCATATTTTCTGAATTAGTATATGTCACAATTCAGAGAATTATACGAATTTCGAATCTAAAACAGATGAGGTCAATTATCGTTTTACGTTATATTATATTCTTCACTTTAAATCACCTCTTTTGTCAGCACTTTAGCACCTAAAACACTTAATTTATTATATTCTTAAACACATACACACACACATAATTATTTTATAATTTAATTACAAACATCAAATTCCAAATACCTTTACAAAACACTAATTAAAACCAACATTTTATTTCTTAATAACAACAACAATAGATCATGTTGAACAGTCAACAGTCACAACATCAGCAACAACAACAACAACAGCAACATCAAGTATTACAACTCAGTGCATACAATCATCATTTACAACCTCTTGAAAATATATCAATACAAGCAGGAGTTGGCCCAGGTGGCAATTGCCAACAGAACTCATCGATAACAACAGCTGCCTCAGCCAGTTCATCACCTTCATGTACATCACCCATACAAACACAACAATTACCTGCTATAAGTAGTGTTATAAATGGTATTAATGGTGGCTCATTACATCATAGTGGTTCTCCTGGAGCAGGAGGTGTTACCGTAACTACTACACCTTATCATCAGTTGGCTATAATAGCTTCCCCAATCGTTATAACATCAGCCACATTGGAAAGTTGTGCTGGAGAGATGACCGGACAAAGTGTAGCTTTACAACAATTGGGTGGTGCAGCAGGAAGAGTGGCAACCACTTTGGGAAATTTAACAACAACAGGAGGCGGTGGAGGAGGTGCTGGATCTGGAGGTTCTGGTAGTTTAGGTATTTCTGGTGTATTGGGCACAGGTATCGACTCGTCTACATTTAAGAGAAGTAGCTCAGTAATGCATCCTTCTACATTGGCATATGCCACTAATGCTTATGTTATTGGAGCTCCTGGTACAGCTACCACGTGTGCCACTGCTTTGGGAGGCTTAGAACAAACTATAGATGGTAGTCCTTTGTTATCGTTTTCGGAAGTTACTAATACTTTGCTTAATCAGTAGAGAAAGAAAGGGAAGTGATAAAAGAAAGAAATTAAGAGAATATAATATACTCTTTTATGATTCCAGAAGAAATTTAAGAGCATAAGCAAAGAGTAAATTTAAAATTTAAATCCCATATAATTTGAAAGTAAAAATAAATCAGCAAAAATTAAGTATTATGAAAATCCCTTAAACAGGATTTGTTCGCCTTGAGGCCAAACTCTCTTTATAGCAAAAAAAAAAAAAAAGAGAGAGAGAAGATATTATTCTCTCTTAATTTAAAATTTTGTTTATTCTCCAAAAACTTAAAAAAGAGTTAATTTAAAACAAACTAAAGCATAATAGACTTTGTAAATATTTGAATTTTACTTGAATTTTACTTGAATTAAATCCCAAAATTTCTAACCATTACAAATTGAAGAGAAGCCATTATTCCATTTATGTAAAAAATAAATAAATCAAATATTTTTGCCAAAATAATAAATAGACTATCGTATCTTCCATAAACTAAATCAGCACTTACGATACCATAATTTAACAAATAAGTACATGTAACCCCGATTCTACTTATTCCCCTCATAAAGATAAAAAATGGAACATAATGAATTTAAAAATAATGGAAATTCAAAATGAGTTATAAAACGAATTGAGGTCGGTAAACTCTTAAGGCCCTATAAAATTTAAATATTCTTGAAGTCCTCCAAATTGTAAGCCATTCTAATTTTTATGTAGGAATGAAAGTAATTACTTCAGGCCCAGTGAAACCTGTATATATAAATATATATGGAGCCCTCCAAACTCCGAACCGAACTCCGAGCTTATTATAAAAAAAAAAAACAAACATTTAAGGCCTCATAAAGTTTATATATTCTTGGACCTCTCACAATTGTTAGTGGGTTTTATTATGTCCATCTATTGGAATTATTATCACGTTCAAACCATCAATCAAAATTCAATGATTATAAGCGAGATCGTTTATTAGTGTCCTACTTAACTTTCTGACAAATCATTTCAATTAGAAAAATGTTTTAGATCGATATCTGATACAACCTCGAAAATTAAAGTGGTTGTTCACGAAGAAGTCATTTTGACTTGTTTCTAAATTTCAGTCAGATAAATATAATCAAATCTTTTCAAATCACATAGAGAAACAGTTGAAAAACTACTTTTTCACGTACCTTTCAAAGCAGTCGTTTTGACTGCTTGTGGGAAATATAGGTTTATCAAAATTTCAGTCTTTCTAGTATTAATTCATCCAAAATATCTAGACATATATTATTTTCAATACGGCATCAAAATCGGTTTTAAAAGTACAAATAATCCATTGAAATTTTTAATGAATTTCATATTTAGTTCCGATTTCTATATAAATCGGTTCATATTTGATTTCCTTCAATAGATTAATGATTATGAAAATGTTACATTTTAATAAAGATCACTCGATATACCATATTGGACCCAAATTCCCTATAGCTGCCCTATAAGAATTACATCTCCGAATGCGGTTTGAGTTTCTAAAACTCTTTAATGTTGAAATATTTCAATGGAATTCGGTTGACAAAAGTTTCATCGCAAGCACTTTATGTGTACTGAGTTCCCTTACAAGGTCCACTTCCCGAAATTAAAACTCTAAAAAGTTTAACAAAATTGATTTATATTAAAAAATAAACATAAACATCGGTCTAAGAACGTTTTGATAATTTTTCATTTGAGCAGTTCTGATTGTTCTTTTTATTTGTTGTCCTTTCTGAAGGATCTATTCGGATTTGTGTGGAATCGCCTTGGTCATTTCTGTTGATCAGTTTTAAGGTTGCTACACAGGAAAACATTCCGTGAAATTTTCCCGGGTAATACATTTTTGTAAATCTCTGGAAATTTCTATCGGGAATTTTCAGGAAATTATTTAAGTGGAGAAGTTATTTTTATTATTAGAATCAATTACAGCCCCCAAATGTAAAACAATTCCGGAATAGCCCTTTCAAATTTGGGGCCTAGAATAGATAATTATGTTATCAAAATTACCTAAAATTTAAGAATTTTAAAAAATCCGGAAATAATATATTCGACTAGGAATTTCAAGAATATCGAATCATATTTGACTGGAATCAGTTATGATCAATTATTTCTTATTAAATTTAGAAATCAACTTCAAAATTCTCTTTGAATTTCAATTTGAATATTAAAAATATATTTTTCTGATTTCACTGTTCCAATTGGGACTTTTGAAATTTCAGAAATCTCGACTTTAATTTCCATTATTTTTAAATTCATAGTGAAACCATAAAAAACCACCTCAATTAATATTGAAAATAAAAAAACTTAAGAGTTTCAGATAATTAAATACAAAATATTGAAAAAAAAACTTTTAAAATCATTTTTTTTTGAAAATTGTAAATAAAAAACTTTAAATTAAAATAAATAGAAACCATAAAATAATTCCATATATTAAAACAATATTTAAATGATAAAAAATAAAAATAATAAACTATATTTTAATTTTATTTTCTGTGATAAAAAAAAAATAATTAAACTTAAATGAAAAAATATAAAAAAACAATAAAACGATTTTAATTTCTTCAAAAAATATATATTTAAAAAAAAGCTCAAAATAACAAATTTTAGAAAAAAAATATAATAATAAAATCAAACATTTTTGAAAATAATTTTGAATTTTAATAAAAAACAATAAAAAAGCACAAGAAATTAAAAAATAAACAAAATTTAAAAATAAATAATTTTAATAAAAAATGAAACATTTAATTAAATCAACGAAATATTGCTACATGAACGACCGTGTGTTCAATTTAGCAAAATTTCAATTAAAACATTGTTCACTACAACAAATAAATTTACGGTTTTAAATAATTTAATGAAGTTTTTTCCTAAATTTTGTTGTAATTTTTTCCATAAACAACCAAAGATTTAAACATTAAACAAGTAAAAATGTTATAGTCGGTCAAGCCCGACTATGTAATACCCTACATCATAATAGAAAAATTATTGAACGACCCTCGTATAATTTAATATTCTGATGTATTCTTAAGTGTGCAGTAAATTGTTGTAACAATAAGATTTATGTGAAATTTAAGATAATGAATTTTTCTGGGGGCTTTATACGGGATGTAGAAGAAATAATAGGCCGACCCTCGTATAATTTTGTACATCAATTTTTGCTTTTTATGATTACAGTTATTATTACAATACATACGTATATATGAGATTTATGCCCTTCAAAGTTTATTTGAAGCGGGGGCTTACATGAGACCTATGAGAAGCAATGGACCGATCCTTATAATTTAATACATCGTTTTTGAATAACAAAAGACTTATTTTTGCCAAATTTCGCTAAAATGAGCTAAAAATCTCATTCCGGGAGGACATTTGTATGGGAGGTACCCGAAATATTGGACCGATCAAGGCTAATTTCAATAGGCTTCATCCTGGGGCCAAAATAATAATGAGTAACAAATTTCATCGAAATATCTCAAAAATTGCGATCTGTAGACAGTTCACAACGTTTATATGGCCAGCCGGACAGACAGACGGACGGACATCGTTAAATCGACACAGAAAATGATTCTGAGTCGAACGGTATATTTAATGATGAGTGTAACAACCACCTTTATGTACCGTGTATAACAATTCCGGTGGTGTAGTGTATAAAATAAATATTAATAAATATATTAATTTAATTAAATTAATAAATTTATTAAATTAATTAAAAAATTAATCAAGCAAAAAAATACATATTAAAAACTAAAGGTTGTTGCTCCAAAATATAGTTATTATTTAAAATAATATTTAAACTAATTTAATAAAAAAAGCAATTAATTCTTAATTAAAATTTAATAATAATTTTATTACAAAAACATATAAAAACTTGAAAAATAATAATTAAAAGTTTCCTATTATCAATATAATTAATTCTTTAATTAATTCAATAATTTAAAGATTAATAATCCTTTAGCCTGTAATTTAGCCAATCAATATTGTAAAAAAAATACTAAATAATAATTTAAATATTAATAAATTTATAAATTAATAAATTTATATAAAACTATAATAAAAAAAAACAATTATCTAGTCGTATATTCTATTAAATTTAATAATTTTTAATAATAATAAAAATTCAAAAATTA
The DNA here is from genome assembly GCA_004302925.2 of Cochliomyia hominivorax. NCBI lineage: Eukaryota > Metazoa > Arthropoda > Insecta > Diptera > Calliphoridae > Cochliomyia > Cochliomyia hominivorax. Next base: position 30,213,624 of record PYHX02000467.1, on the reverse strand, counting down.
AAAAAAAGATCGAAATATTTCAATTCCTTTTATTAAGATTAAGAATTTTCAATCAAAAAAATTTGTATTATAAATTCTTTCAGAATAAATGCAAAACAAAAAATAAAATTCATTTTAAATTTCAATTAAAAATTATATAAATTAAGGTCTTATTAAATTAAAAAATGATGAAAAAAAAGAAATTAAGAAAATTAAAATAAAAATTAATACGAAACAAATTTAAGGAAAAAATATAAAATATTAAATAATTAATTTGTCTAAAACAAAATTAAACAAAAAACTATGTAAATTAACAATTAATTCATAATAAATAAATTAATTAAAATAAACAAACAAATATTATTAAAAATTTAATTGAAATTTGAGTTTTTATTAAAAGAAAATTAATTTTATTTTCCAACATTCTAATTCGTTTTCATTTACATTTCACACAGTTATAGAAATTTTTGATTATGGATCTTATGGGTCCAATGGGGACCAGTCCACAGGATACTAATATTTACCTTTATTTGATCAATTCTATTTACAATACGAACGTATATGTTGTGAGCTTTAAACCCTCAAAGTGATATTTGGAAGCGGGGTTGTATGGGATATATAATATGATAAAATGAACCGATCCTCGTATAATTCGGCACAACGTATTAGAATATTATATAATTAACTCGTCCCAAATTTTATTAAAATTGCATTATATTAAGGACTTCTGTGACCTTAAATTCACATTCCGGGGGGAACATTTGTACGGGTCACATGCAAATTTTATTAAGAAATCATTCACATTAAGATATCTTGTTTACAAGGTTTACATGGGCAGCCAAGGTTTACACTGACGGACATCGTAAAATCGACTCAGAAACTGATCGTGAGCAGTGTGCTTAAAAATGGTTTTATTCTGCCCGCTTAAATTTTTGCACAAACACATATTATTCCAGATTCTTTGTATCTGTACCAATTTTAAAGATATCAGTATTTGTGGGTTCTGCTTTTCGGGACCATCAATTAGGTCAGATCGAATTTGTAAAACATTTTTTTTAATTTACCTTTCTGACATTTTTTAAAATCATGTCATCATTCCCTTTGACACCCATGTAATATCATTTTAAGTTCATAAAAATTCTAAATAAAATTTCAAAGACCAAATTTTGTAAAGATCAGTTCACTCGTGAGGATCAGTTCGAATCTTCACAAGTTAAAAGAAAAACGAGTTTGAATGCAATATTCGTCTTTGTTGAATTTTCAAATGACTGTGAATTAAAAACATTATGTTTCATACATACATACATACATACATACATACATACATACATACATACATACATACATACATACATACACTCACAAACGTATGCAATATATACACGTTTTTTCTCAAATATAACACAGAATCATTGAATGCGTCATAAAATTAATATATATTTTTGGATATAACTTTTTCTTACTGAACCGATTATTTTTATTCGATTTATATTTGACAATTTTGCGAAAGTTCTTCGTTTGAATTAAGAGGTTGTCTCAGATATTTGTCTATATATTTTAATAAACTGAACCGATTTTGTTGGTTTTTCAAACAACCTCCACCACCACAAGTGGTGAAGAGCGTATGTTAAATTTGTCATTCCGTGTGTAACGCTAAAAAAGTATCATCTCAGACCACATAATTTATATATATTCTTGCATCAAATCAAAAAATCTGAGCTGATTTAGCTTTATCTATCTGTCTGTTTTTGGCACGCTCGTATCCACAATAATTGATAAAGTTCAATGAAATTTAGCCTAAGAATTTGCTTTATAGCCCTGAGAAGTTTCCTATTTAAAACCAGTAAAATCGGTTTACTATATCAAAAGATATACACCGATATCTGAAGTAACATCTAAATTTAAGCGAAGAACTTTCGTAAATTTTCAATTGTCCTTCGACAAAATAGAAATAAATAGTTGAACTAAATAAACTTAATTTCAAATTTGGGAACGTTATGTGGTACTTTTGAAATCTTCTATAAGGAATCAAGTATATATTGCAAGTACTTTTTGAATTTTATGATTTGATTTCTTCGTCATTCGTCAAGTGATCTAAAAACATGACGAAAAAGTTCACATATTTCCATATGGATAAAAAGTTATTTGAGCCATTATGCCATTGTGGTACTATTTGGATCTTCTGATGGTGATTTTAGAGTCCAAAAATATTTTATGGGCGAGAATCGAAAATATAGGATTTTGTGTACTTTTTATACCCTCCATCACTACAAGTCGTGAAGAGGGTATATTAACTTTATCTTCCCGTATATAGCGCTTAAGAGGAATCATCTCAGATTCTATGACTCATTAAAGGTTCCTGTATTACATTTAGAGAAACTCTATATAAACGTTTGTGAGTGTTTGTGTGTATGTGAATAACTACACTCAATTTGTCTTCTCTATAATCGGCCAAAGTATTCCCCTGATCATTTCCGTTGCCCTTTAAGGTTTTTATTTGTTGAACAGTTCTGGTGGGGACATTAATTATGCAACACTTTCATATCTGAAAGTATGAAAAGCAAGAATTTATACTGACTACCAGAATTTGTGGACTTGAATAAAGCTTCAGAAGCTTAAAGACAAATGGGCTCAATTAATCAGCAGTTCTTCTACTTCCTTATCTAAACACTTATACATTAAGATGTCGTTACATGGACGCTCTGTGAGTGTAGTTATCCGTCCAATCATGCTCCATTACTTTTACAACAAATTATAATTTTTACATATTCCCTGATCTATAGACCAGATTCTTCTATATTTTCTATAATTGGCTTTGCATTGCCACCTGTGCGTCATTTTTTTAAGTGTTTCGAAAAGTGAGGTGAATTATTAATTAACCGTTACGTTTACCTTTCGTTTCCTAAAGAGAAGTAGATTTTGACAAGAAGTAGATTTGAGACAGTTATAAACGTTCTCTCTTAAGCGCTTGTGTACAAACCCAATCATGGGTCTCGCCTACAATAACTACTGTTATAACTGTAATGACGAGCCAGAGAAGACACCGTTTTTTACTATTGTGCCATTGTATAGCATTGGGAGAAATTAGAAAAACCCGCTCTTGGAACCTATACTCTTGAACAAGGTCATCTTTGTAATATAAATCGGAGAGCGATGCTTTCTATTTTTCAGGTATTGGCTTGGTCTTGGTAAAGGTGTTGTTGTTACAGTTCGGCCGATAGTTCTTTCTTGGGGAAAAAAACTTTCTTTTGATACAGTTGTCGCTGGATTAACAATCTCGACTCAGGTCGTTCCAGGACAGAAATCCAATTATCGTGGGAACATGGAGAAGCTTTAGTGCATACTGCTGAATAGCTATAAAAATACTTGACTATTTTTGAAGATAACTTAACGGAATTAGCTATAAATGGACCATATATGACAAAGTTTACTGAGATATCTCCAAAATCACAAGATGTAGACGTTACAAGGACTAAATCTTGTGAGTGAGTGATTCAAAGTTGATCGTTTAGGGAAATCACTATATTTTCACAAAATTATATATTGGGAAACCCCTCTCTCTCTCTCTTTGATTGTTTTTGTTTTAGTCTCTCAAAACTTTTTCACCACAAGATCAAATCTAAATATGCAAATTTTATTTAAAACGTATAAATCTTTCTCTCTCTCTCTTTCTCTCTGGAAATAGTTCAAGAAACTTGAACAACTTTTATTTTCATCAAAATAGATCTAAACAAATAGTTATTTGCATTATCGTGTCATCAAAATTATGGAATTAAAAATACGACTCTAACAAATGTAAATTTTATTTAAATAAAAAATTAGTTGACAACAAAGTTGTTGTCACCTCTTGTCTATATTTATCTTAAAAGAGAGAAATGTGATCAAATGTTATTAATGATGATACAATTATCAATTTATTAGCACAATTTCAAAAAGAAAAAATTAATTAGATCAATAAATATAAACAAATCGAACAAAAATTTATTTGAAAATAAGATTTTGCTCTGAAAATATGAGCGACATTGAATTTAGTTGCAAATCACAGTTAAAAGGGAGAAGAACATACGATCAGAGTAGAATTAGAGAGCAAATCAAAATGATCCCTTTAAAAATCAAGAAGATATTGTCCAGCAAGTGAATGGAAATTTTGGCAAATGGCAATTACGCACTGTCATCCTAATATTTCTGTGTAAAATTCCAGCAGTTTGGTTTACAATTTGTGTCATTTATACGGCACCAACACCACGAAAAGGTGATTATTATTGTAAACCTTCACATGAGGATAATTTCACATTGGCGAATGTTATCGGGGGAAAGGAGAATATATGTCGTATAATTTACAAAAAGATATACAAAGTACCGATCGCCAATTTGAGGTGGATGCCTGTCACACTTTCAAAACAAGTTTGGAGACAAATTTTGCTCATAATAATTTGAAAAATTATTCAAATCCCTTCGCTAAACCCGTTCAACAAAGTGAACAGATAAATGTTCACTTGGTGCCGTGCGATCGTTTTGAACATAATTCCGAATATGAATCTTTAGTAACACAATTCGATTTAGTGTGTTCCCGAGAGTTGTTGGTATCAGTGACACAATCATTTCATGCTTTGGGGGCATTAATTGGCGGTTTGGTGGCGAAACAGGCTTTAAGACAGTAAGATTGGATTTTTATATGATTTCGCGAAAGAGAGACAAAGAGAGAGAGAGAGAATTTATATAATTTCCATTTTCAGAATAAGTCCGCGACGTTTGATGTTGTATGGCATGTTGGGACAAATTATGTGTGGAAATTTAACGGGTCTAGTGTCATCGTTTGCTTTACATGTGTATTACCGATGTTTGACTTCGTGTTTTTGTGCTTTTATGTATACATCGGGTCAAGTTATATGTAAGTATGATCGGGTCAAGTTATGTGTAATTATAAGCAAAGCTGGACATTAAGAAAAAAAATTATCGCACCAAATATAGATTGACGTGACGACGGATAGAATTAAATCGATTGAGATTTTGATTTGATGCTTTATGTGGTCTTAGATGGTTGCATGTACCCACGGAATCAGGTTATAAGGTATTTTTTCCTCTAACGTAGATAAGAAACGGTTCAAAACTTAACATGTTTTTGAAAAAGCATTTCATAATTGCAAATTTTTGTCGGAACTCATAAAACCTAAGTGACAACAGATTTAATGTAGAAAAATAACTTCGTTAAATTTATAGACTATGGGAACTATTGGTCGAACAATTAAAGAATTTGGTGTAAATTGTGTAAATATATGTTTCTGGAAGTAACATTGGCCCTCTTAATTATTTAGCCAGTTTAGTAGATGATTAGTTTGCGGTAGCTTTGCTCTAGAATAATGCAATTTCTTTCCTATCGTTACCTGGAACAACGTCCTCTAGGTGTGATGTAGAGGTGGAGAACTTTGCTAATTGTTGGCATCACTAACTGTGTCTCTGTTGTTTATGTTTATTGGCGTTCACCGTATTCATCCAATGTCGTGATTTTAATTTTTAGGGTCCTCAATTCATATTTGAATTCTGTATAATACTAACAGACATGTTATATATCTTCTTAAATGGAAGCGATTATGGATCCTGGTTCATTTTAACTTTTTTCTAAACTAATTTCTTTCTATAACAAGAACGGTGAAGATCCACTTCCGAAAAAGACATACATTATGAATCGATTTTCCTAAAACTTAATATACATTTTTATACAAATAAATCGGTTTAAAGCCTGATTTCTTTTAAAAAATTTTATACTTAGAACTTTAATGGATTTCAACTTTATTCTGGGAAAATTTTTTATGGAGGTTAGATCAAATATAGGACCGAAGGTACTAATTTCCATATTTACGAATTTTAATAAAATATCGTAGTTAATGTTGCAACAGTTTAGTTATATTTGGTTGTTTTTTCTTGGTGAAAATTTGCGATTGATACAGCTGCCTTTTGAAATCTTTGTTTTTTTACTCTTGACCGATTAATTTCGGTTCATTACGGTGCGAAAAAGCGGCTGTCGTGGAAATTGACCGTGATCGTTTAGTTATGAAATGTCGTTAAAATTGAATACAAAACTTTGGGTTTACATGAATCGAAAACCAGACTTGCTTCGCCTAAAATGATTGTCTCTCTAAGTCCATTGGTATAATTAAATTTATAAAGTTCTGGTCGCACAATGCCGCATCATTTTCATATTTTTTACTCTATTTTATTCACACAAAAAATTTGACAAATAAATTATTTACGTCTCATTCATGGACTTAAAAGTACCACACAAGCAATAACAACAACATATGGTCCTTTATACTGACATGTAATTGTTTATAATCTTGAAGCCGGTTGCAAGACTTACATAGTATAAAATCTGGTACTATTAAAAAATTTTAATTAATATTTAGTACTTTTTTATGTACATTGTTGATTGGATATTTCTTGTCAAATTTGGAGGAAACTTTTGATTTATTTCCATACCAAACAAAAGTCATTTATTCGTATCACAAAATATAAATTGTACCAAATCTGGGTAAAAAATAATGTACTTTTTTAAGGCCGTATTTACTTTATTTCGATAAAAACATGTCTTGAGAAAGTAATTTTATGGTACTTTTTTAATAAAAGTACTTTTGAATAAATCAATTTTTATTTTTGTGTTCTTCAAATATTTTTTCATTTTTTTTAAACTTGGACTTGGTTTTTATTTAGTATTTCGGTGACGGAACTACAGGTGGTAATTTCTCTTTCAAAGGTACTTTTTTAATCGTTTTCATAAACTAGAAATTGTTTAGACCACTTTGTGGTACTTTATCCCTTAGAGACTTTATCATATTGTCTTAACTGAAAGAAAACCCAAATAAGGGTCTTATATAGTGATTTTGTTCCTTTCTAAAATTAAAATTTACCAAAATAATTTTTCCGCAAATTTTTATGAAATTTCCCAAAAACAGTTTTTTTTTTTTTAAAATAAAATTAAAAAAAAATATTTTTAGGAAATTTTTTGTAAAATTTTTTTATTTTAGGAAATTTCATTTATTACTTTTTATTTTCTTTAAAAAATAACTTTTTAGGAAAACTTTTGAAAATTTTTCAGAGAAATTTTCTTAAAATATTTTTTTTAATAAAATTAAAAAAAAATATTTTTAGGAAAATTTTAGTAAATTTTGTTAATTTTTGGGAAAATTTTCTTAATTTTTTTATTATTTTCTTTTGAAAAAAATTAAGTTTTTAGGGAAAATTTTGAAGAATTTTGCATTCAGAGAAATTTTCTTAAAATATGTTTTTTTTAATAAAATAAAAAAAGGAAATTTTTCGTAAAATTTGTTTATTTTAGGGAAATTTTCTCAATTTTATTAATTAAAGAATTTTGAAAAATTTGCTTTTGGAGAAAATTTTCTAAAATATATATTTTTCTTAAAAGATTCGAAAATTATTATTTTTAGGAAAATTTTTAGAGAAACTTTTTCAAAATATTGAATTTTTTTCGAAACTTATTTTTAAGAAAATTTTCATAACATTGGATTTTTTGAAGGAAATTTTTGCAAAAATTGCTTTTGGGAAATTTTTGCACGTTTTTGCTTTCTTTGCATGTTTTGGGAAATGTTTACATATTTTAAGAAATTTCCTTTTTAATGAAATTTTGAAAATTTTTTCAAAGAAATTTGCAAAATCAATAAATTTTTTGGGATATTTTTTGAAAATCTTAAGAAACCACCCTCTTTTAATAATATTTTTTCAAAAATTTACTTTTTAAAAAATTTATTTACTTATTTTACGATATTTTAAGAAAAAATGAAAATTTAGGTATTCGAAAATTTCGCTTTATGAAGATTTTTTTTAAATGACATTTTCGAAAAAAATACATTTTTTATTTTCAAAAATTTTTCTTAAAAAATATCAAAAGATTTACAAAAAATAATTCTTTTAATCACTTTTAAAGAAAATTACTCTTATGAATTTAAATTAAAATAAATTAAATTCAAAAAATGTTGTTAGAAAATGTTGGTCTAAGAAAATTTTTTTACAAAATTATCGATAAATTGAATATTGAATATGAACATTTTTTTAAAGGAATGTTTATCGATTTATCAAATTTTATATTGAAATTAAATCGATATATTAATTTTTTCAAAAACTGACTTTTTAAGAAAATTTTAAAAATTTTTGAGAATTTTTTTTTAAATTTCACAATTTTTTTCATAAATCCTTGCAGTAACCGACATAACCGCCGGCAAAGCTCGTACTATAGTTGTCACTCTCTCCGAATTATTTTGGTCTATTGGTCTTATACTTCTTCCCGGGATATCGATATTTTTTGATAGCTGGAGTTATCTCTATGTAGCAATATCGACTTCAGTTATTCTTCTAGTATTTCTTCACAGGTAAAATAAAAATACCTCTGAAATATAATCCAAATAAATCCTATAATTTCTTCATAATTCCAGATGGATTTCCGATAGTCCACGTTGGCTTTTGAGGCACAATAAAATTGAAAAAACTTTACAACTGTTATTGGAATCGGCGGCTTTTAATAATCGGGAAATTCCTCTCGATTTAGAGTTTCAATTGGAGTTGTATGCCAAAAGTTTGCAAAATGTTAAGGAGTCAAACTATTGGTCCATCTGGGATGGTAAAACTTCAAGAATTTTTATAGTCTTAATACATTGGGCCTGGGTGGTGTCAACAGTGCTCTATAATGTTATGATTTTAATGATTCGTACTCTGGGTGTGGAACATTTGCATGTGAATACCGCCTGTTTGGGTAAGTTGGGAAAATAATATAAAGAATCAGGGTGTTAACAACTTAATTTGTATGCCAGGTTTTGCCGAAATGTTGGGTGTATTTTTGGGTTTATATCTTATAATTTATACCCGTCACCATTGGCTTTGGTGTGGTTATGTAATGATGTTGGCTGGATTTATAACGTATCTTATCTGGTTTATACCCGATACAAGTGAGTAAAAGAAATCATATGAAAATTTATCATAATCTTAACCAATTTTCTCTTTTTCCAGTCAAGGAATCTCGTAAAGTTGGTTTCGAAATGTTATTTTGGATTCTTCTCAAATTGGCCAATTCAGCTTCTCTTTCCATTCTCACCACCTGTTCGGGTGAATTGGTCTCCCCCGAGAAACGTGCTATTCTTATGTTATCTTCTGCTTGTTTCAGTCGCTTCTGGTTGATTTTTGCCCCCTTCATTATAATCACCACCAAGGTCCATATACTTATACCCATAACTGTATTCGCTTCATTGGCTGTTAGTAGCGGAGTGTTAATGTGTTTTCTAAATATTCATTTTTGGAATGATGAAGAACCAAAAATCTGTAAAATTCCTACACCCAACACATATCGTAGAAAATCATCCACCATACTGTTGAATCGACGTCGTAGTTCTTGCATTTCGGAAATGAGTTCGATGGAAAATCAAAGTTCTGAATATTTTTATGAAAATCCCTTGACAATAAGTATCACGGATTTATGGCATATGGATCGTACCATGATGGATTGTATAGAAGAAATGGAAATGCAGGATCAAGATTCAGAAAGAGGGGAAAATCATAGTGAAATAGAGGAGAGGAAAAATAAAGAAAATAATATAGAAAATCTGAAATTTTAAATCAATCTGAATTCCAATTTTCCATGAAATTATCTACGTTAAGTTTAAAAATGAACGAAATAAATTGTAAAGAATAATTTAACAAAAAGAGTTTTCCTTCCTCGAGTGTAAATATATTCAACATTTTCGAAAATTCCGTTAAAAACAGTTTTTCAAAAATTTGAAATAAAAAAATGCAATTTTAAAAAATTTAAAAATTTATGTTATCGAAAAATTGTCTATAGAAAATTTCATGTTATCGATAAAATTTTCTATAGAAAATTTCATGTTATCGATAAAATTTTCTATAGAAAAATTCATGTTATCGATAAAATTTTCTATAGAAAAATTCATGTTATCGATAAAATTTTCTATAAAAAAATTCATGTTATCGATAAAATTTTCTATAGAAAAATTCATGTTATCGATAAAATTTTCTATAGAAAAATTCATGTTATCGATAAAATTTTCTATAGAAAAATTCATGTTATCGATAAAATTTTCTATAGAAAAATTCATGTTATCGATAAAATTTTCTATAGAAAAATTCATGTTATCGATAAAATTTTCTATAGAAAAATTCATGTTATCGATAAAATTTTCTATAGAAAAATTCATGTTATCGATAAAATTTTCTATAGAAAAATTCATGTTATCGATAAAATTTTCTATAGAAAAATTCATGTTATCGATAAAATTTTCTATAGAAAAATTCATGTTATCGATAAAATTTTCTATAGAAAAATTCATGTTATCGATAAAATTTTCTATAGAAAAATTCATGTTATCGATAAAATTTTCTATAGAAAAATTCATGTTATCGATAAAATTTTCTATAGAAAAATTCATGTTATCGATAAAATTTTCTATAGAAAAATTCATGTTATCGATAAAATTTTCTATAGAAAAATTCATGTTATCGATAAAATTTTCTATAGAAAAATTCATGTTATCGATAAAATTTTCTATAGAAAAATTCATGTTATCGATAAAATTTTCTATAGAAAAATTCATGTTATCGATAAAATTTTCTAAAGAAAAATTCATGTTATCGATAAAATTTTCTATAGAAAAATTCATGTTATCGATAAAATTTTCTATAGAAAAATTCATGTTATCGATAAAATTTTCTAAAGAAAAATTCATGTTATCGATAAAATTTTCTATAGAAAAATTCATGTTATCGATAAAATTTTCTATAGAAAAATTCATGTTATCGATAAAATTTTCTATAGAAAAATTCATGTTATCGATAAATTTTCGATAGAAAATTTCATGTTATCGATAAATTTTCGGTAGAAAATTTCATGTTATCGATAAATTTTCGATAGAAAATTTCATGTTATCGATAAATTTTCTATAGAAAAATTCATGTTATCGATAAATTGTCTATAGAAAAATTCATGTTATCGATAAATTGTCTATAGAAAATTTCATGTTATCGATAAATTGTCTATAGAAAATTTTATGTTATCGATAAATTGTCTATAGAAAATTTCATGTTATCAATAAAATTTCTATAGAAAAACTCATGTTATCGATAAAATTTTGTATAGAAAAATTCATGTTATCGATAAAATTTTCTATAGAAAATTTCATGTTATCGATAAATTTTCGATAGAAAATTTCATGTTATCGATAAAATTTTCTATAGAAAAATTCATGTTATCGATAAATTTTCGAAAAGAAAAAATCATGTTATCGATTAATTTTCGAAAAGAAAAAATCATGTTATCGATAAATTTTTTAAAGAAAATTTCATGTTACATCTGGAAAATTTAAGTTATCGAAAATTTTTTTGCTGATAATTCTTGTTGCCAGAAGAAACTTGTAGCCAATTTATTGATAAAAATATTAATGACCTTATTTTGATAGAAAAATAATCGATAACATTATGGATGTGATAAATTGCGATTACATTTATTTTTGTTTATTGGAAATTTATTTTTTAACTCACAAAATATTCTTGTAGTAATTCCATAAACCTTGCGTTGTGTAATTAGCTAAGATACAAACCAATTGAACAAATTATAACGACTAATAACGTCACTAATAAAAACAGTGCTGCCACTACACACAGCATTTCATTAATTTTCAAATTCTTAATTATGGAATTGAAATCTCTTTTTATACGCAAAATTCTGATTGGGCCAAACCGCCTACAAATAGATCAAAGCACTTAGGAATTAAATTAATCAAACGTTACCGTTATTTTATATATAGAAACATGGCTTAAGCCGTTATAGGTCAAAGGACATAAATTATGTGTAAATATAATCAATATGTAAACATAATTTTTTAAATCTAATTAGATATTTTTTGATATCTTTTTTTTTAAATAATAAACCTTCCAAATTCAATCAAATGTTCATAAAATATAATTTTTTATGACAAATACGGTTGCCGCTTCTGTGTCCGTTCATTTTTTATGGTCAGATAAATATAATTTAAATATCAGTGGACCGTTACACTTTAGAAGGTGTTCTAAAAATAGACATTTCTTGATTAACATTCTCTGGTTAATTTCAAATATAAATAAACCCTCTCACCTTTCGAAAATAATATCAACGTCTTATCGAACGCATTTTAGGTAATTAATTTTTATATTTAAATTTGTTTGATATTTTCCTAACACGATCTCATTAAATGACTCAATTATGAACGTGAAAAAATTATCACTAATATTTTTATTAGTCTGACAAATATTTATCAAGCCAACTAGAGTCTGAAGGCATTTGCGATTAAGCTTTGTGTCAATATTATAAAATAACCGATTGTTGACAATTCTGATTATGAGTTTTCTTTGCAAATTGTATAGTCGGAGGGGCGTATATGGCACCAGTTGTGAATGTTTCGTAAAATTATAAAATTTCGCCTTAATGATAATGACAGTTTTAAATGAAAATATTGCGTTTGTGTTCTTTTATTAATGATTATTAAATAATTAACACTTTTGGAGATAAAAATTTCGAGTTAATATGAAATTTGATTGTAACAATTATAAAAATATTTTATCGATAACTTAAAAACTTTCTATTCCAACTTTGGTTGAAAATTCAGTAATAATTTTAATTTTTGGTGTAGAAGGCTTATCGATAATACGAATTTTATATAGAAAGTTTATCGATAACTTGAATTTTCTATATCAAATTACTATTACTTCAATTTTTTATAGATAATTTATCGATAACATGAATTTTCTATAGATAATTTATCGATAACATGAATTTTCTATAGAAAATTTATCGATAACATGAGTTTTCTATAGAATATTTATCGATAACATGAATTTTCTATAGAAAATTTATTGATAACATGAATTTTCTATAGAAAATTTATCGATAACATGAATTTTCTATAGAAAATTTATCGATAACATGAATTTTCTATAGAAAATTAAATTTATCGATAACATGAATTTTCTATAGAAAATTTATCGATAACATGAATTTTCTATAGAAAATTTATCGATAACATGAATTTTCTATAGAAAATTTATCGATAACATGAATTTTCTATAGAAAATTTATCGATAACATGAATTTTCTATAGAAAATTTATCGATAACATGAATTTTCTATAGAAAATTTATCGATAACATGAATTTTCTATAGAAAATTTATCGATAACATGAATTTTCTATAGAAAATTTATCGATAACATGAATTTTCTATAGAAAATTTATCGATAACATGAATTTTCTATAGAAAATTTATCGATAACATGAATTTTCTATAGAAAATTTATCGATAACATGAATTTTCTATAGAAAATTTATCGATAACATGAATTTTCTATAGAAAATTTATCGATAACATGAATTTTCTATAGAAAATTTATCGATAACATGAATTTTCTATAGAAAATTTATCGATAACATGAATTTTCTATAGAAAATTTATCGATAACATGAATTTTCTAAAAAAAATTTATCGATAACATGAATTATCTATAGAAAAATTATCGATAACTTTAATATTCCATAAAAAACTTATCGATAACTTTAATTTTTTATAGAAAACTTATCGATAACTTAGTTTTCTTTATAAAATTTATCAATAACCAAATTATTTTTCGTTATCGATAACTTAAATATTTACTATTGTTGATACATCATTATTCATCTATTACGTTTAACATTTATTGCGAAGGTTCCCAAACACACCTACTACAAACATAAATCATTTCCTCTCCTCTCTCGTTCTGTAATGGTCATTGCCTCCAGGCAGGTTTTGAAAATATATCTTGTCAAAGGTAAGTGGAAATCTTATCTCAGTTCAACTGGTTGTTATATTCCAAATGCAACAATAAAAATTTTAGTTTGAATTTTATTTAAAAAAATTTTAGGAGTGAAATTACAACGCAACAACAACTTGGACTTTAACAACTTGTTCGTAAGAGAATCAAGTTTGTTTTGAATTTAAAAATAGTTTTCTGAATATTCAGACATAAAATATTTTGCAATAAAAAATGTTAAATAATTTAAATTTATTAAAACAAAAATATATAAAAAACAAGTAAAATTATTAAAGTCGGTCAAGACTGATTATGTAATGCCCTACAACTCATTGTTGGTTGTAAATGACAGATACGAAAAATTTATGAACAGCCCTCGTAAAATTTGCTCTTCTAATTTATGATAAAGTGTGAAATACATTAATATGATACAAAGGTTTTTGCTGATTTGGGAGGTTATATCGGAGCTAGAAGAAATGATGGATCGACCCTCGTATAATTTCGATAGTTAATTTTAGATTGTAATTATTATAATTTGAACAGTTGTTATTACAACATCAACGCATATATATGAGATTTATGCCCTTCAAAGTGATACTTGGAAGGTGAGTTGTATGGGACCAATGATAAGTAATGGACCGACCCTCACATAATTTGGTACATCGATTTACAATATTATAAGAAGTATTAGTGTTGATTTTCGTTAAAATCGTTTTTTATTTTATTTAAGACTTTTATTACCTCATTCCGGGACGATATTTGTATGGGAGCTACCTGATATATTGGACCGAATATAAACAATTTCAGGCTTCAGCTTTGAGCTAAAATAATGACATATGACAAGTTTCATCAAGACATCTCTCAAATTGCGACCTGCAATTAAATCGACTCAAAAAGTGATTCTGAGTCGAATGGTAAAGTTAAAAGTGTTGGAAGCAATAGTTTTGCTGCCCGTTACAAACTTTTGCTCAAACGCAAAATACCCCAACCATTTGCGATGGTGTAGGGTATAAAAATGTTAAAACTGGTTGAAAATGCAAACGAATTAAAATTATTTACGCCTTTTGACTGAAAGAAAACAGGTTCAGTGGCAGTTCATTGATATCTGTATCAGAAGATTAGAATTAATATTTAAATTTATATAATAAATACACTTGATTTAAAATTTAAAATATATATTTTTTCTATGAAACAATTATCGATATTAAAGAAACTTTCAAGGCTTCAGTAAACAAGATTCAAAGAGAACATTTTTATTGTTTTTAATAAATTTTCTAAAGGAGAAAATCTTTTTCAACACTTTTCCGAAGAGAATTTTTTATAATTTTTTTAAGCTGACAATTTTTATAGAAAATAATTTTTAACAAAATTTCCTAAAAGAGACTTAAAATTTTTTTAGATAATTTTTTTTATAATATTTTCTATAACTTTAATGAAATAGACTTTTTTATAAAATTTTAAATTAAAATTTTCAATAAAAAAATAAAAATTATTATAAAATATTCTAAAAGTTGAAATATTATATAAAATTTTCTAAAAACGGAAATATTTTTAGAAAATTTTGTATAAAATTGTCTAAACAAAACATTTTTTTATAAAATCTGCTAAAGATGACATTTGTTTTTATAAAAAGAGAAAACAAATTATAATTAAAATATTTTTTATAAAATTTTCTAAAATATTTATGAAATTTTTTAAAAGAGATTTTTTGGTAAAAAAGAGCAAAAAGGGGAGAGAAAAAATTATTATAGTTTGTTTAAAGGAGAGAATTTATTGTAATTTTTTCTAAAATAGATTTTTTAAATTATTCCAGAATTTATTTTTTTTAGTTTTCTAAGATTAAATGTTAATTTTCATCTGAAACTTCTTAGAGACAATTTTTTAAAATTTCTCAAAGATAAAATTTTTTCAAAAAAATTTCTTAAAAAAATTTTAAATTTGAAAGAGAAAAATTTCAGTAAAATTCCCGAAAAGAAAGTCCACTATTTTCAATTTTCAAGAAAATTTGTCACAAAGTTTTCAATCAAGAAAATTTACCATACAATTTTCAAAATATTCAGATAAACTCTGAATTTTTTTTTACTAAAAAATTTTTTAATAAATTTTTCTAAAAGAGAAAAGAAAAATTGTTATTAAAATTTTCCTAAAATTGTCAAAAAAGTGTTACATAATTTTCTAAATAGTTGTCATATAATTTTGAGAGAGAGAAATTTTGTCGTAAAATTTTCGAAGAGTAAACTTTAATTTCATCCTTATTTTAATATTGACATTTAACCATCTCCTATTTTATATCCCTGTAAGTGTTGTCAGAAAAGTTGTGTCTTAAGCCCCCAATTTTAAGCTCCCCAAAACATCCCCAAACCCCCTCCCACATCTGGTTATACTGATCCTTGTTCCCTTTTTCATTCTATTCCACAAATATAAAAACTACACACTCATATCCCTGTCACCGTCTCCATCTACGTTTCCCCTCAGATTTTATATAAAATTTTCGAAGAGAAAATTTAATATACAATTTTCAACGGAAAATTTTTATCAGTTTTCTATAAAGAAGAATAGAAAAAGAAATTCACAACAAATTCCTCTGAAAGGAAAAAATTGCTTATAAAAAATTTCTCTAAAAGAAAAAAATTTGTAATAAATTTCTCTAAAAGAGAAATGATAAATTATTTGAAAATTTGTTTAAGAGATCTTAAATTTTCCAAGAGAAATTTGTCCTAAAATTTTCTATATAAATCTTAAAAGAGAAAACTTATCATAAAATTATCGAAGAGAAACTTAGAACAAGAAACTGTCAAAGAGAAAATTTTGAAGGGAAATCTGTTACAAAGTTTCTAAAAAGGAAATTTCTCATAAATTTTTCGGAAAGAAAAATAATTTTTTTATATATAAAAAAGAATGTGTGTATATGTGTTTATGTATGTATGTACGTATGTATGTATGTATGTATGTATGTATGTATGTATGTGTGTATGTATGTAACGTATAGACTCTAAAACATCTGGACCAATTTTGATGATTTTTTTCACAGAATGATCCCAATATTAAAATATTTCGATAGGACCAGAGGGAGGGGTATCCTGAGTCGATTTAGCTATGTCTGTCCGTCTGTCTTTGGGACGCTCAAATTCACAATAATTAACAGAGCTTTATGAAATCTGGTATGAGTATTCGTTATACTCATATCAAAATCCATTTGGTATATTAAAAGATACAGACCGATATCTGAGGCAACTAATAAGTTGAAGAACTGTCGTAAAGTTTTTTTAATTACAAATTGAGAAATTAAAATGAAATTTTGTCTTAATATCAAGTTATACACTTCATTGTCATTTCAAAACTCAAAATCAGTTCAGTAGAAAAGTAGTTATAGTCCAAAATATAAGTAATTTTATGACTCATTAAGTGTTCCTATGTTATATTTAGGAAAAACTTTTATATATTGTAGACGTTTGTGAGAGTATGAGTGAATGTGCTTGTACGAACATAACGTATTTACTTAACACGCATTTGTGGTGGAGGGTATTGAAGATTCGGTATAGCCGATTATAGCATTCCTACTTGTTTTCTAATAAATTTATGATCAATACAAATATAAATTAATTTATTAGATAAAGATTTTCTTTTAAATAAATAAATGGACTAATTTATTTCAGTAGGAAACACATTTTAAATGTAAATGACGACAATTTTATTTCCATTTTAGTTTAGAAATAATTTAAAACGCAATTGAATAATAGATCTTATAGATAATAATCAAATAACTATATCTTTTAGAAGAGTTTAAGCTTCTTCCCTCAAAACCTAAACTTTCTTGCATCAAACTTTCTCGCAAATTCTTTTTAACCTTCAATAACTATTGTTTCCATCAAAAATTTCTAAATCTCATGAAATAATTATCATATTATTTTTAATTAATTAATCAATTAATTAATTTTTTTATATTTTTTAAATAAGTTAAAACAATATTGGGAATATTTATTAACATTAATTTCCGTATAAATAAAAATGAAAATATTGAATTCTCTTTTGAAAAGAAAAATAATTAATTAAATTATTGAAAATTATTAAACAACCTTGAGAAAATGATAATTAATAATTCAAATAATAAAAATTAAATAATTAATTATGTAAATGGAGCAAAAAGTATTAAAGTCTATTTCAAATGAGGGTGTTAAATAGTTAAGTTACCATTATTTGCTATAAAGAGCTGAAATTAAAAAAAGTTTATTCTTCAAAAGGGAAAAATAATTTACACTAAAGTGTACAATATGACAACTTTTTAATTGCTTTAGGGAGTGAGATCGAAAAATTCTTAACACACGTTTTTCCATTTAAACTTTTAACACAAGTATTATTTGATATTTTTTAACCCTTCACCGCCACAAATGGTGAAGATGGTTAATTAACTTTCTTATTCCGTGTGTAAGGCTAAGAAGGAATCATTTTAGACTCCATTATGTAATTATATTCTTACATCAAATCAAAATCTAAGTCGATTTAGCTATGTCCGTCTGTCTTTCTTGATACACTCACATCCACAATAATTGACAGAGCTCAACGAAATTTGGTCTGAGTATTTGTTATTGTCCTGAGGAGTTTCCTATTTTAAACCTACAAAATCAGTTCAGTATAATAAGAGATATAGAGCGATATCTGAGGCAACCTCTAAGTTTTAGCGCAGATCTTTTGTAAAATTTTCATTTACAAATCGACAAATTAGGAGGAAAATTCATAAGTTTTATTATATTTCATGATCATTTCAAATATTATCAAAGTCGATTCAGTAAAAAAAGTTATATCCAAAAATATTAGTAATAATATGACTCATTATCATTTCCTGTGTTATATTTAAGAAAAACTCTAATCTGGTTGATCAAGGGACCTTCGTAAAACATTTGAGTTTTTATATTTAATGTCAAAAAAATGAATATATTGTTAATCTGATTAAAATGAGTTACCAGGAAAAAGTACCTTCTTAAATTATATAATATTTTTAACAAACCCAACTTGGTCCATTCGAAAGTCCTCCGTTTTTAAACATTATCGGGAGAACTTGTCCATTGATACAAAACGTACAGATTCTTGGTCGAAAAATTATGTTGCTGATGCTCAAAGGAAAGTTGAAAAGGAGTTAAGGATCTAAAAAGTAATATGAAATCGCGGCAAAAAAAGCCAATCATTTGTTTCAATGGGATCTATAAATACCGAAAGAAATATTTACAAAATATACCATTCATAGGACTTTATAATGTATCCACTTATTTCTTGGCATCCTGTATCTATGGTAATCAAATAAAAAATTAATAAAACATATATGTATGTTAAGAATTTTTCGATATCACTCCTTAATATCAATCATGTCTTTTTCACCTTTGTCCACTAAAGAGGACTCTAAGAACCACATTTGACAAGGGGACTGTTAAATATCGTACTGATTTTAGATTTTAAATATTGATAATACGGATTCCTACTGACATTCTCCTAAATTATACACCTTTTTTCAATTTAATCCATTAAACTAATAAAATTATACTTCGTCTTCTTCTTCTTCTTGTTCTCAATAATTATAATTAAATGTGTAACGGAAACAATAGTGAAATTAACACTTTATTCCCCTTTTTTTAATGGTTTAAAAGGAAATTAAATATTTATTTCCTAAAGGAAAATTTTACTAAGAACATTTACTCACACACGCACACACACAAACACACTTCAGACATGAAAATAGAAACTATTTATTTAGCTATTGATTTTCAAAAAGTCTGTCAAATGGTCGTGTCTAACAAATTTGTGTTGTGACAATAAATTTTTTAAACTAAAATTAACATTTAAAAATTATTTCAGCTTTTTTTTAATATTTTAATTATCAAACAGTTGAGAAAAAATTAAGGTTAATTATATTAATTAATAAGTTTTTAATAATTAAAAAATGAGTGACCACTTTCTTTCATAAACTTGTCACAAACATTTTCTAAATTGCCAAAAATGAAAATTTGTGACAAACATTTTTAGTAAAAAACTTGATAAACATTTTAAAGAGAAAAATTATCCAAATTTAATTTGAATAAAATCAAATTTCTTTTAAAGAAAATTTTGTCACAAATTTCTGTTAAGCAAAAATTTGGTCACAAATATTTATTAGAAAAAAATTGTCACAATTTTTTATTAGAAAAATTTTGTCACAAATTTTTATTGGAGAAATTTGTCACAAATTTTGGTTAGAGAAATTCTGCCATACATTTTGGTTAAAGAATTTTTGTCATAACTTTTATACGCATTTTAAGAGAAAATTGGTTTCAAATTTTTGTTAAAAAATTTCCATACATTTTCTTAAGAAAAATAATCAGAAATCTCTGTTAAGGAAAATATGTCACAGATATTTATTAGAAAATTTTTGTCACAAATATTTATTAAAAAAAATGACAAATAATTTTATTGGACAAAATTTGTCACAAAATTTTTGTGCGATAAAATTTGTCACTAATTTTTATTGGAGAAAATTTGTCATAAATTTTTATTGGAGAAAATTTGACACAAATTTTTGTTAGAGAAAATTTGACACAAATTTTTGTTAGAGAAAATTTGTCACAAATTTTTATTGGAGAAAATTTTTCACAAACTTTAATTGGAAAAAATTTGTCACAAATTTTTATTGGAGAAAATTTGTCACAAATTTTTATTGGAGGAAATTTGTCACAGATTTTCATTGGAGAAAATTTGTCACAAATTTTCATTGGGGACGATTTGTCACAAATTTTCATTGGCGACAATTTGTCACAAATTCTCATTGGGGACAATTTGTCACAAATTTTTTTATTGAAGAACATTTATCACAAATTTTCATTGAAGTAAATTTACACAAATTTTTATTGGAGAAAATTTGTCACAAATGTTTATTGGAGGAAATTGTTCACAAATTTTAATTGGAGAAAATTTGTCACAAATTTTTATTGGAGAAAATTTTTCACAAAATTTAATTGGAGAAAATTTGTCACAAATTTTTATTGGAGAAAATTTGTCACAAATTTTTATTGAAGTAAATTTTATTGAAGTTAAGCTTTTGAGTACATTCGTATTATGAGCACAATGACTTAAAGTTAATTGCTGTGATTTTGACCAACATCAAGAACGAACTATGAGAGCATGCGCAGATGATGTTTTCACATTTCCCACAAATTCGTTGAACGAACAACTTAAAATCCTTTAATAATGTTGGACTGCCCTTAGAAAAATCCATTCTCAGTTAACTCTGACATATTCTGTTGCTTTTGTGGTCTGTCGCTTTAATTGTATTTAAAAATGTACAGGCCTCTCTAATTTACTTTCAACGGTGACACTTTTATTTTAGTTGATTTTATCAAATATTGTTTATTTAAACAATTAAAATAACATTCTTTTTGTTATACATTCGCAAATTGATTAAACAAATTAATAAACAAACTTATTTGCAACAATAAAACACTGACATTTTCTTAATAAAGAGAAAAAAAATCTGTTATAATTTGTATTCGTGCAATTGAGTATTCAATTGAAAACGAAACGAATATTGAAAATTTACATTTAAAATAACGAACGAACGAACAAGTGAATAAATTGAAATGCCTGACAAGTGTGTTCGGCTATTAGCCGATGTCTTTTAAAGGCTTGTTTTTATTAGTAAAATGTCATAACAATTGTTTGCACAACTTTTCATTTGAAAAATTAAGAGAATTTTCTTTAGTTTAATAACGGATCTCGGGGTGTTAAGACCGTCAAAAGTGTTAAGAACGTAGAAAGTCACAAAAAAAAAAGAGTTTAAGTTGGAATTTCCTTAAAGCAGCCAACTAAAGATTTAATTTCTGGTCTAAGACAAATTTCTGGTTTTGTTATGACATAAAAATTAGTCATTAAAGAGATTTATTTTGTTGGTGCTTAATGTACGTTACAATTTTATTATTTAAATGTTTATTTTGATTATTTTTATTATTTTCAATTAAAACGCGTAAAAAATTTAAAAAAAGAAAAGAAATAAATTAAAGAAAGAAATCAGAGAAAAAATATCTATTTTTAATTGAATGAAATTGATTTTAAATGTTTTGATATTCAAACTAAAAAAAAATAATAAAAAAATGTTTGCCCTCTTTTCAATGAAAAGTTTTGCAGTGGATTTAATTAAAAATCTTTAATAAATTTAATGGACAATTTAAATTGGAACTCTTGTTGTAAACTTATGAAATTTAAAAATAAATGAAGAAAAAATCCTAAAAAAATCACCCAAAGAAGAAAGTGTCATTTTCAAATTTAAAAAAAAAAGCGATTTTGAAAATATAAAATTAAAAAATAACCTTAAAACAAGTGTGTGTATGTGTGTGTGTGCCTCTAATTAAAAGTACATATTATTTTATACCCTTAACTAAAAAATCACATCCGTATTTATTTTTAAATTTTTGAAATAAAAAATTTTACATGAATTTATATCATTTTGCTCACGTTCAAGTTTTTGGTCACTTAAATATTTGAAAAAAATATATATTTCGACAAGTTTATAAGAAATTTGTAAATTGTGGGAAAAACTTTTAAGAAATTTAAAAATAAAACACAATTTCCTCAACAAGTGGTTGCACGAGAAATCGCAAAAATGCAAAATAATTTAGTGTTTTAAAAGAGATTCGACATAATTTTTACGAATCACAAAAGATTAACAAGAACTGAACAAGAAATGAACTTGAACTGAACAAGAAATGAACCAGAACTGAACTAGAACTGAATTCGAACTGAACTAGAACTTAACTAGAACTTAACTAGAATTGAACCAGAACTGAACTAGAAATGAACCAGAACTGAACAAGAAATGAACTAGAACTGAATTAAAAATGAACGAGAACTGAATTAAAACTAAACTAGAACTAGAACAAGAAATGAATTAGAATTGAACCAGAAATGAACTAGAACTAAACTAGAATCGAACTGGAACTGAACTAGAATCGAACTGGAACTGAACTAGAACTGAATTAGAACTGAACTAGAATTAAACTAGAATCGAATTGGAACTGAACTAGAACTAAACTAGAATCGAACTGGAACTGAACTAGAATCGAACTGGAACTGAACTAGAACTGAATTGGAACTGAACTAGAATTAAACTAGAATCGAATTGGAACTGAACTAGAACTGAATTAGAACTGAACTAGAACTAAACTAGAATCGAACTGGAACTGAACTAGAATCGAACTGGAACTGAACTAGAACTGAACTAGAATTAAACTAGAATCGAATTGGAACTGAACTAGAACTGAATTAGAACTGAACTAGAACTAAACCAGAATCGAACTGGAACTGAACTAGAATCGAACTGGAACTGAACTAGAACTGAATTAGAACTGAACTAGAACTAAACTAGAATCGAACTGGAACTGAACTAGAACTGAATTAGAACTGAACTAGAACTAAACTAGAATAGAACTGGAACTGAACTAGAACTGAACAAGAAATGAACCAGAACTTAACTAGAATTGAATTAGAACTGAACTAGAACTGAAAAAGAAATGAACTAGAACTTGAACTGAACTAGAACTAAATTAGAATTGAACTAGAACTAAACTAGAATCGAACTGGAACTGAACTAGAATTGAACTAGAACTGAATAAGAACTGAACTAGAACTGAATAAAAGTGAACGAGAACTGAACTAGAAGGAAATCTAAAACTGAACTCAATTGTGAATCTAAATTTAATCAATTGTATTCTGAAAGAGTGCGTCATATAAGGAAAGCAAAGTAAAAGGGTCTACATAGGAGGCCTAGCAAAGACAAGTTGGTGGAAGTGTTTTGGGTTTAACCTGTTTTTGGGAGAGTTTAGTACGCCATCGCAGTTGCCGAATATGAATTCCATAAAGAATTCCTATGACATTTTAAAAAGAAAAAAAATTGTTATAAACTGCCTAAAAGCATTGCCTGAAACGATGCCTTTAACGGACTTACTTAAATTAATCTTGTACAATTTATATCCAAAAAGTGCACTGAATTCTAAAGAAAGAGAAAATATCATACAAAATATTAAAATTTGCTTAAGTTATGAACAGCTAATTTTTCAGTTTGTATTGTTTTTATTGTATTATAATTTCCAAGCTTTCTTATCGGCATTTTTGGATAATAAGCATATTATAAAGTAATTAAAAAGAGAGAGAAATCTTCCATTAATTTATTTAAAAAGAAGATATATGACAATAAATACTTAATGGGAAAAAGTTGCTTAGGTTTCGAACAATTAATATTAAATAATTTAAACTCTTAAAATAAACTATTTTTAAATTTAGTTACATTCTCGTTAAACACTTTAATGCACAATACATTTTTGTAAATGTTTAATGTTTATATTTAAACATTTAGTTAACAAACAATATAACAAGTGTGTCAGACCATTTGACGCCTTCATTAAACATTAAAAACTACGACATTAAAAGTAATATGTAGTTTGATCCAGGGATGAGAAATTGAATATAGTAATGTTAAACATACTTAATTTATACGAATGTATTAAATAAATTTGTTTAAAAATTAAGAATTGTTACATCTGTTGCATTCATTATTGGTAACGTCTTCTATATTATTTTATAAATTTGATTTATTAATTGTATTAATTTTACCATCCCTGCCATTTGGGTCATTAAGTAAATATTGTGAAAATAAACTTAATACTTTAATTTACTGAGTTATAAAATTAAGGGTTTTTAATTAAATTTTTACTTTTATATCTGTATTGTATTTCACCACTTTATCCTTTCAACATAAATTTTAAAAATAAATATTTTTAAGTCTTTGGTGAAATAGCTGGTGAATGGTAATACAAAATGTGGCATATTTTAAAACAATTTTATAAAAATAAAAGTGAGAAATTCTATGATTTTATTTTTAATAAAATAAAGGCCTTTTTGAATTTCACACGCAAAATTTTAAGTTTAAAGCTTTAAATCTTTAAATTAATTAATTAATTAATTAATTTTAGAAGTGTAAATTCTATGTTTTTTTCAATCTCTAAATAAAATTCTGACCTTTTTATTTTCATAATACAAATAAAATATTAATAAAATAAATATTCATATTTTATTTAAAGTAAAAAAAGTTCACTTACCCTTTTCTTGCCTTAAAGCCAACAAATTAATTAGGGTTTCCCTTTGTCCGTTTTTTTTTTGTTTCCGGGAAAAAATCTGTCATTCCCGGGAATTTCAGGGAATAATTTCTTTTTAGTGTTCTATTGAAAAAAAAAAAAACATAAAAAAATATGAATACTATATTCGACACTACCAAAGCTTGAATATTCTCTAGTCAAATGAGATTCGATATTCTTGAAATTCTTATCTTTCTGATTTTAATTCTATATTTACGCCAAATTTAAAGTTTAGAGTTTTATAAGCTTAAATTCTTTTCTGGAATGTGGAGAATTATAAATGAGCTATAGTCCAATAACAGACGATAAGCATGAAATTATAATGATTATGACAAGATTGAATTTTGATTAAAATTATTCCATAATAATGAATTTGTTGAAGCTCAACTCTCTCTCTAATCCGGGTTGGGGACTCATCGTTAAATTAATAACATGTATTAAATTTAGTAAGAAAAATTATAGAACTTTTCTATATTTAAGAGTTTTAAGTGTGCTTTAAAGCTTATTCCGAATAAAGTCCTTGTTAAGGAGCTAAGTATTGAGTTATATTCATTTCATGTAATAAATCGTTTCTTAAATTGCGTTCTAAAATACACACCGATATTCTATTAATCCGATTTAGTTGAGTTTTGGTATCATAATTAGTATGTTTGAATTCTGTCTCAGTTATCAGTCTATAACTGTTTTGCTATTGAAGCGATATAACAGGCTTTAAATAAGAAACTGCTTCAGTTACAAACGGAAAAACATGCCTTCTTCACTTAAATTACTTCCTGAAAATTCCCGGGATTTACAAAAAATGAATTTCCTGGAAAACTCCCGACTTACATTTTCCAATGGAGAAACCCTAAAATGAATTAAGAAAATGTCTTAAATACATTTAGAACAATGTGAAAGAAATATTAAATAATTAAAATAGAACTATTTGTTTTAGAACTATTCTATATTATTAGTGAAAGCTATTATTATAAATAGCTTTCACTAATTGAAACTAAATGCTAAATTTATTGAATATTTTTTATCAATAAGAAAATAAATCATTAATCCATTTTTTTATTGACTAAAATTATTAAAATTGAATTTCTAATCAAATAAATGTTATTTGAGTCAGATTAAATATGAATCGCTAATATTTATATAGTAAAATGTTTATTTAATTTACTAATTAGTTTAATTAAATTAATTAATAATATTCAATTACAAATAAGTTAATTAACATGTGTTTAACTGTTAACAATGAGAAAATAAAGAAATAAAAATGATAATGAAATTACGAAATAGAAATTTAAAGAGAAATAAAAATAATAATTTAACACAATTTACTATTGATTTAGTTTTAATTAAAATTTATAACTTTATTTCACAAAATCTTTGTTGTAAACTAACTGAATACAAGACAAAAAGTTGAAACCATAATGAAGGTATATTAAATTTGTTCTAGATTTTGTTCTTGATACAGTTCTCACTTCAGTACTTGAATTAGTTCTAAAGTTTTTCATTGAAATCTTGACTCACTTCATGATCTAGTTCTTGAGCTAATTGTAGATTCAGTTATAGATTTATTTATTTATTCAGTACTTGATTTACTTTTTAAATCAGTTCTAGATTCAGTACTTGATTTAGTTTCTGATTCATTGCTTCATTCAATGCTCAGTGCAGTACTTTATTTAGTTCTAAAATCAGTTCTTCATTGAAATCTTGACTCACTTCATGATTTAGTTTTTGATCTAATTGTAGATTCAGTTCTAGATTTATTTATTAATTCAGTCCTTGATTTAGTTTCTGATTCATTGCTTTATTCAGTTCTCGATTCAAGTCTTGTTTCAGTTCATGCTTAAGTTTTTTAAACAGTTTTTAATTCAGTTCCTGCGTTATTGATACAACACTTGATTCAGTTCTTAATTTAGTTCTTAATTCGGCCCTTGATTAAGTTCTTGATTTATTACACGATTCGGTCTTTGGTTAAGTCATTGTTTCAATTCTTGATTCGTTTCTTAATTCAGTATCTGGCACAGTTCTTTATCCAGTTCCTGCGTAAGTTATAAATACAGCATTTGATACAGTTCTTGATTTAGTTTTTAATTCAGTTCTCGATTTATTTTTTAATTCAATTCCCGATTCAGTTTTAGTTCAATTCTAACACATTTTAGTTCAATTCTAGATAAATTGTATTTTATTTCTATAACAATTCTAGATCAGTTATAATTCACTACTAGTTAAATACTAGTTCAGTCTCAGTATAGTTCAATGTCGAATTATCGGTGATATAATAAACAGATCATGAAGAATTTTAATGTTAAAAACTTTTCCAAAATTTCAATCTGTACTTTTTTCACTTTAACAGAATTTTTGATTCTTAGTTCTACTTGAGTTCTAATTCAGCTCATGTCCGAATCTAGTACAATTGTAGTACAGTACTAATTCAATTTCAGTTCCGTTATATTCCAGTTCTAGAAAAGGTCTAGTTTAGTTCTAGTTCAGTTCCAGTTCAGTTCTAGTTCAGTTCTAGTTCAATTCTAGTTCAGTTCTAATTCAGTTCTAATTCAGTTCTAGTTCAGTTTTAGTTCAATTCTAGTTCAGTTCTAATTTAGTTCTAGTTCAGTTTTAGTTCAGTTCTAATTCAGTTCAAGTTCAGTTCTAGTTCAATTCTGCTTCAATTCCATTTCCATTCTAGTTCAGTTCTAGTTTGTTCTAGTTTAGTTTTAGTTCAGTTCTAATTCAATTCTGGTTCAGCTCTTGTTTATGGTTCAGTTTTAGTTCAGTTCTATATATTAAAGTCCACATTGTAACCTGTAGTCTTTTATGTACCTAAAATTAAACTATAAAAATTATGAACTAAAAAATGTCATAAATGTCACGTATAAAATATAAAAAATAATGATGAAAATTTAAAATGAAATTGCGGTTTTATGCTTGAGTGAAAGACTCTAGATAATGCAGCGAATCCGTGAGGCAATATAAAATATTTCTATTAACAACTACGAAAGTCAACTAATTTCAATTCAATATTAATTAAGATTTAATACTGCAACAATTGAGAGTATAAAATCAATTAATTATTTCTTATATTTATTCCATTTCAGGGTCATAATAATGATAGATTAAGAGAAATATTTTTAGAAAGGAACCAAAAATAATCTTATGAAATTGTAGGAAAAAGAGGAATAAAATTTAGAAAAAATAACACCAAAAATGAATCACACAAATGGAACAAACTCCAAAGTAAACTCATCACCTGTAGCAGCCCATAAAATGGGTCAACACAATTTGGGATATGTA
The DNA here is from genome assembly GCA_004302925.2 of Cochliomyia hominivorax. Classification (NCBI taxonomy): domain Eukaryota; kingdom Metazoa; phylum Arthropoda; class Insecta; order Diptera; family Calliphoridae; genus Cochliomyia; species Cochliomyia hominivorax. Next base: position 30,185,387 of record PYHX02000467.1, on the reverse strand, counting down.
ACAGAGAGTCCCGATATAAGTAATGTTAGTACAGAACAACATAATGGACCTCTCCCTCCTCCTCAGTCAGCGGGACAAAGTTCTAACCTAAAATCTTCACCTGCCACCGATATTATAGGAGAAATTGTTGGAGATTTTGGTGTGTGGCAAATAAGAACGTTACTTATTATATTCCTGTGTAAAATACCCGCCTCTTGGTTTATGGCTTGTATTATTTTCACCGCTCCCGAATTATATCCACAAACGGAATTTATTTGTGATTCTACGTCTTTAACACTAAATCAAACCATTTCCGATAATCAGTGTTATATTGAGGACACGGTGACGGGAGAACGGGAGGAGTGTACAGAATTTTTATATAATTTTGATTTTCAATCTTTGATAATGCAATTCAATTTGGTGTGTTTGAGAGATATATTTGTGGCATGGACTCAGTATTGGCATTTGTTTGGGGTTTTAGTGGGTGGAGTGACGGCCACGAAAATGATGTTATTGTAAGTAGGGACTCATAAATTTTTTATTGAAATGTTTTATTAAATTTCTGCTTCAAATTACAGCATTAGTCCACGTAATGTATATTTTATAGGTCAAATAGCTCAGATTATATGTGGCGTGGTAACGGGTTATGCTCGAGACTTTAGTTTACATTGTGCCTTTCGTTGTCTATCGGCTGTCTGTTGTGCCATTATGTTTACTTCGGGTCAAGCTATATGTAAGTAATCTGAAATTTATAATGAGAATACTCTTCTGATTTATATATAATTTTCTAGTTGCCGATATAACTTCCGGTATTTATCGTATTGGAGCCATAATTCTGTACGATACATTTTGGTCTTTGGGAGTTATATTTTTACCTTCACTCTCGGCGTTCTTCAATAATTGGACTTTCATTTATTTGGGCATAACATTCCCTACATTAATTTTAACTTTGCTGCTGCAATGGACCCCAGAATCTCCACGCTGGCTTTTGAAAAATGGCGATGATAAAGTGATAAAACGTGTGGCAGAAATTGTACGTGAAGGTGCTGCCATAAATGATCGTTTAGATAAAATACCAGAAGATTTTGAACAACAATTGGAACAGTTGAGAATAAAAATAAAATCAGCCCCTGCACCAGCCAAATGGTTAGAATTATGGCAGGGTCCTAGAGCTAAAATACATATGGTAGCTGCCCATTTGGCTTTGGCAGCGTTTATAATCAATTTCATGGGCATGTTGTTAAATATACGTTCATTTGGCAGAGATTATTTGATACCCAATACTGTGGCAATGGGTGAGTCTGAAATATAATAAACCAGAAATTTTCTTCTAATTTCTTTTGACTTCTTTAGGTTTTTCTGAAATTTTTGGCTGCTTTCTGGCTTTACATTTTGCTTTGAAACACAACAAATGGAAATGGCAATGGGCTGGAGGATTTAATATCTTAGCTGGTCTAATGGGATGTCTAGGTTGGATATTTACTTCCTCGGAAAGTAAGTATTTCATTCTATACCTCTTTAAAAGTCACTCTACTAAAATTGTCTCTCTCTCTCTCTTTGTCTCTCTTTCTAGTGGATCCTGAATTAAAAGTGACTTTATGGATGATAATTGCCACTATACCCAAGGCAGGCGTTTCCTGTGCCCAATCTATGATTCTAGCCTGTATGGCTGAAGTAATGCCTCCCCAGAAAAAAGTACCATTTGTCTTTTCTGTCGTCACTTGGGCTCGTGTTTGGTTGCTATCAGCTCCCTTTATAAATGTTCTTAAGAAAATCGATGTCGCCTTATCCTTAAGTACTTATTGTTTATTAAGTATATTTGGTGGCATTTGCACATGTCTAATGTTGACACCTAGAGCAACGGCACCCACTTTAAGTGAAGACAGTAATAAAGTGAAGAATGCAAATAATAAAAATGCATCACCGTTATCGAGAAATATTTGGTCAGCGGAAACGGATGTTAATAATACTCGTTGTTAGAAATGAAACTTAAAGTTTTTTTTTTTACAAATGATATTTAAATCCTGGGGATTGAACACTAATTTGCATTCGAATTAGTTTGATTTGAAAAACGAAAAAAGATATTACAATAGAAATGTGATAAAATAGAAAAATTTGTTGAAAACAAATATTTTTTTTGAGGAATTGAAATGTGTGTGTTGTAGTTGTAATTAAAATTAATTGTTAAGAATCATGTAAAATTTTATTTTTTATATCAAAGAATTATTGAGAAATAAATGTGATCGTACTTAAGAATATATAAAAAGAGATATAAGAAAATTCATTATTTTAATCAGTCAGGAATTATAATTATTCGATCAAGTCTTCAGGTTGAAAACAAAATTAAAACGAGTTAATAAATTTAATTTTATAACTAAAATTTAAGCTGAATTAACTATGAATGTATCATGAATAGAACAAAAATTGAACTAGAATTGAACTAGAACTCAAGTAGAACTGAACTTAAACTGAACTAGAACTAAACTTAAACTTAACTAGAACTGAACTAGAACTGAACTAGAACTAAACTTGAACTTAACTAAAACTGAACTAGAACTGAACTAGAACTAAACTTGAACTTAACTAGAACTGAACTAGAACTGAACTAGAACTGAACTAGAACTAAACTAGAACTGAACTGAACTAGAAATTAACTAGAACTGAACTAAAACTGAACTAGAACTTAACTTGAAATTAACTAGAACTGAACTAGAACTAAACTAGAACTGAACTAGAACTGAACTAAAACTGAACTAGAACTAAAATTGAACTTAACTAGAACTGAACTTGAACTGAATTAGAACTAAACCAGAACTGAATTAGAACTGAACTAAAACTGAAATAGAAATGAACTAGAACTGAACTAGAACTAAACTAGAACTGAACTAGAAATTAACTAGAACTGAACAAGAACTCAAGTAGAACTGAACTAGAACTAAACTAGAATTGAACTAGAACTGAACTAGAACTGAATTAGAACTGAGCAAGAAATGAACCAGAACTAAACTTAAACTGAACTACAATTGAACTAGAACTAAACTTGAACTGATTTAGAACTAAACTATATCTCAACGAGAACTGAATTTGAACTGAGCTGGAACTGAATCTAAGATTAAATCTAAAACCGAACTATAAATGAAAGTTAACAGATTTTAAAATAAATTAGAAACTAAACTTAAACTGTAACGAGAACAGAATGATAAAATGAATTTAGAAATTAAGTGAATTTGAATTGAATCTTAAAGTGCATCTGAAGTTTATATTGAACTGAATCCTAAATAAACCAATTTTAAATCGAATTTAGAACTAGATCAATATCTATATCTACAACCGATCTAAAATTGAATTAAAACTAATCTAAATTGGAACTGAATCTTAAATTTAACTGAATTTTAGTGTCTACAGGAAAGAATCGCTATTTTGTAGTTTTATTGTATTTGTAAAGATGAAACCGATAGTTAATCGCTTCAACATATCTCTAAACCGAACAGGTAAAAATCATAAACCCTCTTAACAGAATCATAACGAGTATATTAAGAAAAAATGGAATTTATTTCCAAGTAGAATTTAGCCTCAACTAAATGAAATCGAATGTAGAAATGAATCTGGACTTAAATGGAGAACTCCACTAGATCTGTGTTATAACACCCAAATCATATTGACTAATAATCTGCCTAACTGGTCACCACAAGTGTCTTTTTTAATATAAAACTATTTGTATTACATGCAACACTAAAGTGTATTTCAGGTCGACTTATGATTTATTATTAAATAAAATTCCACAATTGGAACTCGTTTTAATAGGATTTTAGATAAAAATAGAAAATAATTAAAAGAAAAGCTTTCTGTTTTCTGTGTGTTTTCAACAGGTTCAATATATTTCACAAACGAGACACATAAACAGTCTTGTAAAAGTCGTGATAAAGTGAAAACGTTTCACACATTGGGATTTAAGGAAAAGTGAAATAAAAGAAAGATTTTTATTAAATTTAAAAATAAAAATATATTTTTAATAATAAAAAATGGATTTTTATGAAAATACAGTTATATTTGTAACAGGTAAAATTTAAATAGCATTTTTAAAGAAAATAATTCAATTAAACGAAAATATAGGAAGAATATAATTTCTAAGAAATTTAATTAATTTTTTAAGAGAAGAGATGCTTAAGGCGTTAAGATTTTTATAATTTTCAATAAAATCAATATTTATTTAAAATGATTATTTAAGAGATTTCATCATCGCAATCACAATTTTTTTGCATTTTTAAAATCTTATCTAATGTTGATCAGATTTCTTTCTTCATTTCATAAAAAAAAATTGAAATGCAAAATAACCGTTCAAAGAAATAATAAATACACTTTCTTAAATTACACCATTTCCAATATTTGACAAAATTTTTAATAATTTTTTATAAAAATAATTTTTTTTAAATATGATTTTAAGTATAACGAAGTTTAAAATTATTTTTAATAAAATTCGGAATTTCTAATACTTCAATTTTAAATTTTTAATAAACTAGCAGACCCGTCAAACTTTGTTTTTGTAAAAAAAAATGTTGCATTGTATGGGCGATACCCCTCTCCCTGTTTTTTTTCTATCCTACGTTTTACCCCGTAAAACAGTTCCTTGAGAAAGTTGTCGGGAACAAATTTGAGAACTCTCACTGTTATAGTTCTTTAGATACTCGATATTTGCTTTGTATGGGTGGTATTTTCTCCCTGGTCCTATCGGAATTTTTTATTTCCTTTGTTACCTTCAGGTATTTTGGGATCATTCTATGCAATTTTTATCAATTTTTTCCTGCCGTTTTAGAATTTATACTTTACATACATACATACATACATACATACATACATACATACATACATACATACATACATACATATATACATACATACATACATACATACATTCATACATATACACATACATAAATTCATACACACATAGATTTATACATACACACATACATACATAAATTCATACACACATAGATTTATACATACATTAATACATACATACATACATACATACATACATACATACATACATACATACATACATACATACATATATACATACACACATGCATACATACATACATACATACATACATACATACATACATACATACACACATACATACACACATGCATACATACTTACATACATACATACATACATACATACATACATACATACATACATACATACATACATAAATTCATACACACATAGATTTATACATACCTAAATACATACATATATTCATACATACACACATACATAAATACTTACACACATAAATACATACATACATACATACATACACACATACATACATACATACACACACACATATATACATACATATATACATCCTATTTTATATATTAAAATGTATTTGAAAATCTTGAAATTTTTTACAAAATCCATATTTCGCCTTTAAAAAATCCATATTCGAATTTTAATTTCTAAAAAATTTTCAAAAAAAATTCAATTGCATTGAGAAATGGTGTTAATAAAATTTCATTCATTCATGTTTTTAAATAAAGTTTTATTTCTTGTTTTCGTTTAGGAGCCACTGGTTTTGTGGGTAAAACGTTGCTGGAAAAACTACTTTGGAGTTTTCCACAAATCGGTTGCATTTACATTTTAATACGTGAAAAACATGGTAAAAGTGTTGAGCAACGTTTTAGAGAGTTTGTGGATCATAAGATATTTGAACGTGTGCGCACCTCTCATCCAGAGCGTTTAAAAAAGCTTAAATTTTTGGCGGGAAATATAGAGCATAAAAATTTTGGTAACTTGTTTATGAAATTTCAGTGCCACTGAAATTGATTTTTTTTAATTTAAAACAGGTCTCAGCAACGTGGATAAGAAAATGTTATGTGCTGAAGTTAATGTTATATTTCATAGTGCCGCCACGGTGCGTTTTAATGAAAGACTAAAAGTGGCGGCACGTGTTAATGCAGTGGCCACTTGGAATCTATTGGAAATGTGTAGAAATATGCCTCTGCTAAAGGTGGGTTTAGTTAAAAACTACATAACCTAAAGATGCTTAATGATTCACTTTATTTCTAGAGCTTTGTTTATGTATCCACAGCCTATTGTAATCCCGGTCGTAAATATGTTGATGAAGAAATATATCCCACTTTGCCACCGGTTCAATGGAAACATTTTGTTGATTGTTCCTTAAAAATTCCCGATGAATATTTCAACAGTTTGGCCAATTATATAAAGGTAGACTTGATGTGATAAGATAAAACATTTCATAACCTTTTAATTCCTTTTAGGGACCTCATCCTAATACCTATACCTTTACCAAATCCATAGCAGAACAAATAGTCAACGACTACAAACATTTAATACCGATTGTTATAGTCAGACCCTCTATAGTGACAGCAGCTTATCGGGAACCATATCCTGGATGGATAGATAATATACAGGGTATTACTGGTATAATGATGGAAATAGGCAAAGGTTCCATAAGCAGTATTCTGGGGGATAAAAATGTTATATGCGATATTATACCAGTAGATTTTGTCGTCAATAATATGCTGCTGTCTGCCCAAAGAGCAACAAAAGGAATGTAAGTTAAAATCTTTTTAAAGTATCTTATGGATGCATCTTATTGATTTTTCTATATCATTATCAGTGTCTATATTTCCAACTCCACTTCGGGTTATACGAATCCCATCACCTGGCAGCAATTGGGCAATTTAACGTTGAAATGGTCTCGCATTTATCCTACCAAAAAATTATTAATGTTTCCCTATTTTAAATATCGTAAAAGTTATTTATTTCACGATATTGCAGTTTATCTATTGCATTATATACCTGCAATTTTAATGGATCTTTCGTCATTATTACAGGGTGGTAAACGTAAAATGGTGTTACCCATAGCCAAGAAGTTTCGTCAGGCATGTTTGGCAGGTTGGTCTTGCATGCGATATAATTGTATATCGACAAATATTTAATGCATCTTTTATTTCTGAATTTCAGGCAAATGTTTCTCCTTAAATGAATGGATATTTTTGAATAAAAGTCGTAATTACTTCATGGATGTGGTGAATAATAATCATATGAATTCTAGTCTTGATTGTAATTTACAATCTCTGAACTATGATAATTATATACGGCAATTTGTAATTGGAATACAAAAGTATTTGCATCAAGAAAAAATTAATGATCAAAAGAATAAATTAAAAATAACGAGGTGAGTTGATAACAAATTCATATAAATTTTTAATTTGTTAATTACAATTCAATAAGATTAAAAATAACTAAATTGAATTTAAGTGAATTTAAATAAATTTGAACTAGAAATGAAGTTAAACTGAACAAAAACCATAGTACAACTGAACTAGAAGTTAACAAGAACTAAACTAGGACTGAACTAGAACTGAACTATAACTGAGTTAGAAATGAACTTGAACTGAACTAGAACTGAACTTAAACTGAACTAGACTTGAACTAAAACTGAACTAGAACTGAAGTGGAACTAACCTAGAACTGAACTAAATTTAAACTAGAACTGAACTAAAACTGGAAAAAAACAAAATAAGAACTGAACTAGAATTAAACTTGAACTAAACTAGAACTGGACTAAAGCTGAAGTAGAACTGAACTAGAATCGAACTATATAATAAATCCAAATTTTTAGGCCTTTTTCGTAAATGAAACGATTTTAAGTGTAGATCATTTAGAATTTAGTGTAATTTAGAATAACTTTTTGCAAGATTTTTAACAAAACTAAGATTTTTGGTGAAATTAAAATTTTGGGTCACATTAAAATTTTAAATAAAATTTAGAATTTTAAAAATTTTAGTAAATTTAATTTTGTGAAAAAAAAAATTAAAATGTTCAATTTTCCATAAAGTTTTATTTAATTTATACTTAAATTTAATAAATATAATAAAAACAATAAGCACGTGGATCATTTTTAACTCTTAACCAATCAAATTTAAATTAAATACCATTTTAATAATTTATTAACAATAATTTTTTTAATTACCAATATTATTATCACGTTTATTCATCATTTTATTTCAATTTATCATTTATTCCCTTTTTTTCTCAAATAATTGTCACTCAGTAGAAACATTTAAAAACACTTTTAATTTCTCAATTACAAAGTTATTAATTTTTAATTACTTTAATGAATAGTTTTTATTCTTGAATAAATATTCTTCACCCAGTTTAACCTTAAATAATACAGTACAATTGTTAAAATGTAAATAAAAACAAACAGTCACATGAACACTCATGAAAAAACTGCATAAAAGAAATGTGACAAAAACAATTGCTCACAAAAAAGCAAACAAACAAACAAACAAACAGAAAAATAATAACAGAGCTTTTTGCTTATATTACAATAACAATAACACAGACAAATAAAAACATGTCACTGCAATCAAACACACAAACACCATTTACACAATGAGAGCATAAACTCCAGAGAGTATGTAAAATGGATGATTATAAATTTTTAAGAAAAAATTTATAAAAATTAATATTTTTTCACAATTTTATTTGATAAATTCAAAAAATTTATCTCATAATTTATAATTTTTTTATTTTCCACTTAAATTTCTTGTTGTATTACAAAAGAAACAGAAAAAACAAGACTTACCATTTGCCGGCTCTCGTTTCATACGATTTTGTTTAAAAACTTCATTAATTCATTAAAATTTTATATAAATTGAACACTTTTACAAGAAAAAATACTTTACACTTATTTTTTATTACATTTCAGACACTATTTCTATATTAAAACACTTTAAACTTAAATTAAAAACGATTTAATCGCGGAAATAACCGATGAGATGTTAATGTTGCGCGCTTTGTAAAAAACTAAAATTATGCTTCTTCTTGATTTTCTTTATTTACATTTTCATAGACTGAACATACCCCATGTTTACACTTGAGAAAAACTCATGTAACGTTATATTTATTTCATTTTGTTTCTTTACAGGTTATATTGGTCCTGGATTTTTGTGCACTGTTTTATGATTTTAATGTTAATATATATTTTATTGTAATTTGTTTATAGAAAATATGAAATATAATTAATTTTAATTATATTTAAGGGGTTAAAGTACAATATAAATAAAAAATGTAGAAAAAGAAAAATAACTCAGAAGAAAAATCGAAAAGATGAGACATTATGTCCTTATAATTTAATTATTTAAATGTTAAATATTTTAGTTCAGTTAACGGCGGAAATAATATTAAACTGCATTACCGACACCACCATCTAAACAAATTTCCTTATGATACTGCAGGTATGTTCAGTGTAAGCAAAATACACAAATTATAAAATTCGTATATCAAAATTTGATTAAATGAAGGAACCGGAAATTATTTGCGAAGAACATCCACTACATATAGTGTTTCAGTTCAAAGTAGGGTTCAAACCGACTGGACAATGCATCATATTGACACACTTGAATCATAAAAAATTAACAAGAATTCAGATTCATTATATCTTGATCAATTTTGAAAGAGAACTAGAACTGAACTAAAATTGAACTAGAACTATACAAAAACTATATACTAGAGCTGAAGTAGAACTTAACGCAACTAAGACTGTTGGATATTTATGCAAATTTGGCCTAAGTACTTATTAAAGGCCTGAGAAATTTCCTATAAAAAACCAGCAAAATCGGTCCAGTATATTAATTGGTACAGATCGATATCTGACACAACCTCCAAATCAAAGCAAAGAACTTTCGTAAAAATATCAATTATAAATCGACAAATTAGAATAAAATTAATTAAAATTCATTACCATAATATCAAAAACGAAATACGTCATAATCATACCAAAAATCATCGAAATCGGTTCAGTACAAAAAAAGTTATAGCCAAAAATATATAAGAAATACATTCATATATTAAATACGTTTGTAAGTATATATGTGTGTTTGTATGTGCGTATAATGTAAAAAACATAATTTATTTATTTCTTGGTCATTTGTGGTGGAGGGTATTGAAGATTCGGCATAGCATGATTACTTGTTTTATATTAAATTCCTTTCTTTTTAATAAAAAAAATAAAATTAAAATGTCTTGTGAATAAATTATTTAAGGCAAACAATGACTTGGATTAGGACCCAAAGTGGGATAAGTTCGTAATCTTTGCAATTCTAAAATAGTTCTTAACTCCATTATATGGACATAATCTCTACGCACAGTTTCTATTAAATTGCTATGACGTTTGATTTTTTCCATTCTGTAAATTTAGAGAAAAATCAATCGATAATAAAAAAAATGATTTTTTTAAAATCTATTGAAACTTACTTTTCATGTTGTTCCCGTCGACGTTTTTCCTCTATCATGATGTCACGATTTGTATGGGCAAAAGCCACCGATACTTTCATATTTTCAATTTTCCTATTGATACGTTTATTATTCTGTTTCATTTCATCGATTTGTTGTCTTACCAGAGATAATTTATCGTTACTGAAAGATCCTCAAATAAGATTATTTTATATTGCAAAATAAATGTTCATTCAATTTACTTACAGTCTTATAAGTTGTCTTCTAAAACCGATAAGTTTTTCCTCCGCAATCTTATCGAGATATTCTCCAGTATTCAATATTTTATGTTTATCGTTTTTTATTTTGTTCCAATTTCTGAGAATTTGTAAAAATTCGATGGAAATTTTACATTTTCCTATAACATAAAGCATATTTTTCAAATATTCTATATTTGCACTGACAACCTTATGCTCCCATTCCTTATAGATAACCTGACGGCGAAAATAGGCCACTCTTTGCATGGCATTGATTTTCATTTGTCCAGCTTTCTAGAGGTAATTTTTAAAAGGAATTATGGTTATTTAGACCTTTTCTATACCCTACACCACCGTAGGTGTTTGGGTTGTTATACGTTTGTGCTGATGTGAGTCGATTTAATGATGTCCATCCGCCTATATGTGTGTCCGGTTGTCGTTGTAAACACTCAACAGGTCGCAATTTTTGACATATTTTGATGAAATTTTTAACATGTTATTTTTTTGTTCAGGGACAAAGCCCTTTAAAATTGGTCATATTCGGTCCAATATTTTAGGTAGCTCCCATACGAATGCTCTCCCGGAATAGGGTTTTTAGGTCAAAAAATTCTAAATATAAAGCAATTTTAACAAAACTCAACAAAACTTGATTCATGTGCCAAATTATGTGATGGTCGGTCCATTACTTCTCATGGGTTCCATACAAGTCTCCTTCCAAATATCACTTTGTAGAGCATAAATCTCACGTACACTTTGTTATTGTAATAAAAACTTATCAAGTTAAGATAAATCTAAAATCGAAGTTTAAAATTATACGAGCGTCGGTCCATTATTTCTTTTAGTCCCGAAATAAGCCCCCAGAAAAAATCAAATTCAAACGCATAAATTTGACATAAATCTTAACATCATTATAATGTTCTTCCCACTTTATCAAAAAGCAGAAAAATAAATTATACGAGGGTCGTTCATAAATTTTTCATAGCTGTCATCAACAATCAACATTGTGGTGTAGGGTATCATGCAGTCGGTCTTGACCGACTAACAATTTAACTTGTTTTCTGCAATTTAAGGGCGTTAGTTACCAAAATTAAAGCATTTATATCTTTAACATCATTCTCATGCATTAAAACACAATTTTGTAGATTCTTTAGGGAACCCATGATATTTAGCTCTACTTGACCCATAGTTAAACGTAATTCCAATGTTTGGTTTTGTAAAAGTTTAAGCTAAAAAAAAAAAAAAGAAATTCTTTCAATTATTTTGCAAAAATTGTGAAACCAAATTAATTTTTACATATTCCTCTTGGGCCTCTTGTAATCGTCTTAACGCCTCAGCTTTTGTGCTCTTCAAATTGGCCAATTCTTTGCCATACGTATTCATTCCCGATACACTGTCGGCCAATTGTAAATTTACACCCCGAACTTTTAATTCCATTTCGATTTTTTGTCTTCTTAATTTTACAAATTGTTCCCAATATTTTGATTCCAGGGAAACTGGTATATTTGTTACATCATCCAAACTATTTAAACTCTCCAAATATTCATAGACTTCTTTGGGTAAAGGAAATGGAAATTTTGGCTGTGCTTTGGTGTTAACACGCAAAGATAATTCTTTACAGATGAGAATAGAATTTAAAAGTTTTGGTGATGCTTTTGGACGTTTCTTAAACATTTTATTCATTTCAGGACCCAAATGTTGGGGTATACTATTCAGATATTGTCCCTTGAATTGACGTTCTATAGATTTTTCCTTTTGCATAAAGGTATCCACTTTTAAGCGTAAATCTTCTACGGATTTTGACCAAAATTCCAAAAGTTTTGAATATTTTTGTATATAATCCATCAATAAATCGATATCGTTCCTAAATAATCAAAAAGACAATTAATTTATCGCTTTAGATAAAAGTTAGGGAGTGAAATCGAAAAATTCTTAACATATTCTTTAATTTTTTGTTAAATGAAATTTTTATGATTTTTTATGGTTATGAAATTATGAACCCTTTTCGAAAACTCTTCCATTATCGTTGTTATAGTGCTTTCAGTCACGTTTTGTTTGAACCTTACTTCTGGACACCCTTTTTGTACTCTTTAATTCTCAACAAGAGACCCATATCACCGCCCTTTGCTTCGGGCAGTTTGAAGAATTTGCTTCTCTTGGTACAAATACCACATTTTCTTGTACCACTCAAGTGCTTGTTCGCCATAGTGACAGGATGGCAAATGAGGCTAAAAATATATGAAGTTCATAATGTGGTGTTATGAATGGAAGCAGCCTTTTTTTAACATTCCTTGATGTAAACTTTAATTAACTTTAACTTTTCGTATCAAATAGTCTGAACATTCAGTTAACCGGACTATTGAAAGCTCTTTTGAATATGCTTTCTATTTGTTGGCTTTAGAAACATCATGTGAACCATTCCTTCTACCTGAGCCAAATTTTCTATCAACGGACAACATCTCCTTGTACTGTTTAATAACATTGGGAACAGTTTCACAACAAACATTTGAATGCATTTGGACAACTTTTCAAGGGACCAAGATGAGGTTTGTTGAAAATATTTAAGAATTTTAGTATGCACTTTCTTCTGGTCACTGATTTATAGACAACAAGATTAGTTCTTCCAAAGCTGAGATCGGGATGGAACAATAGACTCAATGCCTTCTGGTCTGGAATTGATCGTGCCGACTAAAACCTATGTCCTGCATTTGGCCAAGGATCACATGATACACGACATTTATTCAACTGCCAGTCCAACCAAACCTCCCTCTGTTATAAAGATCTAAAGTAACCAACCAATCGAGGTTATCAGATTCCTTGGCCTTTCGTACAGGTGTTACAACAACAACAAATGGCATGTTTTACAAAGATAATTTGATCACACAAAAAGATCACATAAAACTTGAGTTAAAAGTTTTTAAGGAAAAATGTGTGTTAAGAAATTTTTTTCGATCTCACTCCTTATTTATAAATACCTTAATTTACTGATATTTGTTAGCCATAACAACTTTTTAAAATTTTGTATTTTAGTATTTAGATTCCTCAAACGTATATGTTTTATGGCAAAATCATATTTTAATTTCAGAATCACCATTTCGGTGACATGTTTATTTAATTGTAATATATAACCGGTTTTCAGCGTATTAATTTTCCCTTCATTCTCTGTTAAAATACGTAAATATTTCTTGCGATCCTCCTGTAACAATCTGCATTTCTCTTCATAGTCCCTTAAAAGTTTTTGATCTTCTAGCGTGTATTCGGTGACTTCTTTTTTATTTAAAAATTCTGGTATTGGAATCTCTTTTTTAATTTCCTCTTCCCATAACTTCTCCAACACACCATCCATCATTGTGATAAGAGATTGGAACCAAAATTCTGTAGACCATAAAAGTAGACGACCTTTCTTCGCTACTTCAATTTCAGCTTTCTTTTTTCTTCTATTTACTGCCTTAATTTCACTTTCATCTACTTCCATTATACTTTTAACAAATTCATCTTTTTGCCATTGCGGCACCGTTAATTGTGGCGGTTTAAATGTCTCCAAACCCAAGAGTTTTAACATACAATTCATATTCCCATAAATGGTTGTTAAGGTATTATTGGTATTTAATATGGCCTCCATGAGTTCACCTTTGATTTTTCTTATTTCCTCAAATTTCTTATTAAAGTCCTGTTTTAGGCGATCACTTAACATGATGCGAAACTTGGCATCTTGATTATACATTTGATTATTGGTCACACAATTTATATCCTGCAGTGCTAATTCCTCACTCATAATGTGTTCATAAGTAGAGCCCTCAACCTTATAATATGAAATTTCTTTTTTAGTATCTTCCCTTTTGTTAGGTTCCTCAATGTCATCATCATCATTATCATTATCTTCTTTATTCTCTTCCAAATCCATAAAATTATAAAATCTATATAATTCATATATTTCCGAAAATTTATCTTTTGTCTTTCGCAAACCATAATTTTCCAAAGAGAAATTCGAAAATATAGCGCGTATTTTAAAACTGATACCGCTATTAGTGGACATTATAACGAAATAAAGCCAATCTCTTATACGACTTTGATCTTGTATGGCTGCTTCCAGAGACAAACGTTCGACTTCACATAATCGTTGTGCTTCTTCGTTGAGTTTTACCAGCCATTTGTGATTAAGACAAAATTTCTTAAAGATCCCTTGAGATTTTCCTGTCACCCGCATATCATAGTTAATTAGCTCCGTGACTTCATGGGCCAATTGTTGTATATTTCTCAATAGTTTATCTCTCTGTTGAAGTTCTTCCGGGGTATGTTGTATTAAGGTATCGATTTTTGTTTGACGGATTATTTGGTTGGAGGTGTGTGAAGGCTCTATGATTATGGGATCTTCATTAATGAAATGATTGTCTATGGTAGGTATTCCAATGGTGGATACACGCATTACTTTTATACCACCCTTGGAGTACATATACACAAGATATCTGTAAGAGAGAATGAAGAAAAAAGCGAATAAGTCCTTGAGTTATTCGACCTACAATTTGTTACTTTATAATAACAAGAACTTAATCTGAACTAAAACTGAAGAAGATCTGAACTAAATCTGAACTAAAACTGAACTAGAACTTAACATAGAACTGAAGAAGATCTGAACTAAATCTGAACTAAAACTGAACTAGAACTTAACATAGAACTGAAGAAGATCTGAACTAAATCTGAACTAAAACTGAACTAGAACTGAACATAAAACTGAAGAAGATCTGAACTAAATCTGAACTAAAACTGAACTTGAACTGAACTAAAACTGAACTAGAACTTAACATAGAACTGAACATAGAACTGAAGAAGATCTGAACAAGAACTGAACTAGAAGTGAACTAGAACTTAACATAGAACTGAAGAAGATCTGAACTAAATCTGAACTAAAACTGAACTAGAACTGAACATAAAACTGAAGAAGATCTGAACTAAATCTGAACTAAATCTGAACTAAATCTGAACTAAAACTGAACTAGAACTTAACATAGAACTGAACAAGAACTGAAGTAGAACTGAACTAGAACTTAACATAGAACTGAAGAAGATCTGAACTAAAACTGAACTAAAACTGAACTAGAACTTAACATAGAACTGAAGAAGATCTGAACTAAATCTGAACTAAAACTGAACGAGAACTTAATATAGAACTGAAGAAGATCTGAACTAAATCTGAACTAAAACTGAACTAGAACTTAACATAGAACTGAAGAAGATCTGAACTAAATCTGAACTAAAACTGAACTAGAACTTAACATAGAACTGAAGAAGATCTGAACAAAAACTGAACTAGAACTTAATATAGAACTGAAGAAGATCTGAACTAAATCTGAACTAAAACTGAACTAGAACTGAACATAAAACTGAAGAAGATCTGAACTAAATCTGAACTAGAACTTAATATAGAACTGAAGAAGATCTGAACTAAATCTGAACTTAAACTGAACTAGAACTGAACTAGAACTGAACATAAAACTGAAGAAGATCTGAACTAAATCTGAACTAAAACTGAACTAGAACTGAACATAGAACTGAAGAAGATCTGAACTAAATCTGAACTAAATCTGAACTAAAACTGAAGTAGAACTTAACATAGAACTGAACAAGAACTGAACTTGAACTGAACTAGAGCTCAACTAAAACTGAACTTGAACTGAATTAGAAAAAGAACTGAACTAGAACTCACTTATAGCTCAAACAGAACTCGACTAGGACTGAACTAGAACTCATCTAGAACACAAGTAGAACTGTACTAGAACTGAACTCAACCAGAACTGAAATATAAAAATCGTAAAATCTTACGTACTTGACATTAAAACAATCCAATACTTTTCGCACTACCCTCGGTCTATATTTAATCTGTAATATCTGACATATGCCATAAGTCTTTGGAGATTTCTTATGCGAACGATAATGTATATAAGTACCATCAACACCCCATGTCAATAAATTTCTCGAACTCACAATACCATTGATGTTTGATAAATGTGGCGTTTGTATGGAGTAAACAATCCACAATTCATTGGTGTCACTTCTGAAATTTAAATAATCCAAAATATTCGATTCCAAACGTACAGCAACAAATTCCACAATATTTTTCATCGTCACACTCAATTCACCCACATCACGATATAAACGAGGTAATTCATACTCCAAACGTTTTAGAGTCTCTTCTAAAGGCTGCCATTGATAGCATAACATTTTATGACAATGGGGCAGTTCAATTGAAGTCTCATGATTGATAAACATAAAGATTTGATTATTTTCGGTGAGAAAATATTGCAAAATGCCAAGATTTTCCTTATTGTGTTCGAAGGGAGTAATTTCATGGAATGATTGTTGGGCAAAATCGGTTTTTATTAAATAGAAATCGTAATAGATTGTACCATATACTGCCAACTGATCCATAAGTTGTAGAGAACCTATGGCATGTGACTTATCGGTTTCTAAGCAGATTATTTCAAACGGTTCTTGAATATTCGAATAATTTAGGAAGTGTAATTTACCCGTTTTAGTTCCTACCATTATATAGGGTCCCACATTATGAGCCACTATGGTATTGGCTTCGGGTATTATAAACTTGGAATATATAGCAAATTTACATAATTCAATTGCCTTAAGACAATGATTTGTGGTCAGTAGTATAAGACACTCTTCTTTGATTCCTTTCGGTACAACAAAATCTATACTGTTTTCATGATTACAAGTAAGTGGTTTTAGTGCCACATCATCCATTGTAGCATCCAAATGATAGAGATTACCTAAAGTAGCAGAGGCATAAAGTTCACCATTTGTGTTGGATACACATTTTCGTAAGCCTTGTGAGGGTAACGAGTCCTTTAATAATGACCATTCTAAATGCCATTTGTTCGATTTTTTACGCAAAAAATATAGAATTTCGATATTATAAACCAAAAGTCCTTGTTTGTAACTCTCCAAATAAAAAGATTTCAACACAGTATTTTCCTCTTTAAACGCCATTGTAGACCACTGGGGCCTTAAATAGAATTGAGCCACTTCAACCTGAAATTTAAAGGATTTTAACTAGAATTCCTGAATTATTGGAAACTGTTCTTAATTACCATTGAAACATTCCCACAATTATCCACCACATACAAATTATTATCCTCTCCAAAACACATGCTATCTATATCGCTCATAGTGAATTCTTTGTTCAATTTTATTTTGGAAACTTCATGTAAATCTACTCCCGTTGAGGAATAACATAATTCCCATATTAATAATTCACGATTCCATTTTGAATATTGTACGATTTGTGGTATGTGATGAAAGGAACATAATAGAGAATTGTTTAAGGATTCTTTGAGAGTATCATGTTGTACTAAAAGTTGACCGGTACGAAAATTCCATAAACACAAAGTATAGTGAGGATAACCTGAGAGGGCCATTAGTAAATCATATTCATTGAAACGTATATCCACAAACGTCATCATTTTCTGGGCTGCAATGAAAAAGTTAACAATTAATATTAAATATTACAGTTATATAAACTAAGGAGTGAGATCGGAAAATTCTTAACAAACATATATGTAAATTAAAACGGAAACACTAAACTTTTTATATATATTTTCATTGCTTGTGATGAAATTTGGAAAATTTTTTGGAAACTCTTCCATTACGTATTTATGGAGCTTTATGTCACTTCGCTCGAACAAATAGTCCAAACTCTTGGACACTTTCTTAGTGCTCATCTCTTTTAACAAAAGCTTAATATCTCGCCACAGGCCTTTGATCCGGGCAGTTTGGGGGATTTGCTTGCACCTCTTCGTAAAAATACCACATAATTGTGCTTGTTCTACTCAAGGGGTGATTTACCATAGTGACAGGATGCGAAGTCAGTCCAAAAATAAATGACACATTATGAAGTCTTACGAATTGGAGCAGCTTTTTTTGTAAACATTTCTTGCCATTAATATCTGTAGTTATAGATCCCGTTGTAACAAATGATTGGCTTTTTTCGAACCATATGCTTGTGGTAAGTGCGTGAGACCCCGAACTACGGTAAACGAATACCGCTATGTGACGCTTCAACAAATGACGTACAGCCTGACCGCCTTGAAGAGATAACGACAATGACGCAAAAGGTGTTCACCCACTCAGACCTGCTTTACGACTGTCAATCTGTTCTGAAAAACTTTGAACCCAACCAATCAAGGTACCTTGACCTGGAGCTGAATAACAACATGAACTAAAACTTTCAAATATACTTGATCAAATAAATTCATATACTAAATTTAAATCATTTAATAAAAAAATGTGTGTTAATAATTTTTCATTCTCACTTCTTACATAAAGCATTTGTTAATGATTCCTACATACTTGTAAATACAGCATATTTCTTAAAATTTGGATACTGTATAATATGCACGGAGGGTTTTAAAACCACTTCAGAAAATGCCACCAAAGCAAATTTATTATGTCCCGTCATTGCTGAAATGCTTAATCCCTGTTGAGTGCTTTCAGCTTTATAATAAGATATTTTATAGGTTTTTAAATCGGTAAAACATAATATGTTATCGCATAACATACAAACAGCCTCAGAGCCCACATTAACCAGAGTCGAGGACACTGCAAAAGAAGTCCATCTAAGAATTTAAGAAAAAGGAATTAAAAAGGAGTTCGTTTTGGAATATTTTTATTGAATTTTACTCACGTAACAGAGGAGGACATTTTTTGTTTTCTTTTATTTTAATTTATTTTGACTTTTCGCTTCGTGTTTTATTTTTTGTTTATTATTTCAAAGCTTCAAACAAACCCCGGGTGCCATGGGTTACCCTGGTAATTAAATTGAATAAATTTCAAATATAACAGACTGAATAACATACACTCATGCAAATTCCTATAGACGCATTTAATTTTTTATCTGTTTTTCTTTTATTTTTTGTTTTTGTTCTCATCCGATAGTAAAGTTGAAATTTTTACAAAGAGACAATTTAACGGTACTTTTTTTAAAGAAAACAAGGATTATTACTTTATTCGGCTATGCCGAATCTTTAATACCCACCCACAAATGCGTGTGAAGTAAATACGTTATATTTCGTACATACACATAGTTCCCAGGACAGTGTCTAAGCAGACATATAACAGGGGCTCATAAACATTTCGTCTCGTTACCGTTACCATAGAAATCAATCTGCTTTTTGGCAGTCCTCAATTCTAATTCACCAAACCATTCAGTACCTGCAAGAAAAGAAAATTGCGATCTCAAATTAACATTACCAATCAATGATCGCATTGATCAAGAGTATAAGTTCCAAAAACGGCGTTCCTAATCTCCCTAAGTGTTGGACAGTAAAATAACAAGAGAAAAACTGTCTTCTCTTCCAATTCGTCACGACAACTGCGACAGAAACCATAAAGTGTCCAGTTGATCGATGCAGTCACCATAGGGCACCACGCCTAGCCAGACCGTTCGCAATGCCATTTCCGAAACAGTTACTGTGTCCAGGAATCCAAATCAGCATGACAACGGAGTTTCTCGCTATTTTGTTCAAAGATATCCGGTATTCATACGTTAGTAACGATGTCGTATGGACATCTGCAATAGATCTGATGGCCTCTTTGTTGTCGGTATATATTCTGATATCTTTTGATATCCGATTATACCTAAGCCAGTTCGCCACCTTCTTAATGGCAGAGATCTTCGCTTGCAAGACACTACATTCATCCATTAGTCTGAAGGATGCCCTAATATCGAAGTCCTCAATGAAGAACCCACCTTCTACCCCCTTGACGCTTAGAAAATTTGCGCACTAAATATTTTCTTATATATTTTTTTCTTATTCTAGAGTGCATTTATAGGAAAATTCTACCCACAAATAAAGTTAAAAAATATTTGCGCACTAAATATTTTCTTATATATTTTTTTCTTATTCTAGAGTGCATTTATAGAAAAATTCTACCCACAAATAAAGTTAAAAAAATATTTGCGCAGTAAATATTTTCTTATATATTTTTTTCTTATTCTAGAGTGCATTTATAGGAAAATTGTACCCACTAAATAAAGTTAAAAAATATTTGCGCACTAAATATTTTCTTATATATTTTTTTGTTATTCTAGAGTGCATTTATAGGAAAATTCTACCCACAAATAAAGTTAAAAAATATTTGCGCACTAAATATTTTCTTATTCATTTTTTTCTTATTCTAGAGTGCATTTATAGGAAAATTCTACCCACAAATAAAGTTAAAAAATATTTGCGCACTAAATATTTTCTTATATATTTTTTTCTTATTCTAGAGTGCATTTATAGAAAAATTCTACCCACTAAATAAAGTTAAAAAAATATTTGCGCACTAAATATTTTCTTATATATTTTTTTCTTATTCTAGAGTGCATTTATAGGAAAATTCTACCCACAAATAAAGTTAAAAAAAATATTTGCGCACTAATTATTTTCTTATATATTTTTTTCTTATTCTTTAAAAAAAAGTTATGTTCAAAGTTCGGACTATAAAATAATAAAATAACGCACGTTTAAACGTTTTAATCAGAAATTAATTTCAAATAAATTTCCATAAATAATTTTTTAAAATTTATTTAACTTAATTGAAAACATTTATTACAAACTAAATTAAATTAAATTAAATATACTAAAAATATATATTTTAAAATTTCAATAATCCCATCGTTCCAATCATAACTAATCGTTATTATGATAATCGTTATTACCGTTATTATCGTTATTATCATTTAACCAACATATGGGATTTTTAAATGGATGCATTTTATAAAAATTATAAATTAATGAAAATAAAATATTAAAAAGTTCTTGTTTTCTATTCAGACGATAACAATTAGTTTCACCATTAAAATAATTAAAATCTAAATAATCTTTTTGTTTTTGTTTTAATTCCATTTTTAATAATTCCTCCTTATTCATTTCCATATAAACCAATTGATCCAGATCATTGAGATCATATATTTGTGGTTCTTTTATGTTAACAAGTTTTTGTTTATTTAATTCACTTTTTAATTTACGACTAATTTCACTGCGATAATAATCATTAATCAAGTTTAGTAGTCCCTTTGAATACATATAAATAATGCCCATTAGAAGGACGCCTTGCATAAATGGACCCACCATTTTTATGATTTTTTTCTCTTATTTGAAGTGATTTGATTTCGCTTGTTTTAATATGATTCTTGTTTAAAACTGTCTAACCATTCCATAAACCAAATATATTGTTCCTTAAAATGAGGCCAAGCTATAGTTATGATCACCATTACGGTATTGGCGAAGACAAAAATTTTCATCATTTCAACACCTGGAACAAAAAGAAAGAAAAGTTTTTTTTTTAGAATTTAGAAACTGTAGTCGAGTTTATATACCAGACTAGGGAGTGAGATCCAAAAATTCTTAACACACGTTCTTCATTAAAACGTCTCAGTTATTGTGTTTAGAGACCAGACTATGGTCGAGTTCAGAGACCCGACTATGGTCGAGTTCAGAGATCAGACTATGGTCGAGTTCAGAGACCAGACTACGGTCGAGTTCAGAGACCAGACTATGATCGAGTTCAGAGACCAGACTATGATCGAGTTCAGAGACCAGACTATGATCGAGTTCAGAGACCAGACTATGGTCGAGTTCAGAGACCAGACTATGGTCGAGTTCAGAGATCAGACTATGGTCGAGTTCAGAGACCAGACTATGGTCGAGTTCAGAGACCAGACTATGGTCGAGTTCAGAGACCAGACTATGGTCGAGTTCAGAGATCAGACTATGGTCGAGTTCAGAGACCAGACTATGGTCGAGTTCAGAGACCAGACTATGGTCGAGTTCAGAGACCAGACTATGGTCGAGTTCAGAGACCAGACTATGGTCGAGTTCAGAGACCAGACTATGGTCGAGTTCAGAGACTATGGTCGAGTTCAGAGACTATGGTCGAGTTCAGAGACCAGACTATAGTCTAGTTCAGAGACCAGACTATAGTCTAGTTCAGAGACCAGACTATAGTCGAGTTTAGAGACCAGATTATAGTCTAGTTTAGAGAGCAGACTATGGTCGAGTTTAGAGACCAGACTATAGTCTAAATTATAGACGACACTGTAGTGTAGTATAGAGACCAGACTATAGTTTACTTGGCAGCCCAGATTATGGTTTTAGATCAGACACCAATCATTAGTTAAGAGACCAGATTGTAATCTAGTTTATATATAAGACTTTTGTCTATTTTAAAGAACATACGATGCTCTAGATTATAAACCAGACTCTAGACTACTTTATAGTCGAGTATAGTCTAATTTATAGTCGAGTATAGTCTAGTTTATAAAGCAGAGTACAGTCTAGTTTATAATTAATGAAATTAAGTCCAATTCTTACTCACCCTCATGAGATCTTAAATAATTTCCAAAACCGGAATTTAAATCATCTTCCTGTTCCTCTTCAGTTTTCGGTTTTTCCAATTCTTTTTCAACTTTTTTATATTTTTTATTTACTGATTCACGTGATTCAGATGTTTTCGCCGATTTATTGTTATTGAAATTATTCGATTTATTTGCTTTTGATGAATGTCTTTTACCATAACCGGTAGCAGAATTGGTAAAAGCACCTTGTTTCGCTTTCATATTAATTAATTCATCAATTTTTCTTTATAAAATTAAATTCATTTTGAGAGGAAAAAACAAAACAAAACAAACAAACTGTTAACACCAAAACGTTTTGCCAGAAACTGAATTAGAAATTTATTCAAGAACCAACAAATAAAAACGTTTTGTAACAAACAAAATTTTCTAAGGTTTCAGGGAAAAATTGATTTTATTTATTTAATTTTTTATTTAATTTTAAATTGTGTTTAAGTTTTGTAACCTAGTTTTTTCTGATGGGGGAGAAGGGGGGTGGGGGGTTGGTGTTATGAATGATTTCTTTAAAAGACTTGTTGGTTTCTTTTGTTTTAACATAATTCTTAGTTTCATTTTATTTGTTATTTTTATTATTATTTTTTTATTTATAATCAAATACTTTTTACAGTGATTAGTTAATAGTTTAAGTATTTATTTAATTTTAAATAATATTGATGTATGATTTTTCAAAAATATCTATGGATAATCTAATTATGCAATAATTTTTTTTGTTTTTTGTTTTCTGATTTTTTTTTTTGTATTTTTATTATAAAAATAAAATTAAAAAAAAAATCCAAAAATAATTTTTATTTAATTTTCATAAATGCTAATAATATAAAATTATGTTTACTTTTGGAAATGGTGTAATTTTAATATTATTTTTTTTCTACATTTAATCAGAAAGGGGGGAGGGGAGGGGGTATTTTAATTTAACACAAATTACAAACCTTTCAAATCACAACCATAAAAGAAAAGAATAAAAATTGCATAGTCGTTCAAGCCCGACTATTTAATACCCTACACCATATCGTCAATGAAAAATTGTATTTACAAGAAATTAATGAACGACCCTCATATAATTTGATTTTCTGATTTATTCTTAAGTGTTCAGCACATTTTTGCGACTCTAAGATTTATGTTAATTTCATGTGTTTTTAAATTAATTTTTCCGGGGGGCTTACATGGGGACTACAAGATATTACGAACCGACACTCGTATATTTGACCAATTATTATTATAAAACTAACGTTAATGTGAGATTTTTGGCTTTAAAAGTGATATTTGGTAGGGGATTTGTATGGGACCTATAATAAATAATGGACCGACCCTTGCATATTTTGGCACATAATTTCAGAATATTAAAGGACTTACTTGTACCAAATTTCTTTTAAATCGCTTTGTATTTAGGACTGTTACGACCTTTAAATCCCATTCCGGAAAGAAAATTTGTATTGAAGGTACCTGAAATATTGTACCGAACATGGCCAATTTCAAAAGGCTTCGTCGTTAGGCTAAAATAATAATATGTACTAAATTTCATGGAAATATTTCAAAAATTGCGACCTGTAGACTGTTCACAACGTTTACATGAACAGCCAGCCAGCCGGACAGACAGACGGAAGGACATCTTTTAATCTTCTACTTAACCCCATTTTTTCTGCATATTACAAATATCAGCACAAACGCATAATACCCCAACCACCTTCAGTGGTGTAGGGTATAATTAAAAGAGATTAAGGAAAATATACAATTAAAATAAAAGAAGACATAATGAAAACATTGAAAATAATCTGAAATTTAAACATTCTTAATTACAAACAGAATATGAATGTTTTGTTTTGTGGCACTAAATTGACAAGATTGACTTAGAATTACGATTAAATCACACATTCAAAAACTGTTAGATAATAAGACCAGTTAGAACAAATTAATTTGTACCAGACTAAAATCGATTTTACATGACCAAACTAAAGTTTACTATAAACTTAAATTTAGTTTATAGTCCAGACCAAAATCCAGACCAGTCTTAAGTCTAATTTAAAAACAAGGCAAAGCCTATTTTATAAGCCACGCTAAAGACTACTAAATAGATCATTCTGAAGTCTAGTTTATATACCAAACTAAAGTCTGATTTAGAAACCTGAATAGAGTTTACTTAATACACCAGTCTTAAGTCTAGTTTATAGTAAGTAGTTTATAGCATAGATTGAAGTCTAATTTATAGATTAGTCCATAGAGTTTACAGACCTAACTAAAGTATAGTTTAAAGATCAGACTAAAGTCTATTAAATACACCAGACTTAAGTCTAGTTTATAAACCAGACAAAAGTCTAACTAATAGATCAGACTTAAGTCTAGTTTGAAGACCACACTTTAGACTAGTTAATAAACAAGACCAAAAAATAGACTAGAGTTAAATTTAGTTTATAAAATCCTAAGTCTCGTTAAGAGATTGGACTTAATTCTCGTTAAATAACAAGTCCTGTTCATAGATATGAAATTAAATTAGTTTATAAAGTCTAATTAATAGATCAGAGTTAAGTCTAGTTTATAAACCAGACTTAAGTCTAAGGACTAGACTGTAGTCAAGTTTACACACTTAAGCCTTATTCATAAACCAGACTAAATTGTAGTTTATATAAATCTAGTTTCAACCTAAAGTTTATTTTATTTTAGAAAAAACAAAATTCTATTTTACAGAAAAGATTCAAATTTAGTTTCAAAACCATTTTAAGTTCAATTAATAGACCAGACCAGATTCTAGTGAATTTCATAGACCAAACAAATCAAGTTCGGGTTTAGCACTAGTTTATAAACAATATCAGTCAAAAATCTTATTCTAAAAGTTAGACTTTTAGGCACATAAAACATTTTCAGTATTAAAAAAAAGCTAAGTAGTGAGATCGAAAAATTCTTAACATACACATTAACAAACTTACAGTTTTAATTTTTTTATTTTTATAGTTAAGATCACTAATGATGAAATTTTGAACCTTTTCTGTTTAAATTCCATCACACTTTTGGGCACCATTTTTATGCTCTTCAATTCTCTTTTAACTGGCCTTAGCTCGGGACAGTTCTCTTGATACAAATAACCCATTGTTCCTGTACCACTCAAGAGATAGTTTACCATAGTAGCAGGACACCAAGACAGACCAATAATTAAATAGACACATTATGAAGTCTTATGAATGGATGCTGCCTTTTTGCAAACTTTTTCCGATTTAAATAACGGTATTTATAGATCCTGTTGTAACTAATTATTGGCTTCTTTTCGTCCTAAAATTTTCTACAACATTCCCTCGAGCATCAGCAATATGAAATTATTGACCAGGAAGTTGGGAAAAATCTGAAAGAACATACGCAGTAAGAATATTTATTCTAGAAAACTTGGCTTCAATTTCCATGCTCCGTTTTTTCGCCTCTTAATTGTAAGGAGCGTTTCTGTGAGGAACTTTTTGAACCTTATGTGTGTTTTTAAACCTGCAGTATCTTTAACTTTTCGTAACAAATAGTTCGAGCCTGCTTTTCGAATGTGTTGGGAGCTTTTTTTGAAAATGCTTTTCAGAAACATCATGTAGACTTTTCCTTCTACCAGAGTTAGGTTTTTTAACAATGGACAAGTTTGCCGTTACTGTTTAATAAGACCGGAAACAATTTGACGTCAGAAATTTTAATGTTTGGCTAACTTTTTGTAGGAACAAGTTGGGATTTGTTTGGGTCACTCATTTTAATCAGATTAACAAAGATAAAAATCAAATTATATCTGACTTTAATGTTTTAATGAAAAACATGTGTTAAGAGCTTTTCGATCTCACTGACTATTAAAACTTAACTGACTTTACAATCGTTTCTTATCAATTTTGTTACTCAAAACCACTGAATATTTCAGATTATTGATACAAACATTTATTTCATTATTTTATATGTTTCATTATTTGAAAACTAAAATTATTTTATATACAAAATAAAAAATAATAATAATAAAAGGAAATACAAATATTAATATAATAAAATAATAAAAATAATAAAGAAGGAATACTAAATTAGATAACATACTCAAAAAAGAAAGTCCAAAAAGAAAAAACAAGGACTTAAATCAAAATCATTTATAGAGGAAAGTCATTGTTATTAAGATACATCGATAGATAAATAGAAAATAAGGAAGGAATTTTAGTTATTGTTAAGTTATCATATAATACTACGACAAAATCTAAACATAAATAACTAAATATATCATTAATATAGATATTTTCTTTCATGTCAATATATATTTATATATAGAGTACTTGTGGTATTACATAAGTTAGATAAGTATGTATAAGAATATATATATATATATATATATATATATATATATATATATATATATATATGTATGTATGTATGTATGTATGTAGGTAAGTATATAAGATATATATATATAAATCTATTTATTCATTATTAACTATACTACTCTTTAAATGAAGCAGTATAATATTATAATTTATTATAATTTACTGTTATTTGTATATAAATATTTGCTTTTTTGTTTTGTAAATTGATATGACTAAATTAAATATAATTTTATGATTGTTATAGCACTTTTTAAAGCATTCAATTATTTATTTTTTCAATAAGAATTTTCATTAAATGAAACTTAAAGTTTAATTAATAAAATAAAAAAAAGAAATCAATTAATGTTAAACATTAGTTAAAAGGTTTTTTGTTTTGGAAAGAGGAATATAAGAAATGCTTAAAGAAATGCCAATAATTATGACAAGAGTTTTATGTCTTTTTATTTTATTTTATTTTTTAATTATTAATTTTTTTAGTTTGTTTTCTTTCTTTTTAAGAAATTTATTTTATGTGCGTTTAAATTTGTTTATTAAATTATAAAAGTTTAACTTTATATAAGTAATTAAATTGTTTTGTTAAAAATTTTATTTACATAAAAAAGGAACATAAATTTTTTTTTGGGATAAAATAAAGTTTTTCTTTTCGTAAAAATAAAAGCAACAAAAAAGGTTTTTAAGAAAAACATTCTAGACTTTTAGGGTAAAAGGTAATACAAGGATAAAATAATTTTAAAAAATTGATAAATTAAAAAAAGGAAACAAATACATGCAAAAATACTAAAAATGAAAGGCTGAGAAGGAAGACATCGAAGAGGCCAGAAGTGTTTTATAATCTTATACAGATAATAGTTTAAACTATTTTAAGTGCAATTAATAGACCTGACTTAAGTCAATTTTATACGACAAAAAAGTAAAGTTCAGTTTATAAATCTCGTTTTAATTCAGACTCTAGTTACCACTAGTTAAAAATCATTAAAAATCTTATTCTAAAACTTTAATCTGTGTAACTTTTAGGCACATAAAACACTTTTAAATATTAAAGAAAAAAACTATAAAGGAGTGAGTTCGAAAAATTCTATATGTGATCAAATTTTGAGCCTTTTTCGGATATCCTTTCACTAATGTTTTGTAGTGCTTTCTGCCCATTTTTGGAAAAACTTTTGGTGCTATCCAATTCTCTTTTAACAAGAGTCTTTAGAGAATTTGCCTCTCTTGGTACAAATTACACATAATTGCTCTTGTACCACTTAAGGATTTGTTTTCCATACTGACAGCATAATTTGAGAAAAGACATTAATCTAATTTATAAGTTATTCCGTTTAATCTAACTAAACAAGTATGAATTTTATAGTCGGTCAAGTCCGCACCACAATATTGGTTACAAATGGATGCTAACAAAAATTAATGAACGACCATCGTACAAAAAAATATGTCTCCAGACCTCGTACAATTTTCTAACATCGATTTTTGGTTATAATTAATACAATTTGACCAATTTTTTTTTACAATTCCAACGTATATGTAAAAATTATGCTTTTTAAAGTGATGTTAGGAAGGAGGAATGTATTGGACCTATAAAGATGAAACGATCCTCGTATAATTAGGAACATTATTTAAGAATAAAATAATTTTATATATAGAATTTTTATAAGCATAAAACCTCTTTCCGGGAGACCACATGCATGGGAGGTACATGAAATACTAAGTCAAAGGCCAATTTCAATAGACATCGTCCTTATGTCAACAAATTGATATGTGCCAAATCTCATATTTATGCTACACAAATGTAGAGTTTATAGATCGTAATAAGACTTATTTATATTACAAGATTAGAGTCAAACTATAGACGACTTTATATTCTTATTTATAGTCTAAAATCGTCTTTATCAACATTATTGTATTCCATATAACAAACACCCTCTTTCAAAAACATTCTTTCATATCCTTCTCAACCTCCCTTTAAAAAAAAAAAAAACTAATTTTTTTTTCATAAAAATAAAGCAAATGACCAAAAAGAAAAAAATAATAAAATGCAAATCAAAAATTATAAACATACACAGACAGACAGACACACTTAAACACACAAAAACACTCAAGCATCATTATCATCGTAATTTCGCATTTAATAGAAATGAAATCATTCCTGTGGTTTCTTTGCACTTGTTGGCGGTGGAGGTGCAGGCACAGTTGGACGTTTAGGGGTCATAATCATATTTGGTGACACTGGTGTTGTAGGAGTAGTTAAACGTATCTCTGCCAAATATTTATCACTATTTGTATTTGCTATTGTAGTAGTTGTTATTGTTGTTGATGATGATGATGATGACATAGATGAAGACAAATTATTAGTGTTAGTTAGATTATTTGTTAAATTTGAATTATTGGTTGTATTGGTTGATGTTGTCATAACTTTTGCCATTGTAACAGCTGGTGGTGGTGGAATAACAGGAGGAGCATTTGCATTAACTTCCAAACTGGAGTGTGTTACCATAGAGTGTGTTAAGTGGTTATTGTGATTGGTTTCTTTAAGTATAGCTGAGGGTATTGAGGTATTACTACTGCCTATATTAGCCTGTAAAGCTGTAACATTATCACAATGTTCTTGTACCAATTGTTCGGCAGTTTTATGGCCACGTAATGTACCATTTGTAGTTGTTGAAGAACAATCTGTTGATGCGTTGTTGGTGGGTGTTGATTCTTCATCACTCTTGTTATTGCTAAATGCACCTACACCCGCAGTTGTCGAATTTAAACCCAAAACCATGGGTCGTTTGGGTATTTTTGGTTTTTGTGGGAGATCAGGTTTGAAATTTAATGAGCCCACACTGTCATTACTTTTACGATCTGCTGTAGGTGATGGTAAGTTGTCTAAACCGAAAAATTGTGTACGTGTCATGGGTACTGGTTTAGCGGAAAGGGGAGGTGGTGGTTGTTGTTGGGAATTCGTTGTTTCTGCTTGAATGAAATGTTGTTGCTGTTGCAAAAGTAGTTGTTTGGGTAAAGGAGGTATTTCAGGTTTTTCTGTATGGCCACTAGAGCTATTATTATTGTTATTAGTTCCTCCTCCCCCTCCTGCTGTTGTTGTGCCATTATTTGAGGGAAATAGTTCTTTAGCTCTTTGGTGATTATTTGTCTGTACATCTCCGTTATTTTTGCTCGTTAAACCTTCTGCAGAAGAGGAACCATTAGGATCTGAGCTTACAATATTTTGTAGTTTTGTGGGTGGTGAAGGAGCACAAGGCTTTTGACGTCTTATAGTACCATAACGTGGACTTTCAGCATTATCTGTAATATTTGGAAAATGTTAGGTACAATAAAAAATAGTTTCGAAATTAACGTTATTAAACTTACCAATATCGTGACGATCTAAATTCTCATTTGATGAATTCGATTTACTTTTATCCTCCACAAATAGTTTACCTCTTTGTAGAGTTACAAAGAAATCCACTTCACCCTCAAAGAAATAATCCCATTGACTAATCAACAACTCCACTATTATATTAACAGCCGATGAACTATTCACTTGTCCCATATAATCAGCAGGATTATTTTTATCCACACGAGGCCACAACATATTCGGCGACATGACTATGGCCAAATTGTGTGAACTCATTTTGTTGCAATCAACATTTTGGGTAACCAACCATAAGAATTTCGTTAGATAACGTAGATTTTTATAATTTGCCTCGGGCAATTTGGCTAAAGTGTTTTTAATCTCAATTTTACGCTCCTCTTCGTTGTGCCTCTCCACCGCCCTTAAAAAGTCCTTATAGCATTTGAAGGTCAACAAGGGCTCAGGCAATTCTCGTAAATATAATTTTAAAATAGAACCTATAACATGCGGATCTTGATAATCCAATGGCAGAGGAGTTTTAACATATTGCGCCTCCAAGGCATGTTTCATGCGTCTCAGTTTAGTGCTGGCACAACCCACACGCAATAAACCCTCCTCACTTAAACCATTTTCGACCAGACAACATACACATAATTCTATTATATAAGATATTTCTCGATTTGTAGAATCCAAATGATCCGTTAAACAGGTGCCAAAACGTGATTTGGCAGTGGACTGTATGATATCTTGTATGTTGGCCAATGAGGCATTGACTTTTTGTAAAGCACGCTCATGATAGTTTCTTTGGTTGAGTACATAATCTCGTATACATTGAACAATCACATCTTCTTTGGCGATTAGTTCAAACATTTGGGCTGCCCACGAATCACGTTCCTTTTCCAATTTAATCTCACATTGTTCCTGTTGATCTTTAATGTGATTAATTTTTGCCGGTGGCTCATCTAAACGTATGGCAGCCTAAAAACGATAACAAGATGAAAACAAAATGAAATAAATCAATAATTTTCTTTTTTTATGAAAAAGTATTTCTAGTTGATGTGTAATTTATTGTTGTTTATTGTAAACATTTGTTTTTTTTTTATACCCTTCACCTGACTGGGTCAGAAGGGTATATATAAGTTTGTCATTCCGTTTGTAATATCCACAGCTTCTGACTTAGACCGCCAAAAGTATATATATTCTGGATCGGTATCTCTGTTCGTTCATCCATCTGTCGGTTGAAATCAATTCAATGAAGCCCCAACTTTTATTTAACATAAATGACATGTTTATCAAACGATTGGAAATGCTTTCGAGAATTTTTCTATTGAAATCCTGGGAAATGGTTTCATAAATGGATTAAATGTTAGCAAAAAGGTACTAAAGGTACCTCAAACTTTTTCCGGTTTTTTTTACTATTTTTTGAAGAATCTTCAATTCATTTAGCGGATTAATGCGCTGAAGACATGGTATGAATCGGTCCATTAGTTCCTAAGTCTAGACAAAAACATATTTTTTTCTAAATTTTGAACCCCCTATGAAACCCTTGGACTTGATTATGACACTGATTGATTCATTTTTTGTCCTGAATTTAATCTTTTTCATTTTTCAAAATCGATTCACAAACCACGGAGACATGGTCAATTGTTTTTTTTAAATTTACTCTCATGTGTTTGTTAGTATCCGAGATATGGACAAAAACTTATTCTGACGCTCCTGGAGCAGCTACGAAAAATTACAAATTTTTTCCTCGAATTTAGTTTTCAATTCGGTTCAGAAATAGTCGAGATATAAACAATTCTTTATTTTTCTTGTGGTTGTTGTTGTATTGAAAGCAATAACAATGTAAGGCAAAGTAATGTTATCGACATTTTGGGCATTTTATTTAAACTAGAGACATAATTTTTGTACTATCAGATCGGAAATTATTAGGAGAATTTTCGAGTTGAAAACATCAGAGTAATCGGTGCATTAGTTTCCAAGTTATAGGCAAAAACACAATTTCCGATATTTTAAACCTCCTACGGGATATATGGACAAAATTTTTAGCTAATTTTTTTTCTAAATTATGATTTTTTTACATTTTCGAAATCGCCCTCTAAAATTGGTATTATTTTAGTGAAAGCGAATACTACTTTTGATCTAAATATAATTATGCATGCAAAATTGAATGCTCTAGAGAATCTATGTTGACTCATATAAAAGCTTTAGTAATGGCTCCCATTTTCTCCTTCTTCTACAAGTGATGATGTTATGAAATCCCATTTCTAACAGGGACTTTACGTTAAATGTTAAGTTCGTTGCTTAAAAAAAACTCCATGTAAGCAAAGGTGAAGGGTTAAGAAAAGTCGGTATGTCTGAATTTAACACTTTAACTTGTTTTTTATTTCAATTATGTATTCATGTTTGTTTTCACTTATGTCTTTATTATTGATTGCTTCATTCTCTGTATGACCTAATAAACTAATTTCCTTTTAAAACATTCAACACTCAATGACTCAAATGCACTTTTTTTTGCGTTTCAAATTATTATAAATTTGTTGTTGATTTTTGTTTGTTGTTTTTGTTTTTCTATTGCAAATTAAAAAAAAAAGTGACAATTTTATCATTAAAAATGTTCATTATTTTTATGTTTATTTGAAAATTAACCTTAAATAGAGACACAAGTTTACCTAATTCGATAAGTTTATTTGTAACACACTACTAAGGCGTGAGAACGAAAAAATCTTAACACATGTTTTTCAAAAAAAAAAAAAAATTTGTCAAAGTATTATTGGATGTTTTTTATCAAGTTACCCCGGTTAATGACGCCAGTTATTATAATTCAATTTCACAAAGTTCCTGACAGGAAAAGTCTGCTAAAAATTTTAAGGCCAAAACAGAACACGGAAAAATATTCATGCCGCATAATGGATAATGAAACAAATACGTTCTGGTAGATTTTCGCAACTTCCTGGTCAAAAAATTCATGTTGCTAATGCTTGAGAGAATGTTAAAAGAAAAGTTTAGGAACAAAAAGCAGTCCAAATTTCCCAAAAAGTTCTCAGTATGACAGGCAAATGAAGAAGATCATTTGATACATTAAAAACTTCATAATGTGTCCACTTATTTTTGTCCTGATTAGGCATTCTCTCACTTTGGCAAATAAGTCCCTGAGTGGTGCAAGAACAATAATGTGGCATTTGTACCAATAGAGGCAAATCCTCTAGAACTGCCCGGGGTTAAGGCCTGTGAATAGATTTTGGACTTTTGTTTAAAAAGAATTGAAGAGCCCAAAAACGTGTCGAAAATGTGGTAGATTTTAAATGGAGATGGACGTTATTGGAAGGGTTTCCGAAAAAAGGTTAATAATTTCATCACTAGTGATGAAAACTACAAAAATAAATTATAATAATAATTTCATAAATATAAAACAACAAAAAAATTAAACTTTAAGTTTAATGCTTTAGTTTTTATTAACAAATATGTATGTTAAGAATTTTTCGATATCAGTCCTTAATAATGTGTCATTTGATATAATAAAGGAAATGGAATATACAAGAGTTGTTTTTACAATTAACAGTTTTCATATAATTGTTGTTGTTTTTTATTTCATTTTTAAAAAAGAAATTTATGACAGATTTGGATTTTTATCGTTAATTTTCAT
The DNA here is from genome assembly GCA_004302925.2 of Cochliomyia hominivorax. Lineage (NCBI taxonomy): Eukaryota > Metazoa > Arthropoda > Insecta > Diptera > Calliphoridae > Cochliomyia > Cochliomyia hominivorax. The sequence continues at coordinate 30,151,188 of PYHX02000467.1, read as the reverse complement.
TAAGTCCATATTTTATCGTTAAGTAGGGTATTATGGCGAGACCTTATTTATAGCATGATTTCATGTTTCCGGTATGATCCTAGAAAAGCTACTTAGAGACTAGAGGTATTTTAGAAAAGAAGGATAAGGAGTGAGATCAAACTACTTTTTTAACTAATAAATAAATGAAACTGCATTTATTTATTTTGAACCCTTTTCGAAAATCTTCCATTTACATTTTATAGTACCTTTAAGTGCTTTTCAATTCTCTTTTAATAAGAAATATTGGGCCGACTGGCCTTAGCTCCTGGTAGTTTTTAGTATTTTTCTCTCTTGGTGCAAATTATTGTTCTTATTGTTTGTTTATTACAGTGACAGGATACCAAGTCAGGAAGAAGTGAACACATTATAAAGTCTTATGAATGGAAGCTGCCTTTTTTTGGTAAACATTCGCTTAAGTAAATTTCGGTATTTATAGAGTCCGTTGGAACAAAAAACTGCCTTTTTAAGGTGCAACTGCATGCTTGCCATACCAAGACCTTTTTGAAAATTTTGACTGCTTTTGGATCCTAAACTTTTCTTCAACATTTCCGCGAGCATTAGCGACATAAAATTTTTAACAAAAGATTGCAAAAAATCTGCCAGAACATGAGTTTCGTCATCCATTATGCAGCAAGAATATTTTTTTAGAAAACTTGTCCTCCGTGCTATGTTTTTGGTCTGTCAGGAACCTTGATGGCAGAATTTTGGACGCTTGGCCAACCTTTTGTAGGTTTAGTTTTGTTGATAACGTATTTTTTAAAATATGTGTTAAGAATTTGTCGATCCTGGTTTTCAGTAGAAGAGAAATCAGACATCTGGTGTCAATAATCGAACAAAAGGTATGCAAAAAGAAAAGTTCTTAATAACTTTGTGGTATTGACATAAAGAAACTTTCTGTGGAACCTGTACTCCTCCACAATCTGTTTAATTTGAACTCAAATATTTCAAGGGCTGATTCAATGAAACAGTTACGAATTCAGAAACGCAGCTACAAGACTAATTTACTGCCCACAGTACCAAAGGGATTCGCTTGCAAGACACTGATTTAGGAATACATTATCCACTCAATAAACTTGTAATATATGCAAAAACGAATTGTTCTCACTACTAATAATCCCTGACCACTGTTTAAATTACCTCATTACTACAGCAGCCAAATTATTCGCTTAATAAATATTATAGTTTACAAGATCCTATAAATTAATATGAATCACTATCAAAATAACATATAAGATATACGGTGAAACACAATGAGAGAATAGAAAATCTTGGGATTTCTGTATTGCCTACATCTAGAAAACGTAATAATTCCTAAAATAGAGTCGAAATCGAATGATGTTTGTAAAATAAGAATCTTAATTTATTTCTTAACAATTTCGATGTTTTCATTCGTAGATGGAATATTACCAAATGAAAATGTTATCATTGTGGCAACTTTGCTTAAGTTTGTCAGGCGATATCTCGAAAATCACACATAAGACATTGATGATGTCAGGAAAAGTTAATTAAGACATTTATATCATTTTCATTAATCTTATGACAAATAAGAGCCAACTCTTCAGTTTTCTCATTAACTTACAAATCAAAAAGACTGTAGGGTGCTTTTAAAATTCATTTTCGACTCACTTGGTCTTTTGTTATTTATGATTTCTGGTCATTAATTTAAATTTATCTTATTTATATTCTTGTTTTCTTTTTTATTTATGCTGTTATAATTTCTCTTTTGCCACTATTATTGTAGGTGTATAATTTAAAATCATGCTATAATCGGATATATAATAAGGGTGTTCAATGAATATAAAAATAATGTTACTTTTTGGGAAAAAATAATACAGAAAATAAAAAAAAACTAATTTTAAAATGAAACTGATTTTACAAATGTAAATGTATAAATGTAAAAAATAACATTCGGCTATAACAAAACTTAAATACCCTACACTAGTAGAACTCCTCACGAAAAAATCATTTAATTGAAACCTTTAATTTAACGATATCCGTCAGTTTTTCCGACTGAACACTCTACAGGTCATTTTAACACCACAAGTGGTGTTGGATGTTGTATTAAGTCCCCCAAGAAAAATATCATTTAGGACCCCATTAAGTGTTTATATTTTTGCATCGCACATCGATCGATTTTTTTTACAAATTTATTCTGTAACTTTTAAATCGTTATAGAAATCTTAAAGATATTTTTCATATATAGAGCTGTGGTGTTTCTGAATGATTCAATAACCATATGGATATGAGAATCCGTTAATAATCCGAATTTTGAAAAAATCTCGTTTTTTTCATTTCCCAAAAAGGTGGCAACATGTATTAACAGATCAAACCTTTTTTCTGAACTCTTTTTTGTTGTTTTTTTAAAGAAATCTTAACGCATATTCAAATACACTTAATTTGGATGAACTTGAGACAAAAATCCGTTTCCAAATTTCGTGAATTTCAAAGAATTTAGTTTCTTTGTTTATTTCTCAAATTGTAAAGCTGAAATTATCTTTGAATTAGTGTCCAGACCAAACAAAACCTAACATGGTCTTATATGCAAAGCTCTGCCGCCAAACTCTTTCCAATGTTATTAAAAGTACCGGGAGAACTTGTCCGTTGATAGAAAATCACGGTGAATGTTGAAAAAAATTATCACAATTCTTTTGTGTTTAACTTTGAACGCACTACTTTTGGGTATAAAGTTCGACTTAGAATCACTTTCTGAGTCGATTTAGCAATATCCATTCATCCGTCCGTCTGGCTGATGGTCCATGTAAATCTTGTGAACAAAATGCTGGTAGAAATTTTAATGATTTCTTGATAAAATTTAGCACGTGTCATTATTTTGGACGATGGCTATTGAAATTGGTGATAATGGCCCCCATACAAATGTTCCTCCCGAAATAAGAGCCCAAAATAGAAAGCGATTTGAACAAAATTTGGCACAAATAAGTCTTATAATAATCTTAACGTGCCAACAAATATATCATGATCGAGGATTTCTCATAGATCCCATACAACCATTCTTATAAATATCATTTAAAAGGCCTTAAATCTCACATATACACTGGTATTAAGCAGAAATCGATAATCGAAATTTTACGATGGTCGCACATAATTTATTCTAGCTCCCATATAATGCCGAAATAAAAAATCCCTTTAAAACACATAAATTGCACTGCCATCTTTAGCATAAATTAGGAAACGAATTTTACGAGAGTGGTTCATTAAATGATCGCAGTTACCACTTATAACCAACAATATGGTGTAGGGTAATCGGACTTGAACGACTATAACTTCTTATTGTTTTTTTGTTTTTCGATCGAAAAAGAACGATCGATAAGATGTGGTAAAAAATTTTAAATAATACACACAGAAAAAAATCAATGTAAAATCAATTTAAATGATTTTGATTTTGATATGATTTCACTTCATAGACAAATTGTTTCACAGAAAATACAGATACTTGAGAATATTTAGAATTTTTACTACTTGAAATTTAACTATTTAAAAGTAATTTTAAAAATAAATCGTTTTATAATTTTATATATTAATATCGACAGATTCTAATATGTACAATATTATTTTATCGCAAACGTAAAAATTTCACAAAATAATTTAAACTTAATGCGAAAAAAATTATTCAATCTTAAATCAACTATGTTCAATATTGATTTTGCTTCATGATTTTTTTCTGTGTGTACACAAGTCGTTTTAAAATTTAACATGGTCCAGGAATATACTTTGGGAAACACAATTATTTTGTTTAGTAATGTACAAAAAATGTACAAATGTCCTGAGTATAAAAATTACTCCAATAATAATTGGAGCCAGAACATGAGTTTTTAGAAAACTTGACCTCCGTGCTATGTTTTTGGTCTGTCAGGAATTTTGATGGCAGACTTTTCAATGCTTGTCCAATCTTTTGTAGGTTCAGTAGAAGAGAAATCAGACATCTGGTGTCAATAATCGAACAAAGAGTATGCAAAAAGAAAAGTTCTTAATAACTTTTGTGGTATTGACATAAAGAAAATAAAAAAATACACTTTCTGTGGAACCTGTACTCCTTCCACAATCTGTTTAATTTGAATTCAAATATTTCAAGGGCTGATTCAATGAAACAGTTACGAATTCAGAAACGCAGCTACAAGACTAATTCACTGCCCATAGTTCAAAAGAAACTCGCTTGTAAGACACTGATTTTGGAATACTCCAATAAAAATTCTTTACAATTTGAATACCCCTATTAAAATATACAACCGGTGTCTCTCCATTTAAAGTATAAATCCATTATAGTTTCAAATATAACTTGTGTATTAAACAAAAAAAGAAACAATATTATGACACATTGTGGTTTAAAATATTATAATTAACAACAATATAACAATATAGCAATAATAACAAAAAGAAAGAAAATTAAAAAACAACAAAAATTATATAGAAATTTATAATGAAGTATTAATTGTTAAGGTAAAATTAAACAAACAAACAAACATACGAATTAAAATCGTCATTGTTTTGATTTTGGGAAAGAAGGTGTGAGTGACTGAGTGAGTGAGTATTTTCATTAGTTATATAAAAAACTAGTGGACCCGATAAACTTTGTTTTGCCAAAACAAATTTATTAGGACGCTGCTGGCCCTAAACAACAAACATTAGTGTTGTATTATCATACGATTTAAATAGATTAATAATATAAATTTGCTATGTATGGGGGGGGAACCTCCCCCAGATCCCATCAGCCCTATATTTTATTCAATAATGGTGTCTCACTGTAGCACAATTGATGCAAAATTTTAAGAGTCTCGTTGTTATACCTTTTTAGATATTCGAGATATCCCTCCCCTTGACCTTATCCGTCCAACTTTTTGTCATGCAAAACAGTTCCTTAAGGAGATAGTTGGGATCAAATCGATCGCTGTAGATATTAGAGAGTTGGGACCAAATCCCTCGCTGTTATAATTCTGTAGTTATTCAAAAATCTATATTTCCTTTGCAAAGGCAATACCCCTCACCTGGTCCTATCTGTCTATCCTACATTTTGTCTGGTAAAATAGTTTTTTGAATAAGACTTTGGTACCAAATTTGAGCACGATCGCTGTTATAATAATTTACATATTTAATAATCAATATTTACTTTGTATGAGCGGTACCCCTTCCTCCTCTCATCCTATAGGAATTTCTTATAGCCTGCGTTACCAGATATAAAAGACAGATATAAACGATAGTTTATTTTGCACTTAAAAATATAAATAATTAAAATTGGAGAGAGAGAGAGAGAGAGAGAGAGGGTTTCTTGCATAATAAATTAATGTTTAACCGGTTTTACCGGTGATAACAATTAAAATTATTTTTTTTTCCAAAAAAAGTTTATAAAAGATGCAAAAATATTTAAAAATTCACCGTTATGACGAATAAAAAAATGTTTGAAATATTAATTCATTTTTATTAAGGGAAGTGACTGGTACCATTGATAGCATTTTCGAAAAAGAGTTTGTTTTTTTGCATACAATCGATTGATGTGGTGAATGTCCATAATAATTGTCAATGGGTGTCAACGGGTGTCAATGGATCTGTTATTTATGAATTTGGGTTTATTTGTGAAAGAAATTAAAATAAATCGAAACAAAAAGAGAAACCGAAAGCAAAGAAAAGTGTGTATTCTTTATGGCATTAAATATGTCTTTCAAAATTCATTGTTCACCAATTCAAAATCCAATTAACCGGTTTCTCTATAATTCAACATTTTGAAAACAACATTTTAGAGAATGTCGTGTTTTAGAATAATTTGTCTATTTAAATTTGTGATTGAAAAATTCTACATACAAAACATGTTAATAAATACGAAACCACTAAAATTACAGTTTTATATATATTTTTTAAAAGATTAAAATTATATTTTTAAATAAAAAAAAAATAAATATACATTTGAAGTTTTAATCATCAATTCGAAAATTTGGAACCTTTTCTGGAAACCCTTCCATTAATGTTTTTACAGTGATTTCTGTCATTTTGCTCTATGTCAGGGCGCAACAACGATGGTTGAATGAATCTTTGTACTTGATTACACGGATGTTTTGGTCCCGACTGGATGGGACTAGAACATCATTCCTACTTAATATTCCAAGGATTCTCCTGAGAGACACGGTAGCTGCAGTATCTGGACACTGTCACTTCAAGGTACATGCATCGAGAATGGGGGTGTATAAACGAAGAGTGGAAGGAAACAATCTCTGATCTTTTTTGCCACTGCCCTGGGTTCAGCGAATTGCGTACAAGCTTTTTTGGGAGTAACTCACCCGCCGATATACGGGACTTTATCGGTTTCATTCGGAATCACGGATACATTCATTCCCTCGCAATGTATGGCATTCGAAGGCCGGACAAATCGTTATAGCAGATATTTAACCTCTCTATTTTTCCCTATTCTATAACAAGCTTCCTAACCTCTCTCGGTCTATCATCTTAGTTTCTAAACTTATACAATTTTCTACACTCTCCTTTCACTCAGTTCTTTTTAATTAACACAAACTTTTCAAGTCACACAAAGGGACCTTAAGAACCCAAGTGAGCCATATCCACCTTCTTTTTATCTTCCATGGTAGCCTGATGACCTAACCTATCACTTTGCTCTAACAGATAGTCTATATCTGATTATCCCAATATCTCTCCACTGGTCTTAGCCCAATATCTCTCTACTGGTCTTAATCTGGGCGGTTTGAAGCTTGATACAAATAACACATTATTGTTTCCGTAGGGCTTGTTTAGTATAGTGAAAGAATGACAAGTCAGGGCAAAAATATGTGGACATATTACGGAATCTTATGAATGTAAACATTCTTTAATGGAAATTTTGGTATTTATTGAGAACGTTGTTACAAATGATGGCCTCTTTTCTTCAACAAACCCTTGATCATCAGCAATATAAAATTTTGACCAGGAAGTTGAGAAAAATCTTCAAGAATATTTTTTAGAAAACTTGTCTTCAATTTCCTTGCATTTTTATTTGGCCCCTAAGCTTTTAGCAGCCCATCTTGTCAGGAACTTTTTGAGCCTTGAAAGTTTTTAAACCTGCATTCGTTTTAAGTTTTTAGAAAAATCCAATTCTAAAAAAACAGCTAAAGAAAATACATGAAATGTGCAGAGGAGTAGAATAAAACAATTTTCCTTAACAAAAAAAAATAATTTAAATGGTCCTGACTCATACGCATGTTATTTGCACGAAATGAGATCAAACGAAGTTCGAAAGTCAAAACGTATGATTTGGACAACATTTTCTGCATTTGGCAAAATAAAAAAAATGTTTTGTTCCAACAAAAAAACATTATCATAATTTATAACGAATTGCCAAAAGATGCTCTTCTCTATTTTATGGATGAAGATATGCAGCTGGATAATGCTGCGGGGTACATGTTTCACAGCATTCTAAATCATGATTTAACCAATACAGCATACCACCTGTTCGACTGACCAGTTTGCAGTTCGGACTTAAACCCAACGAGAACTTATGAGGAGATATAGACCGTAATGTTAATTCAAATATTGACCAAAATGAAAACAACATAAAGCAAGTTATGGAGGAAATTGATTCCGATCTTCTTATAAAGTTAGTGGAATCAACATCTGATTGTATTTTTAAGGTAACTTACAACAAAGGATTTGTTTATTTTTTTCTAAATCTTTAAAAAAACAGTTATGTGCATTTATGCATCAGCTTTGTTTTAATTTGTATACCCCCCAGCATAACAAGTGGTAAAAAGTTATATTAACTTTGTCATTTCGTGTGTAACGCTAAGAATGAATCATCTCAGACCCCATAATGTAGATACATATTCTTGCATAAAATAAAAATCTGACTCGATTTAGCTATGTCCTTCTGTCTGCTTGTCCGATTGTCTGCCTATATTTTGCATTGACAGAGCTCAATGAAATTTGGCTTGACTTTTTGTTATAGTCCTGAGAAATTTCCTATTTACAACCAGCAATATCGGGACAGTATATTAAAAGATATAGTTCGATATCTGAGGCATCATTACCATTCTAAAAATTATCAAAATCGGTTCAGTCGAAAAAATAGAACTAATTTTATTGCTCATTAAGTGTTCCGTGTTATATTTAGGAAAAATTTGTATATATTGTACACCTGTAAGTGTATGTGTGAGTGTGTTTGTATAAAAAATAACATATTTTTTTTACACGCATTATGGTGGAGAGTATTGAAGATACAGCATGACCGAATATAGCATTCTTACTTGTTTTAAATTCATTTAATGTCCCACATTTTCATTATTTTCTACATATTTAAAATAATTAAATCAAGAACAAATTAATTTTTATCAAAATATAAACAAATCAACTACTTTAAATAGAAAAATAATAATAAATTAAAACACAAAACTGACTATTTATCTGTCTGTTCAAGCAGCCTCAAAATATCAGTAGAATAAGAATTCTTAATAAAAATAATTAAGTTATAAATATATAAAACCATACATACATAACATACATACATACATACATACATACATACATACATACATACATACATACAAAATATTTACACATATGGGAATTTCATTTAAATTAAAAATAACTAAATCATAATTAAGTGATAAGAAATTTTATTTATAAATAAAAATAAAATAAAAAAAAACAAATAATAAAATTATTTTAAATTTTAAAATATTAAATTTAATAAATTGTTAAACTCACTCACCTCATAATTTCGTTTTAATGATGCATATTCTTGTAATGTACGAGATACATTACGTTTTAATGTTGAGATCTCTTGTATTTCATTGTCTAAAATTAATTTAAGACGCCGCACCACTTCGCATTCTGTTTCCAATTCACTGTCAACTATACATTCAGCAATTGACTTTTCAAGTTCGCCTGCGGATTTGAAACAAAAAAAAAAAAAAAAGCATGAGAAAGATGTTGTAAACATAAATCATGTTAAATAAGTAATGAAAAGAAAAAGAACGAAAAAGAAAAGAATTTGAAGGACCAATCGAGTATTAAAAAGTCATGACGAATTTCAAAATCACTGCAAAAGAAAAAGTATTAAAGTAAAAGTAATAACAGGAAATATTAAAATAAATGAAATTATTTATTAATCTGTCGTCTTTCTTTTTGTGTGTCTCTCTTTTTTCTCGTTTCTTCATTTATTCATTTGTTCATTTGTTCATTCCTTCCTTGAATACATTAAATAGAAATAAAACTTAAAATTAAATAATTCAGTGTTTTTGATTATCTTCTTTTCACTATTCAGTTTCATTTTCAATCCACAAGGTTGATGACTCTTGGATGGATTTAAATAAATTCCAAGTTGTCATTGTGGTAGTAAGTAAGTAATAAGTAGTCAGTCAGTCAGTCAGTCAGTTTCAGTTAGTTTAGTTGTCTCTTTTATCATTTTAAAGTGTTTTCAACAAGACATTTTAATTTAGAAAAATTTCATTTCATTTATTCATTCATTCACTTCTACGTCAGAGGGGTGAGTGTGGGTGTCATTATGTCTGTCCATCCGTCTATCTTATTGTATGTTTGCAATTTATCTGCATTAAATGTGTGAATTTAATTTAAATTTAGTATTTTAGATTTTTGTGACGTTTAATTGTTTAGCCTACATGTTGTTATTGTCTTAAGGAGTGAGATTGAAAAATTCTTAACATACATAGATGTTAATATAAACGAAACCACTAAAGGTAGTCCATTTCAGTATAAAATCAATCACACTTTTGGACTCTCTACTTCTCTATTCACTGGGCTTAGCTCTAGGCAGTTGAAGGATTTGCTTCTCTTGGTATAAATACCTCATAAGGGTTTGTTTTCCACAGTGACAGAAAGACAAGTCAGGCCAAAAATAAGCGGACTCATAATGAAGTTTTATGAATGGTACCCTTTTTTAAAACATTCCTCGATATAAATTTCTCTACTTCTATAGCCCGTTGTAGGAAACGATTGGTTTCTTTTGCCGCAACTTCATATTGCTTGCTATACCAATACTTTTAAGATTTTGACTGCTTTTGGGTTCTAAACTTTTCTTCAAAATTCACTCGAGCATCAGCAACATAACATTTTTGACCAGGAAGTTGGAAAAAATCTTAAAAACATACATTCCGTCATCCATTATACAGCAAGAATACTTTTTTAGAAAACTTGACTGCAATATCGATACTTTGTTTTTGGCCTTTAAATTTTTAGCAGTCTGTCCTGTTAGGAAACTTTTGAGCCTTGTAGGTTTCACAAAATGCATTAGTTTTTACTTTTTGCAATAAATAGTTCAAGCTAAGCTAAACGCTAAACGGGCTGCTTTCCAACCGAATGGTTTGCGAGATTTTTTGAAAAAGCTTTCTATTTTTTAACTTTAGCTTAGGAAGTTGCCAAAAATCTTTCATCCATTATTCTGTAAGAATGTTTTTTAGAAAATTATTTTTTAGAAAATGTGACTTCAATTTCCGTTCTCTGTTTGTGGCCTCTAAACTTTAGCAGCCTTCCAGTTGGAAAATTTTAAAGTCTTAAAGGTTTTTCATCCTGCATTATCTTAAACTTTTCGTAACAAATAGTCCTAGCAATGAGCTAATCGGGTTTCTATCTTACCGGATGTGTGGGAAGGACTTTTGCAAATACTATTTTTTTTGCTTTAGAAGCATCATGGGAAGCATTTCTTCTACCTGAATCAGATTTCCTATCAAGGGACAAGTTTTCCAAGTACTGTGTAATAACATTGGAAATAGACCTTTGACTATGACTTTTTGTAGAACCAAATGGTCACTAATTCCTTTATTTGACATTAAACACAAACTTGATCAAAAGAAATATCAAATTATACTCGGGCTAAAACTTTTAATGAGAAATGCTTGAGTTAGGAATATTTCAATCTCACTCCTTACACATTGTTTTTGTTGTTATTTATTTAGTATTTTATTTTGAGTTTTAAGTTTTTATGCAACTGTAAAACAAGAAAAAAAAATAGAAATTTTTGTTGTTAATAAAATAAAAGGAAAAAAAAAAAAAAACAAAAAAAAAAAGAAACAACAACTAAAGAGGATTAAATTAAATTGACCATAAATTGAAACCACAAAGATAAATACAATTTATTTTAAACTATTTAATTATTATCTAATGCGGAAAATATGCAAGAGTTTGAAATTAAATCATTAATCATGTTGTTACTTGTTTTCACACAAAATATATCCAACATCCATGGAATGTTTATATTGGGAGTATATACGATATAAAGTCACCAAAAGCTAAATAATTATTAATGAAATCTTTTGGATTTATTTTTAATTGGTTTTACTTTTTTGGTAAATTTAAAATTTCTTCTTTTATTTCTTCCCTAAAGAGCCACATATGTTGGCATAATCAGAATAAAATGAAAAGTTTATCTTTTGTTTCATGTTTTAAAATATGAATTTCTAAAGAAATTCAAATGGTCGATACAATCCCACGCTAGAAAATAACTCGCCTCTCGTTTAAGGAAAAGATTTAGTTACAAAAAAGCATATATATTTATCTTTATATAGAAAAATATGTATCTATGTTTATTTGAGACTTATAGACTGCTAAAGTACTGGACCGATTTTCACAGAATTATCACTTTATACCAAAAATAGTATAGGCTAAAATTTCGATAGAATCTGGGGAAGAGGTATCCCCATACAAAACAAATATTGATTATAGAACATCAAAATATAACAGTGTATTATATTTCAAGAGGAAACATTAATTGAAAAATTAAAATTAAACAGAAAATCAGAGGGTTCAATAAAAGACGACAGATGACATTATTTTCTTTGAATATGCACCGTAGGAAATGTATAATTTTAATTATAGATAAATCGTGAATTGCTCAGCGCCACCTTTAAGTGATTTTTCTGCCTCAAAATAAAAACAAATACATTTGAGTATGCAACAAAAGAGGAAAGAACGTCATTATTAATGACTGTTATTTGATAATTTCAGTGACTGTAGCTGCCAGTGAATTACCAACCACGGTGATTAAATCACAGTTGTGAAAATATCGCTCATCTCTAGTTATCAGCGCTGCTAAAAGTAGTAATCCGCAATGATGCAATAAAAAATTTAAACCTTTCAAGCGACGCAAATCGGGGCTCTAGTGAATTGATGTTATTATCCATAATATAGATGTAATGCAAAATTATTGAATTCCTTAAATCTGATGGAATAAAATTCAAATATTTTTTTCACTTTTAAACTGTCTAAACCGTTTTTAATTCAATTTTTTTTTATAAATTCATTCGATTATTATAAAAAGTGATTTCATTTTTGTAAACATTCAAAGAAATTTAAAGAAATATAAATAATCATTATCATTCTACACAACTACAACAAACAAATCCTAAATAATTTAATCAATTTTAAACGATTAGATTAAATTTAGTTAATAAATAAACGTTGAGACACATTTCAATACATGAAAATAAACCTAAAGAGGAGAAAGCAGAAAATGCTTTTAGTAAACAGAAAAATATAATTTTATTATATAAAGAGTGAGACCGAATAATTCCTAACACACATCTTATGTTTAATATCAAACAAATCTGATTCAAATGAGTGACCAGAAATATGTGCGCTCATATGATGTCTTTAAAGCCAAAAAGTAGAAAGCATTTTCAAAAGAGCTCCAATACATCCGTTAAGAAAGCAACCAGGTGTGCTTTCTTATGGGATGTATTGCACTACTGGTACGATAAGTTAAAGCTAATGCAGATTTAAAAATATATAAGGCTCAAAAAGGTCCTAACGGGAACGCTGCTAAAAATGGAGAGGCCAAAAAACAGAGGATGAAAATTGGAGACAAGTTTTCTAAAAAAATATTTTTGCTGCATAATGGATAACGAAACGTATGTTTTTGCAGACTTTTGCATCTTTTCAGCCAAATAAATTATGTTGTGAGGCTCTAGGGAATATTGAAGAAAAGTAAAGGACCCAAAAGCAGTCAAAAGAAGCCAATCATTTGCTACAATGGGCTCCATCATCCTGACTTGACATCCTGTCACTATGTGGAATTCCCTTAGTATTTGTTCCAAAAGAGTTTAGGCCAGTGGAGAGATATTGAGGTCTTGTTAAAAGAGAATTGTAGAGCACAAAAAAGGTGTCCAAAGGTGTGGTTCGAGCACAAAAAGCTCTATAAAAACGTTAATGGAAAGTTTTACGAAAAAGATTCAATTTTTCATTTTTTCAGACTATGTTAAGTACCGAGTTAGTTCATGGTCGTTCGACACTCGATGCGTCGGGAAATTATGAAAGGGTCAGGCCTCATTTGGTTTCTTCTTTAGTGTCATAATAAGTGAGGTTTTGGTGGCTAGAAATGACTGTAGAGTACCGAGGACATTGTGGCTGCGGACTGACTCTGCACGAACGAAATTCCTGCTGGGAGCTGATAGTGTCTAAGGTGAGTCAATGAATTTTTAACTGAATACAATCGCGTTTGCCTTGAAATGGGACCCGAGAAGTTCAGGCATATGTAGGATGTGCGAGGATGAGGATGAGTTGAGTGAATGAGTTTACATTATTTTGTAAATGTCCTCGACTCCAGCTGAATAGGATGAGGTGGCTGTGATGGCAATTTCTAGATGGTCTGGACGACTTAGCAGTCACAGAACTCCCAACCCTCATTAGATTCATATCGACAATATACTGGTTACAGAAGCCGACTACTAGTTATGTGACTAGTTATGTCTCTTTTTTTCCTCTTTCTTTTCTTCTCTTTTCTTGTTCAATACATTAGTCCACAACTGATATCTTCTTTTTCTTTTCTTATTCGCTCCTCTAATTTCTGTACATGATTGCAACTCTGTCCTTAAATTGAATGAAGGGATTACAATGAAGTTCAGCGAGTGAATCATGAAAACAATATTTTTTTGTAAATTGAAATAATAATTTCAGTTGGTTTCGTTTTATTAATATGTATGTATGTTAAGAATTTTTCGATCGAACTCCTTTGTATTAGGTTTAAAAAAAAGTCTGCCTATATGTAAGTGTATATACACTCTAATGTGTGATTAACCTTTTTAAATATTACTGACCTTACATTCTATGTTACCTTCCCTTTTTTTTGGAAGACACAAAAATAGACTTTCATTTAAATGAGTTTAACGTCATAAAAGAAGAAAAAAAAAACGCTTTAATTTACATTTTGTAGGGTTAAGAAAATTGTTTTTATTTTAAGGTGTTTTTTTCTTAACTCACTTTAATTTAATTAATTTATTTGACTCCCCAAAGAAGACTCTTTTTCCTAAAAAAAAATGCTAAAAATATTATAACTTTTTTTTTTGACAACAAATCACGAATGCTTTTGTAATATTAAATATTAAATGGCCCATATGTAATCATTGACATTATCATCATTATCATGAAAACTAACCACCCCAAGAGTTAGTTGTTGTTGTTGTTGTTTATCATATGAATTGTTATTGTTGTACTACGGCTAACTTGTCTTACTAACTTTGTATGGCTGAGTATTTACAAAAACAAGGTCAAGCTGAACTAAGGTGAGGCGAGGCTACTTGAAAAACAAAAACAAAAAAAAATACTACAAAAACAACATTATAAACAAATGTTTAAAAAAAATGAGCAAATTCACAAAAATATTCATCCATCAACGTATAAACAAAATTCAAACAATATAAAAAAATAAAACAAGCAATAAAAATAATCGGCAATGTCGATTCTTAATACCCTACACTATAATATGCGTATATGTAAATACGTTTTGTTACACACACATACACTCACAAACGTATATAATATATAACCATTTTTCTTAGACACAACACAAAAATACTTAATGAATCATAAAGTTAGTAATATTTTTGGTTATAACTTTCTTTACTACTGAACCGATTTTAATAATTTTTGGAATGATAATGAAGTACATATAACTTTATATTATGTCCAAATCTTGTTCTAATTTGTTGTTTTCTAATTGACAGTTTTACAAAAATTCTTTGCTGGAACTTAGAGGTTGCCTCAGATATCGGTCTTATCTTTTAATATACTGAACCGATAGTGCTAATTTTAAATAGGAAACTTCTCAGGACTATAACAAATGCTCAGGTCAAATGCCATTGAACTCTATCAACAGAATGAGCAACAGACAGCTAAATCGATTCAGATTTTGATTTAATGCAAGAATATATTAATACATTATGGGGTTTGAAATGATTCCTTCTAAGTGTTACACACAAATTGACAAAGTTAATATACCTTCTTCACCACTTATGGTGGTGGAGTGTATAAAAACACTCATAAAGAGTGAAAAGAAAAAATGAAAAAAAAAAAACGCAAACAATACAACAATCCAGTGATGATAACATAACACAATGCAACAATAACAAAGTGACCAACTACTCGAGAAACACTTTCATACATTCCTTTTGAAAAGAGGAAAAAGAAAAATTTATGGAAAATTAATAAAAAAAATTGACACGCAAAGTTTTTCTTTTATATAGAAAACTGTAAGTGAGTATGTGACAACAATATGATAAACCCTTTTTGAATGATTGAATTTTCTTTATGTATTAATAAGAATATTAAAAATTTTGTTTAAACGTTATATAACAAATTTCGTAATGCCCTTCCTTTCCCCATTAATGAGATTTATTTAAATTTCACAGGTGCAGTTTGAATCTATATTAACACTTATGAGGAAATGAAGTCATATGTAGTTTGATAAATTTGGTTATATTTTTAACTAAATAATATGAAAATAAACTATTCAACTTCTATTCAGCCTTATTCTATTGTCCTTCAAAATTTCCACAAAACAAACAAAAATACTATGTATACAATTTGTTAAAATCCCTTAAGATTCATCAAATCAACTGTGATAAATGGCTATTTTTACCGAAATCCACAATATCTTCACTGCACGTAACTTGAAACTGTCAACAGCGAAGTCTACAGCTACACTCCCGACTAACTGGACTTAAAAGGTAAACACAAATGCCGACTTTTACTGGGTATATATGATCAGTAGAAAATTATGTTGCTCCAGTGTGGTCTCTTTCGCTAAGTGATGCGAGAAATATTCAAAGTTGCTAAAATGCAGCCTTAAGATCCCTAAAAGGCACATACATATCCTCAATACAACATCTACATGAGGAGATGAAAATCTTACAGGTTAAGGAATGCAATTTAATGCTACATATATAATTCCTTTTATTTGGCATTATTCAAGACATCATCCTTATATATAACACAATTGGAGTTTTAACCGAGACATGTTAGAAAGGATCTTCGAATATATAAACAGAGCATACTAAGGTACGTGCATGATTCTGAATTTGTATATGACAGTTTTAGACGACATTCATTGAAGCACTACAAATTCATGGTTTCAAGTTACCGTATGAATATCATATTTGTAACACAATTAAACCGGAACAAAAAGCTCAATTTCTACTGATCTCATATTAACTGTGCCGTACATAACCTATTTCTAACACGTGGCCAAGAACCACATGATAAACTACATTTCTTTAAATGTCAATCTAATCCTATCACTCCAGAAGTTCTATAGACAGTCTTAAATTTTTTCATCCGTAATATTAATTACCAAAATTGTTTTTACAGCTGCTACAACAACAATAACTCTAATGAGATATGTTACAATAAAATACTATCGAACCTGAGACAATTTCAGATTTATTTTCAAACTATATTTAGTATGAAAGACTTTCATATGTTTTTTACATGATATATAATATATGTTTTTTACATGATATATAAAGCTGTGGAAAATTAGGGACCGACTTGGATAGAAATTATCGACAATAAAATTTGGTACATCGCTTAAGCAGAATACAAAGTTTTTTTGTATTCTGTATTTTTTATTTCTGTATTTTTATTTCCTAAAAAATATTTTATATTTAAGACTTTAATGGCCTAAAATCTTTATTCCTAGAGGACGGAATAAAATAAGATTCCAAATTTTATCAAGATATATTTAGAACTTTACATGGGCTGCCAACTTATTGGACGTTGTGAAATAGACTCATATTTTAAAACACATTTTTTGCTCCCCTTAAAAAATTTTTTAATTACCTCAGCCACCAATGGTACTTAAGGAATAAAAAGGTCTTAGGTTCTTCAAAATATTCCCCAAAAATTCGCTTATTCAACACTATTTGCAGAAAATCTTGTTGCTCAGCTAATTTAAAAGTCATCTCCAGATGTCCCTAAGACTTTGAAAAGTTTTCAAGATAAAGAAATTATCAGTCCATCTTTGTTTTAGTGTAATTCTTCATTGATGGCATAATGGACAGTTTTCAAAATTGCAAACTGTAATTTGTTTATAATATTGGATGGAGCAGTAGTAGACAACCAGTCAGTCAGACTAACCATTATTGTAAAATAAATTTATTAAAGATTGTGGGTGCATTGCTACATGAAAAGGTGGATGTAATATTTTTTCTTTTTTGTCAGACATACAAACTTAATTACTAGAATCAATTTGTGATTTAATAATAAGTCAGTGATATAATTTAGATAATTGAAACTGAATAAAGTTTAGACATTTAGACAATCGCTTAATAAAAAAATGATAATAATGATGAAATGATAATATATAAATCCAAAAAATCTAAACATGATTGAAACATCGATTTAATATAAATCAAAATAATTACAAATCAATATGAATTATTGGATGCATTATAGAATATTTGATTGTATTAAATAGAAAAAATGTATAATCGGGGAAATAATCTATTTTAAATAGTTCATCTAAATATATATAATAGAATTCAATATTTCTTGAAAAATTCTTTGATAACAAAATAACAAAATGATCAATGAAAATTAAATTTCTTTATCACATTAAAAAAGTAATTTAATTATAAATATAATTAAATATTAATAAAATTTTGCTTTTGCAAACCAAAATTATAGCAAAGATATATAATAGAGGAGTTCACTGGTATGAATTCTTATCAGTAAATGATTAAAAAGAAAACTGTATAAACACATACATACAAACATACAAACATTTATGTATATAAATGAATTTATATCGAAAGAAATTCCCTTAGAAAAGCAAGATAAAATAATTCAGAATGTTATATATAAGGAGTGAGATAGAAAAATTCTTAACATTTCGTTCGAAATCTCGTTTAAAATCTACCACATTTTTTGACACCCTTTATGTGCTCTTTTTAACAAAAGTCCAATATCTCTCTACTGGCCTTAGCTCTGGACAGTTTGGAGGATTTTTTATTGGTACATATACCAAATTACTGTTCTTGTACCCCTTAAAGACTTGTTTACCATAGTGGTAGTATTTCAAGTCAGGCATAAGTGAACAAATTATGAAATCTTTTGAATGGAAGCAGTATTTATAAAGACCGTCGTGTATGTTTTAAACTTTGCACTTCTCGTAACAAATAGTCCAAGTACTGACAGTATTTTTTGCCTATAGAAAAATCATATACATTCCGGTACTGTACACTGGGAACAGTTTGATAGCTCACCTTTGAATGCTTATCCAACTTTTTGTGGTTACTCATTATGATTAGATTAACAATATATTAATTTGTTTGACATTTAACATTAAAACTGACATGTTTTTCAAAGGTAACTTGATAATAAAAAAATTAAATACTCGAGATAAGTTTTAATGAAAAACGCGTGTTAAACATTTTTCGATCTCACTCCTTAGTAGACCAAACGACTTAAAATTTGTCAAATATATTTGCAAACATAAATTATATAAATAATTTTAACTTTATGAATGAATTCCTACTAGAAATTCTTTAATTATAAATTTTTTCTGTACACGTTTCGGTAGCTACACATGTTTATGATTATACGACGCCAAATTTTTCCAAACAAATGGACATATTACAACAAGAGCAATAAAAAATAAATCTACATACTCTAAAAAGTGTCAAATAAATGTTTGTAAGCATTGGAAATGTGAAAGCACTTGATCATTTTTAAGGAAGAAGGAGGCTTTTCCTGTAAAAATAATATCTTTAAAGTCACTCGTGACCTCATAATTGGATGTCAAGGCATTGTAACATTGGGTCAACACGTTAAGGAAAACGATTCTATGTGATATTACACAATCAGGATTATATACAATTCCATATTCCATGACGAAAATTAAAAAAGTCCCAAGTTAAAACCATGCAATATTAGTTGGAATTAATTAATAAAGTTAAGAATCTTATTATTTTTTTATGATCGCAATGATATATTGATAAACTGTACGTCTTTTTTACTTCCATTCAACTATACTCGGCATTACCAAGAGTATTAAAAGGAGTTAATGAGTGGAATGATGGATACCAAGTGAATGGCATAAACAAAAGGGCCTCTTTTAGTACTGTTCAGAGAGGAAAATTTGAAATAATGGACCCACCAACAGCAATGACAAGTACCAGCCAGAAGGCCGAGCGGTAGTGTAAGACAAAAAAAAACACTTCTATTAATTCTGACAATGTAATCGAGTATTTTACCATACGTCTTTATTACTTATGGGAATAAGGAATATAGACAACAATTTTTTTAATTAACTTACCACAATTGACTAAAACATGATGTAAAGGCATATCTTTTGATAATTCCTTTGAGGATTCTTCCAGGGCTTGACCAATTTTATAGTGTGTTTGTTTTTTAATGCGTTTATCGCGTTCTTGTAAATCAGCTGAACCACTACTGCTATTACTGCTGCTACTGTTGGGAACAGTAGGCAACTTACGCACCATTTTATCCAAAACATCACGATATTTTTCCACTTGTTTTTCTATGGTCTCCAATTCAAAATCCTTGCGATCTGGTTTAGTAGATCTACAAGGAAAAGTGTACAAATAATCATGAAAATTAATACAACAAATTATAATTTTTATTCAAACTTTAGTGTTGTTGTAGGCGACAAATATTAAGTGAAGTGTTACAATGAAATAACAGCAACAACAACAACAATAATAATAACAACAAAATGATGAATGCATTACGCCAGAGTCTGAGAAATACATTCCGCAACATACAAATGTTATCATGTTATATTATGATGTCTCCGTGTAACCTTTTTGTAGTTGTTGTCTTCAGAGTCTCCAATAAGAAATGTATTTTGCACATATAAAATAGACAAAAATACACACATACACACACACACGTTCGCACTCTCATATTCATTTACATACATATAAAATGGAAAAAACTATTAAATTTACCTTGAAAGATTTTCAGCTGCTATTTTAATTTTGGTAAATTGTTTTTTCATATTGAATCCTTTACTTTTTACACTACTTTAGCACTTTTTATCACTTTATTTTATGTAATATTTCTATTTCTTCTTTACACTTATTTTCTTTAAAAACAATTATTTTTTTAATATTCCATAAACTTAATATTAATTTAAAATTTTTTTCCTTATTAAATTTTTGTTAATAATTTTTTTGTTAAACAAAAACACACTCACGAAAATTAGTCATTCTTTGATAATACAAGAAGAACGTATAAAAATGCAAAGGCGTTGACAGTTGTCACAATACAAATAAAATAAAATAGAAGAAAAAAATTCGCACTCTTTTGTTTTATGTTCAGTAAGTGCATGTATTAGCTGTTAAACAACTCTGTTTTTAAAGAATAAATAACACTGAACATACTCCTTTTTTGAAAATGCTAGATGAGAGTGAAAAAAAATTATTTTTTTTAAGAAATATTATTAAATGCGATTTGTTAGGAGAAATTATACATAAAATCTCCAATCTAATGCATTTACGATAACCTTTTTATGTGTAACACTGAAAAATGTTTGGGATTTTTAATTTTCGTGTGTTTTATTCCAGTGATTTTCAATTTGTGCTCATTGTGAGACGTACAGTGGTTCCAAAAGATTTTTAGAAAAAATTCTGAAACAGATATGTATTAATAAACTTTTATATTATTAGAATAAATAAACTGTATAAGCTGCCCATATTTGTCGTAGCATTGTATGGAAAATAACTATGTTGGATAGAGGAAACCTAGCACAGAGAAATTACAAAAGATAGCATCATTTGCCTATATACTGTAGGGCTTTTACTCCCATAAAATAAAATGTTTAATTTAATTTCTTTATTAGTTGTCTTTTGATGATCTTTATGAGAGGTGGTCGAAGGTTGACTGAATAGTCCAGAAGGATTCGCGTATTCAAAAAAAATTTAAAAACATTCTAAATGTTTTTAACCATTAACATTGATTTAATAATTTTTTTAATCCTCTTTTAGTCTCTTTTTTCTAATATAAGAACGTATGTTATTAAAAAAACGCTACATGTACATTTTGATAGCTGTCATTTTTTGTGTGTTTTTGTTGTAGTTTTGTTTTGATTTCGTTTGAGTTAATAATACACGTGTGTTGTATTCATAATAAAAAAGACTTTATTTTTTGTGTAAAATATTTTAGAAAATTAAAAATGACTATACAATTTGATAAAAAGCATTTACAAACGTTTATGCGTTCGGAAAATGAAAAAATAATGGATTTATTGTTAACATTTAATGTTCCCGATTCAGTAGAAGGTACGTAGAGGATAAGCATTTAAGTTTTCTTTCTAAGCCTAAACATTAATTCTTGCACCTTCAGGGCTTCCATCAACGCCAACATATCTATTTAGATAGATATTTTTCTCTGTTCTTTTTAGCAAATTTTCTGCTACTAATACTACGACCTTCAAAATTCCACATCCTCAACATAAAACACACCTCAATAGTCAGAATTTCCTTCAGATTTTCTAAACATATCATACACCAGAAATATCAAAGGGAAAACGGCCAATAAAAATGCTATTTTATCTTATCTCGGTATCAAAGTGGAAGACCAGTTGTCTTCTTCTTTGATACCCATCAAATGAAACACCTGAGTGCAGGAATCCATTTCCCTACCTTCGGTTTGAGTTTGAAGGATTTGCCTCTCTTATACCACATTATTGTTCTTATAAAAATTAAGTGGACCAATTACAAAGTCTTACAAATGGTATCAGTCTTTTTTGTAAACATTCCTTAATGAAAATTTCGGTATTTATAGACCTCTTTAACAAATAATTGTCTTCGCTTTTCGCAACTGTATATTGTTTGCCATAGAACTTTTTTGGAAATTTTGACTGCTTTTTTCTTCAACATTCTTTCGAGCATCAGCAACACACATACAACAGCATACATAACGCAGCAAGAATATATTTTTCCATCTTACTTTTTTGGTGCTCCGTGTTTTTAAAGATAATTCCATTATTTCCATACTTTCGGAACGTTAATTATTTTCTCTTTTATCACTACTGGAACATTCTCAGTCACGAAAAAAATTAACTTTGATCTTATCTTGAATCGGATATCACCCCAATCATCCCAACATAAGAATGGTTCATACAAGTATAAATCACAATATGAAATTTTACGAAAGTCAATTCATAACTGCTCATGCTTTTATGTTATTATAAAACCGATATAAAACTACTATCTTCCTTGTTTTAATTTCCGTTATGTCGTTTAACTTCTTACATATCAAAAAAGTGCTAACCATTTGGATATCATTTTCTTCCAGATAATGATTGTGATGCATATCTACTCACTACCAGCAAAACAGTTTCAAAATCTTTACCTGCCAAACAGAATTCAGCCTCTATTGATGAACTGCAAGAGCGTCTAAATACGATTAAAAATAAGATGAAAACAAAAAAGGGACCGATGTCCGAAAAGCAACGCAAGAAAAAAGAAGCTAAGAAATTAAAGAAAAATAAAGAATTCAAAAAAGTTCTCATCACCGCTGCCAAATCGATGAAAAATGAACAATCTAAACACTCCAATGGAGATGATGATGAAAAAGAATCGAAAAAAGATATTAAACCAGTCATACCAAAACCCGTTTTCAATGAGGAGGGTAAAATTGTCTTTTCGAAATTTGATTTTGCTCAAAAGAAAAAGAATTCTCATCAAAATCCTAGAGAAATTCTTAAGAAAATTAAAGAGACCGATAAGAAAATAAATGAACTAAAGGAAAAAGGTGAAGTGGAAAAAGCATTAGAAATGAAAAATGAAATTGCCTGGAAGAAAGCTTTCGATAAAGTCGATGGTAAAAAGGTTAAAGATGATCCCAAATTGTTGTATAAGGCCATTAAAAAACGTAAAGTGGATAAGAAAAAATCGAAGAAACAATGGATTGATCGCAAGAAGAAGGTGGAACAAGATATTGCGTCTCGACAAAAGAAACGTAATGAGAATATCAATAAACGTATTAAGGATAAACAAACTAAAAAACTTAAAAAGGCTGCCAAAAAGGGCAGAATTATACCGGGTTTTTAATAAAATTTTATGCTTTTATACAAATAAATTGTAAATGGTATTTTATTTCAAGCAACAGTTTATCTAGATAAGTAAATATTAGTTTAGGACTTTTTCAAAGAATGTGATTAAATAACACAATTTTAAAAACTTTCTGGAAGCAAATTTTTGTGGGAGATATTTGAAATATTGATATCTTTTAATAGGTACTACTCTACACACTATACGTGTATATTTTCCCGATCGTTTTGTTTGCTATATACACATATTAAATAATATTAAGTTTCCTAGACTTAAGCTAAGGTTTACCTCGTCTGTCTCAAAGGAACAGTTCCAGCCAGTACATAACGGCTCATATGGACGAAATCATTAAAGAAGGACTAAGTTTACGTCCGAAAATAAATTTACTATAGACTTGCATCAATTTCCTAGGCAAACTCCGACAGCCTGCAGGCCTCTTACGTTTGGCCGATTTAATCACCAAATTCATTACTAAAAGTTCGTCAGACATAGAGGTAAAAAACACCATGGGATATATCATATGAGCCGGTATCGAACGAAGAAAACCAAGGCTTTATCTAGGATAGTGGTCTATGTCCTTTCGAATCCTTGCGATTTTCCCGGATTGAAGGATAGGCAAGTTCTCCAACATTCGCCAGCCTGTGCTACCGTACCTTCTTCGTCCGTTCGAATTTCTTATGTAAACAGACAAAAAGTCATCCGCGAACTGGAAGAGAATCAAATCAAAATCTTAGTCGATTTCGCTACGCGTCTCTGTCTGTTGTTGATACTCTCACAACCACAATAATTGACAGAGGTCAATAAAATTTAGCCTGAGTATTTTTTATTGCCCTGAGAAGTTTCCTATTTAAAACCAGTAAAATTGGTTTAGTACATTAATTGATATAGATCGATATCTGAGACAACCTCTAAAATTAAGCAAAGAACTTTTGTAAAATAATCAATTATAATAGTATTAAATTACTTCATCGCCACTCCAAAAAAATTATCAAAATCGGTTCCATAAAAAAAGTTATGGCAAAAAATATATAAATTATTTGGATAACTTATAAGGTGTGAGTGTGTATGTATATATGTATGTATGTACGTATGTGTGTATATATGTTAATGGCGAAGGGTGTTGAAGGTTCGGCATAGCCGAATACAATATTCTTACTTGTTTAATTAAGTTCTGTTATTAAATTTTGCAGATCAGTTTTAAAGTTACCATATAACATGAATTTAGACAGAAGTATTAGGTAAGAACGTCTTTAAATGCATTGACGATGACTTTTGTCCATAATATGTATAAACTTCAAATAAAAAGGTTAATGAAAGAAAAATTATTTTAGCTAAAAAATACATTAAATAAACTATATTTTATGCTATATTTTTATGTAACGACTGTTTTATGGGCGCAGATGCCCACCAAACTTACATAAAGGCAAATGACGGTGACTTTTTTCCATCAGTTTACACTTCGTATATTATTTAAAAGGTCTTTACAAAATATTTTAAATGATATTTTGACTTCTTTAAATTATTTTAAAAAATTCAATATTCAATTCAATAATACCTATATTTGACAACAGTAATAATTCATTAAAATCTTAATTGCAAGCAAATAAAATAAATATTTTAAAAACAATAAAATTATTTTAAAACAACTGTTATTTAAATAAAAAAACGCTTAAAAACAACAGTGTTTCACACTAAACATACTACATTTGAGCAACTGTCATGACATTTCCTTTTCTAGCAAAAAACAAGAAAAACAGCAAAGAAGAAAGAAATGACAAAAACGACTTGAAACAGCAAAATTACAGCAAAAATAAAGCACTAGAAAAAGCAAGAAGAAAAAGAGTGAATATTTTTTTTATATATTATTTTGACAAATTAAAAGTGCTTAATAAAAATAAAAATTGCGTATTTAAATTAAAAAAAAAAAAGAAATTTCCATTTTTAAAAAAAGAAAACAGAATAAATAAGATAGTAAAAATATAGAAACTAAATTTGACGTGGTAAAGAATTCATAATAATTTTTTTTTTGGTTTTGGTACAAAGAAAGAAGAAAAAATATATAAAAATTGGTGTTGGAAAAAATAATTGTATTAATTTCGCAGCAAATAAAAAATAGATAACAGAAGTGCTGCGGTTTATACGAATTTGAACTGAGATTATGAGTGTTGTACGCCACATTGTGTTGCTTTCCCAGCTGCCAAAGGCAGGAAAACATTATTATTGGTTAAAAGGTAAGTTTTCATTAATTATTTTCTTTTATTTTGTTAAATTAAATTTCATGAAGAAAAGTTTGAATTTCATAATAGGCCAAATTGTTTGTCTTCTTCTTCTTCTTGAATTGGTGGTAGCATCTTTATAATATATATGTTCGATGAGGGGGCTTTGTGAATTTTGAACCTTTCAAAAGGGGGGAATAAACTTTTCGTTAACACATAAATAACAGATAAAAAAGAGATCGCAATTGTTTGTTTTTTTTGTTTTTGTTACAATTTATTTATTTTGTTATTAAAAAAATAAATAAGAAATTTATTATCGGTCAAGACCGACCATATAATACTCTACACCATAATATTGTATTCTTAAGTGTGCAGTTCATTATGGAACCACTAATGTTTTCCTGAAATTCATGAATTTAAACATGATTTTTTCTGGGCGTTTATATGGGAGATAGATAAATATATGGACCGACCCTTGTTTTTTGCTTATTTATCTTAATATAATCAATTTTTATTACAATACCAACGTATATATAAGATGTATGCCCTCAAAGTGGTATTTGGAATAAAAAATTACTGATCCTTGTAAATTTTGGCATATCATTTTAGAATATCTTAAGATCTTCTAGTTTCAAATTTCGTTAAATTACTTTATATTTATTTGTCCGGCAGGACATTTTTTTGGGAGATAACTGAAATAATGTACCAATCATGAGCAGTGTCAATAGGCTTTGTCCTTAATCCAAAACAATTATATATGCCAAATTTCATCAACATATCTCAAAAATTACGACCTGTAGAGCGTTCCCAAAATTTATATGGACAAACATCTACGGTGGTGTAGGGTATAAAAAACATTTTTTTTGCGTTGTCTCGTTAAAATTGTATTGTTTTTGTTTGTGAAAACAATTAAAAACAAATAAATGTGTTATGCAAATTAAAAATAAATAACTGTGATTAATAATAAATTAATGTAAACAAAGTTTTCTTTGGAAATCATCTGACCCGTTTTTTCTTAATTCTTTCTTATACTTTTCCTTCGATTTTAATAATCGTTCCTTTCTGTTCTAAAAGCTCTATTAATTTTAACACGATCAAGGTCATTTTTATCACTCAATTAAAATTTCAATCACTGTCTATTGCTGTGGGGTCTATGGTATTTGTTCTGCTACTGCTAAAGCTGCAGTCTTTATTATTATTGTTGTTGTTGTTTGATTTTATTTATTGGTTTTTGTTTACCACTTTGTATTTTTTAAAATTTATAACGTCAAAAGAAATGAGACAAAAAAAACAGCAAAAGCAACTAAGAAGTGAGATTGAAAAATTCTTAACATTCGTTTTTCATAAGAAATTTTGACCCAAGTATTATTTGATTTTTTCGTCAAGTTTGTAACATGTTAGTTATTTTGTTTAAACAATAAATATAAAAAATATATAATTAATCTGATTAAAATGAGTGACTAAAATTATTATATATTTTTTTAACAATGTTCAACTTGATCCAACAAAAGGTTGGTCAAGCATTCAAAGGTCAATGTTATTAAACAATAGAATTTGCCCGTTAATAGAAAACCTGGTTTAGGTAGAAGTAATGGTCCACATGATGTTTTTATAGACCAAAGAAATGTCAAGTAAAAACACATCCGATAGGAAAGCAGCTCAGTTAGCTCAATGCCTAAACTAATACACAAAAAAATACAAGGCTTAAAAATTTTCTGACAGGAACGCAGAGGCCAAAATCAGAGCATAGGAAATCTAGTTAAGGTAAAAGGAATAATTCACATGATGTTACTAGAGTAAAAAAAAAATAGAAAGTATTTTTATTAGAGATCCCAATACATCCGTTAGATTTGCTCTTTGCTTGGAATATTTGGTACTTAAACTTAAAGCTAATGAAAAATATACTGGTCTGAAAAATTCCTGACAGGAGCGCTGCAAAAAATTCCGAGCCTCAAAACAGAGCACAAAAATTGAAGTCAAGTTTTCTAAAAAAAATATTCTTGCTACATAATGGATGACAAAATGTATGTTCTGACAGATTTTTCGCAACTTCCTGGTCAAAAATTTTATATTACTGATGTCCGAGGAAATATTTAAGAAATTCTAAGAAACCAAAAACAGTCAAAAATTCCCAAAAAGGTCTTGGTATGGCAAGCAATATGCAGTTGCAATTAATAAGTCAATAAATTGTTACAGAGGGCTCTATAAATACCGAAGTTTATTATGTATGTCTATTTTTGGCCCGACCTGGCATTATGTCACTATGGTAAAAAAGCCCTTGAGTAGTAAAATAACAAAAATGTGGTATTTTTACCAAGAAAGGCAAATCCTCCAAACTGCATAGAGCTAAGACCATTGGAGATATATTGTCTTTTGTTAAAATAGAAAACCACGAAAAAGGTGGACAAATGTGTGGTATATTTTAAACGAATATGTAATGGAAGGGTTACCGAAAAAAAGGTTCGAAATTTCATCACTAATCATTTAAACTATTAAATTGTTATTTTTTTCTGTAATAATCATTTCAATAATAATCATTTCAATCAAATAAAAAATTAAAATTATAAGTTTAGTGGTTTCGTTTTTATTAACCTCTTTGTATGTTAAGAATTTTTCGATCTTACTCCTTAAACTCATTAACAATAACTAAAACAGCTCGTTTTATTTGTATTAATTATGGATTTTAAAGCCTAGATTATGCATAAACACATGCATATCATAAACATGTTTTGTTTTTTTTTTCTTAATTTAATATTAACCGACCTGTCTCTATATTTGTCTGTCTATCAGTCCATTACGTATTTGGTATTCCTAAGGTTATTGTACCATTTTTTTATTATTTATTGTATTTCATATTCCCTTGAATTTTTCGAAAAATTATATTTGGTTTGTTTGTATATACAGTATATTGCATTGTTGTTATTGCTAAATAAACTCCATCTTTAACTTCCTATTTTTATTTTCGAATTTTTATAATTTAACTACACTAACAATTTGTAATAACAACAACAACTATAACACTTATTGTCATAATAATACAAAACTGTAAGTATATGTAACTGTACTGTTAGTTAACAGTGGATGTAAATTGCTTCGGTATATTGCTTAACAGTTATGTTGTATCGAGTAGTTCTCTCCTGAGGAAAATAATTCCGGCTGATTTGTTAAACGATTGTTAATCTTTGGACGAATATAACTCGTGTCGTTTTGCAAAGGAGATCCATTTGTCGTTAGAATGCCTCAATGGACAGTGGATCCAAAACTATTTTCGAAAATTTAACAGAATCTTGGCTTCCTAAAGTAAAAGTTAATATTTAATTTTCCATATTTTTCTACGACATATATTCCCTACCTTGCATAGATAAATTTAGGCAGGGAAAGTCTAGTTAAGCTCTTCAGGTGATCGATTATTAAAATTTGTTCTGAATATAAAATACGTCTCCCTACTGACCCTATTCATTCTAAATTTTTCCAGTAAAATCATTTCTTGAAGAGAGTTATTAACACAAATTTTTACCTCTCGCTGTAAGAGTATTGTGTGTGGCCTCTTCTTCTCTGTGATATTATCCGACCTACTTTTTTATCCAAAAAAAGTTCCTTGGCTTTGTATCTCTCCCTCTCACGTTACTTTGTATGGGAGGCACTTCTCCCCCAGATCCTATCGACGGTGTCGATGATCTTGGCTAAAATCAAAAATGTGGTAATGTTAGTTGTTTGTTTTCAGATTAATAGAAGCGATTCCAAAATCTTTGCTATCGGCCGCAGTCGTTTTTTAGTTTTTAGTGAAACAATGTAAACAGGAGACTGAACAAATAATTATTAATTTTCTATTTCCATTCCAGGTATATGCTGTTCCAATCATCATACACAAGCTGGCTGTTTGGCTGCCTTAACAACGCGTTGCTTTCACTTAGCAACTAGTCCAAAAATTGACATAACCCTCTCTCATGCTGCGGCAGGTGCTGGTGGTGCCGGAGCTGGTACAGGTGCCGGTTCTGGTTCAGTAGGTGGCAGCGGTAGTGGCGGAAATGCACCCACATCAGGTTCAGGCTCATCCACAACATCAGGCGGTTCAGGTGAACCACCAAATGATAAGAATTTTCTATCATGTCCTAAATGTGGGAGCCCCTGTACCCAAGTAGAGACATTTGTCAGTTCTACACGTTTTGTTAAATGTGCTAAATGCAATCATTTCTTTGTGGTCCTATCGGAAGTTGATACAAAGCGTAGTGTTAAAGAGGAAGCTAAAAATCAACGTAAACCTCCACCACCACCCCAAAAAATTATGGAATATTTGGATAAACATGTTGTGGGACAAGAATATGCTAAAAAGGTTTTATCAGTAGCGGTCTATAATCACTATAAACGTATTCACCATAATCTACCACAATTAAATCCACAACAACAGCAGCAAATGTCTCAGGCCACTTCGAATATGATGAATGATCCTATGGGTACTAGGAACGATTTATTACATATAACCGGTATAGGTCACACTATGGCCAATTCATCAGGCACTGAATTACCACCCAAACAATCACAAGGTCATCATCATGGTCATGATTCGGGTTCAGAAATTTTGGATAAACAAAATTATGATATTAAACTGGAGAAGAGTAATATTATTATGTTGGGCCCAACGGGTTCGGGTAAAACATTAATAGCTCAAACTATAGCTAGATGTTTGGATGTACCTTTTGCCATCTGTGATTGTACCACTCTAACACAAGCCGGTTATGTGGGTGAAGACATCGAAAGTGTTATCTCCAAATTATTGCAGGATGCTAACTATAAGTAATGAAATCATCATCATTATTATTATTTGATCAGATTTTTAAATAGAAATTTATTTTGATTTTAGTGTTGAACGTGCCCAAACTGGTATTGTATTCTTGGATGAGGTGGATAAAATTGGTGCTGTACCCGGTATACATCAATTGCGAGATGTAGGCGGTGAGGGCGTACAACAAGGCATGTTAAAAATGTTAGAAGGCACTATTGTTAATGTACCCGAACGTAATTCTCCGCGCAAATTGAGAGGAGAAACTGTCCAAGTTGATACAACAAATATTTTGTTTGTAGCCTCTGGGGCTTATACTGGATTGGATCGTTTAATTGCAAGGAGATTAAATGAAAAGGTCAGTTTATTGCAAAAAAATTAAATTTCTTTCCGAATTTTTTTCGTAGAAAAATTAATTTCCTGAATTTCGAGAGAAAACATTTGTTTTCAAAATTTTTCGAGAGAAAAGATTTGTTTTGGAAAATTTTCAAATGAAAAAATTTTATTTCGAAATTTTTCTGTATAAAAAATTGATTCCAAATTTTTTCTGTATAAAAAAATTTATTCCGAAAATTTTCTGGAGAAAAAATTGATTCCGAAATTTCTCTGTTGAAAAAAAATTCTGTAGAAACAAATTGTTTCTGAAATTTTTCTTTAGAAATTTTTCTGTAGAAACAAAATGATTCCGAACTTTTTCGGTAGAAACACATTGAATCCGAAATTTTACAGTAGAAATTTTTCTATAAAAATAAATTGATTACGAAGTTTGTCTAAAGAGGAAAATTGAATTGATTTTTCTGTAGAAAAAAAATATTCCGAAATTTTTATGTAGAAAAAAAATTGATTGAAATTGAAAAAAATTTTTCCGAAAATTTTCTATAGATAAAAATTTCATTTTGAAATTATTCGAATAATAAAGTAGAATGGTTTTATCCTAATTTATTCCGAATATTTTTCAGTAGAGTAAAAATTACTTCCATTTAAAAAGAAAAATTATAAAATTATTCGTATAAAAAACATTATTCAATAATTTTGTTATAGATAAAAATTTGGCTTCGAAATTGTTAAAAAAAAAAAAAAAAAAAAAAAAACATCTTGAAATTGTTCCAAATGAAAATATATATTTTTAAAATTTTCGGAAAAATTAATATCCGAAATGTTTAAGTAGAATAAAAACTGAATATTTCACTAATAATTTATCGATTTATTTAAAGTATTTGGGTTTTAGTGCTCCCACATCAGGTGCTTCTGGTCGTCGTGCTGCTCAATCGACAGCCAGTCCCATGGATGATGATCAAGAAGAACGTGATAGATGTTTAACTAAAGTACAAGCTCGTGATCTCGTTGAATTCGGCATGATACCGGTAATTGAAATAAAATAAAAATACTGTTATTACTTTTTTGTAATTATTGTCACTTTAATGCTTCATTATGATTTAAAGGAATTCGTTGGTCGTTTTCCAGTAATTGTGCCCTTCCATAGCCTTAATGTTGATATGTTGGTGCGCATTTTAACTGAACCCAAAAATGCTTTAATACCTCAATATAAAGCTTTAATTGGTTTAGATCGTGTAGATTTAACATTTACCGAAAATGCCATTAAAGCCATTGCCAAATTGGCCATGGAACGTCAAACAGGCGCCAGAGGTTTACGTTCAATTATGGTGAGTACGATTAAAAATATTTAAGAAAACTGTTTTCTTCATTAATTTTTTCTTTCTTTAGGAACAACTTTTACTAGATCCAATGTTTGAAGTGCCCGGTTCCGATATCAAGACTGTTCATATAACTTCATCCTGTGTTAAGGGCAAGTCTGAGCCCATTTATATACGTAATGAAAATACTGTAAATACCACAGAAAATACTGATGACAGTGAGGATAGTGAAACAGCTAAAGTTCGTGTGACGCAATAAATGTTTCTATATTTTCATCATTTATTTTTGCTCTCAAACTATTCTCAATTCCCCTCCATAAACTTAATACACCTTTATGCCACCTTCTTTTAATTGTCGAAGTCTATTTAAAATTTAAACTTAGTTTAATTCGTAAGAGTTTTATGTTTGTTATATAACGAGAAAATTTTATTTTCCATAACAACAAGTAATTATTTGAATTGAAATGTAAACTTTTTCCATTTGATTTTGAGAGGTTTTTGTTAAGAAACTTTTTAAAAAAAAGTTCTTTTTTAATTCACTCTTTTATCAACTCTCCGTTTCAAATGCTAAGAGGAAAAAATGAAACATCCTTATGTAATACGAAATGAAAATTTAATTTTTTTAGATATAAAATAATATAAAAATTGTAATATTTTGTTAGATAAACCAGAGAAAATAAGTAAAATTTTAAGCAAAACAAAAAAATTAAATAAAAAAATTTAAATAAAATCGAAAATATTAATAAAAAAAGAGTAAAACATAATTAAAAATGTTTATTAATTTTTAACATTTAAACAAATATTTAATTACTTTAATGTATATTTTTAGTTGTAATTTTTTTGGAGATAAACAAATTATATAATAATAAAAAGATGTAAAAAATTAAAAAAAATATATATTTTTAAGAGACGAAATAACTTAAATGACATCTTAAAGGTCGTGGTTTTGCATTTAGATTCAGAGTCATTTAACTCTGAAAAGACATACGATCACCATCATATGTCTTTTCCTCATCAAGAGTGAAGTACCACAACAGCCGTTTTTTTGTTCTTTCTAGTCGCATATACGTAGTGGATCCTCAATTACTAGCTTAAGTAAAATGAGCGTGATAGCAATATAAGTACTTATATTGGTAAAACTAAATTTATGAAGGATCCATATTTCTCAGTGAGAGAAGTCATATTCGTGTATGTTGGTTCCAAAAGGATTTTTATAATATAATTCTATAAATTTTAAAGAATTAGGTTATGTTGGTCATCAGGCTGTTACGATGATTAAAAAGAGTATAGTGTGTCTCCTATGAGTCCAGAAAGTTCCTTTTTGTAACCTCTAAAGAGAAGAATTAGAAAAGAAAGTAAAATGTAGAATGTAAAGTTCAAAAGTCTAAGGAGAGTGGCAAAAAAGAAACAATAGGCCAGAGTAATATATGGAAAGGAAAAGAAGAAAGGTGAGTGTTGCAATTGGTCCAGCCGTCAGTATAACAGAGAACTATATATGTGGTACCAAAATGATTTCCTGACCTCATCCAATTTTGGCCATATCATCTTGGTAAGCAAATATGTTGCTTCATTACTCCCTCTATGTTGCGCTATAACATTGACAAGAAGAAAGATGAGTGTTGTAACTAGTCCAGCCGTCAGTATAACAAAGTACTTTGTATGTGGTACACATATATTAAGTAAGGATCATGTCCTGACCTCATCCAATTTTGGCCATATCATCTTGGTAAGCAAATATGTTGCTTTATTACTCCCTCTGTGTTGCGTTTTAGAATTGATCGTATCCTTTATACCTCTTTTACAGGCGAGTGAGTGATAAACCACACTGACGATCAAAATCCTCATTTGGAAGGTTCACATGTTTTCGTTAGGCCTTTAGACATGATTGCAGTCATATAAGTTTAATGTTCGAATGTTCTACCATCTTATTTAGTAATGTGCGGCATTCCCAGACAATATTCGTTGTTGTATAAACACCTGTATGGGACCGAATTGCGTATATCTTAAAATACGTCAGCCAATTGCTTGCACTTCTAAAAGCTGCGATCTTAGCCTGCAAAATATTGTCTTGGTTTGTAAGTCTGAAAGACATCTCCACCAATTTTGCCCCTTTTCTCAGTATACTCCCATGATATATAGGTAATGTCCAAGCTGCTCCCATGTGACTTACAAAATGTTGGCCAAACATTTAAAGGTCTGCAGCCAAAATGAGTCTAATGTTATGAAACATGATGTTTCATAACATTGGAAACATGAAAAAGCAGTCAAAATTTATAAATAAAATTTCTTTGTCTGAAAAGCAATATGCAGTTGCAGCAAAAGAACTCAAACACGGGCTCTATAAATACCGAAATTTACTTCAAGGTATGTTTACTATACTTCATAATGTGTCCACTTATAGCCCTTGAGTGGTACAAGAACAATAATGTGGTATTTGTACTATTTGTATTTGGTATTTGGACCCAAAAGAAGTGTCCAAAAGTGTGGTAGATTTTGAACGAAGATGGACTGCCGATTCGAACAAAGTAACAGAAAGCACTTTAAAAACCTTAATGGAAGGTTCAACATTTCATCACGGTAAGCTCAGTCCTCATACTATTTGGTACGAAAATTTAAAGCTAATTTAAGGTAAAAAACATACAAAGAGCGCCGCTAAAAATTTAAAGACCAACATAGAGCAATAAGGTTGAAGTCAAGTTTTTTTAAAAAATATTCTTGGTGCATAATGGATGAAGAAACCTATGTTCTGGCTGGTTTTTCGCAATTTCCTTGACAAATATTTTAAGTAGCTGATGCTATAGGGAATGCGAAGAAAATTGAAGAACGTAAAAGCAGACAAAATTGTCCAAAAAGTTCTTGATATTGTAAACAATATGTAGTTGTGGCAAAAGAAGCCAAAGAATGTATGTCATAAGACTTGGTAATGTGCCCACTTATTTTGGGACGAATTGTTATCCTGTAATTATGGTAAATAAGTCCTTGAGTAGTACAATAACAATAATGTATTTGTACTAAAAGAGGCAAATCCACCAAACTGCCCGGAGCAAAGGTCAGTGTTAGATGGACTATCTGTTCGAGCAAAGTTACAGAAAACACTAAAAGGCCTAAAAAGGGTTAAAATGGATTTCTAATAAAAATTTGGATTGTTTTTTTTAATAAGTTTCTTTTTATTTATTTAAAATTAAGTATTTTTTAAATTAATAAAAATTTTAAAAATATAAGATTTTTTTTTTCAAATTTCATTTTCTCTTTATTTTATTTCAAAATAAAATTAAAAGGAAAAAAAGGAAAAATATATGCATAATTAATCTTTGGTTTTAATCTTTATTATAAATTCTATAAAATTATTTAATGTAAATTTTAAAATTTAGAATTGAAAACAATTTTAATTAATTAATTTCACAATTTTCACTTAAATTAAAATAAAAAAGGAATTTTACACCGAGTTGGGTTTTTAGTTTTGATTTTCAAAATTAAAAAAAAAATAATAATAAAATTAAGTTTTAATGTTAATTAATTTTTAATCAATAAGAAAAAATAATAACAAAATGGGATCATTTTTTAAAAAAGAAATTTAACTAAAATTCCAACTAAGTTTTGTTTTGTTTTTGTTTTTTTTTTAATTCATTAGATTAACAATAAATTAAGGAAAATCAATTAAAAAGAAAATAAAGAAAAATAAATAAAACGTTTTAAATGTTTTGAACTATAAATTCAAAATATTTTTCTTCTTCTTCAGTTTTTTTCTTTTGTTATTTAAATAAGAAATAATAAAAATATTTATATAGTTTGTGTGTTTGTGTGTATGTGTGTTTTTAAAAAGGTATAAAAATCGTATAATAAATATTAAAAAATTATAAGTAAATTGTGCTGGACCCCAAAAGAAAAAGAAAATTCATCACTCATTCTCTTCGGTTATCAAAAGTTCATATTCTTGGGCAGCAAAACGATCCCAATCCGTAGACTTTAAAGGAAAATAAAAAAAAATAATTTATTAAGGCTCAAATGATTTAAATGAATAACTTACATATTCATCTCTTTGTGAGGCAAATGGATCACGTTGTTCATGATCTAAATATTTTTCCAAATTGAAGAAGGTATCAAAGAATACATGTGTCATTTTGCAATTCTTTAAGTCACCCAAAGTGATGGCATCTCGGCGTTTTGGTTTAATCATATCTAACATCTGGAGAAAAAGGAAGATCATAATTTTAATAACTTTTATTTTTATAAATCTTGTTATAACTTTAAGGACTCTGGGTGGAAAATTGCACCCAATTGCAACTATAGTCCACTTTATAATGTACATTATAGATTACACAACAGTCCAATTTA
The DNA here is from genome assembly GCA_004302925.2 of Cochliomyia hominivorax. Taxonomy (NCBI): domain Eukaryota; kingdom Metazoa; phylum Arthropoda; class Insecta; order Diptera; family Calliphoridae; genus Cochliomyia; species Cochliomyia hominivorax. The sequence goes on along the minus strand of PYHX02000467.1, from coordinate 30,114,884 downwards.
TAATGAACACTATAAATTAGAACAGTTTAGTCCACTTAATAATTTATACTATAGACTAGAGTATAGTCCACTTTATAATGTACGTTATACATTACACTTCACTTCAATTAATAATGAACACCATAAATTAGACCAGTTTAGTCCAGTTTATAATCTATACTATAGATTAGACTATAGTTCAGTTTATAATATATTTGATAGATTGCATTATAGTCCGGTTTTTAATATAGATTATTAGATTATAGTTTAGCTTATAATCTACACTACAGATTAGACTGAAGTTCTGTTTATAACTGTAGATTACAGTTTAGTTTATAATCTACACTATATATCAGATTTTAGTCCAGTTTATAATAGATTAGACTATAGTTTAGTTTATTATTTGTACTATGGATAAGACTATAGTTCAGTTTTTAATATACATTATAGATTAGATAATCAATACTATAGATAAGACATTTCGATTTTAATCTGCACAACAGACTAGACTATAGTTTGGTTTATTATGTACTATATAGATTAGACTATAGTCCAGTTTATAATCTTTACTATAGACTATACTAAAGTTCAGTTTATAATTTATACTATAGATTAGATTATAGCTCAGTTTATAATCTACTCGATAGATTAGATAGATTAGACTATATCCAGTTTTTGATTTATACTATAGATTAGACCAGAGTCCAGTTTATAATCAGGACAATTAACTTTTAACTACTCGATAAATTAGATTATAGTCCAATTTATAATCTATATTGCGGATTAGACCAGTTTATACTCTACACTACAGATTAAGATATTTTTTTTCAAAACGAACGTTTAATTAATAAAATATCCTCGATCCTCGATCCTCGATTCTCTCACTCACCTGACATAGACAATCTTCAAATGGTAACGATTCAATACCAATCGATTCCATGCGCTGTTGTTGTTCCTCATAGAAATATTCTAATTCATACATCGATAACAAACCATCACCATCAATATCCATACAACGGAACCAATACTCAATAGCAGTTGGTGTACGTTTATCTTCTTCCGATAATAGGAACCAAACAAAATCTGTATATGACATTTTAGGTTCATCACTGGGATTTTTCTTATTATCCGAACGTGTAACACAACCGGAAAAGATACGTTCCACAATGCGTGTCGATAAGGCATGATCACTGTGACGTGCTAAATCATCTTGACTTATAAGTAAATCATGATCTTTATCCAATTCCCAAAATTTACAATAGATCACATAGAAATGTTCATAACTGAAAAAGGCCATAATTTGATTGATATCATCCTCCTCTTCCAAAAGGGTTATAATCTATAAAACAAATTATAATTTTTTTATTATTCGGTTTATTATTTAAAAAAATAATAATAATAATAATAATAATTAATTTAAATGATAAACCTCTAGTAAGTCCGATTTCTTTAATTCCGATATTGAAATTTTACCCGACCAACTGCGATTTACTGAATAGAATATTCGTGCTATAACGGTGTGTACATATCTGGAATGAAATTCGGTCGCCTCTTTAAGAAAAGCCAAACCCGGATGTGTATCCACAACGTCTTGCACTAAAGGTGCCAAGTCTTCAGGCAGTATATAGGAACGCATACGTTGTCCCCGGGACAATATATAAACAAAACGTGATGCATCATCATGACAATAAACATTCATTCTGAAATAAATAGAAAATCCAAATTTTTATTCCTCTTTTTATGACAAAAACAAAAAAACTTACTGTTTCCAAAATTCTACAAATCTTTGCCGTTCCACTAGACCGGAATTGTGTTGTTGACAGAATACCATTACCGGCATACGCCAATAAAATGGTAGACCACAGATTTTCAATATACGCGGCAATTCATCTTTAGTGACTTGATTATTGGGAAATGTATCGAAAGCTGATAGTATACCACGTAATGTTCGTTCCAAGGCAATTGTGGGCTGAGGTTTGCCATGAGGAAAATAGAATCTGAAAGTTAAGTAACCAAAACTTGTATATTAAAGCTTCGGATGGTTTGTGATAATTAGTACCTGGGTATATAAACACTTTTCGTATTTTTCAATTCCTTTTGGATTAGATTATGTTCGACTGGTGTTGGAGGCGTCGAGTGTAGTTTAACCTAAAATTTGGAAGGAAAATACAATTTTAATTGATAAATCGAAAGTGTGAAATAACAAAATTATATATTTTAGATTATTCTATAGACTTTAGTTATAATCTTATTATATAAAGTCTAGATATATCAGATAATAATAATCTTGACTATATATTAGACTTTGATACAGTTTATAATGTACACAATCGATTAGTCTATAATCCAGTTGATAAAGTACACTATATATTAGACTAAAGTCCAATTTAGAATTTAGATTATAGAATATTTTATAGTTCACTTAATAATCTGCACTATAAATTAGTCTATAGTTGGGTTTATTATCTATACTTAAGACTAAAGGTGAGTCTGCAGTCCAGTTTATAATCTACACTACAGACTAGTTCATAGTCAAGTTGAGAAATTAGACTATAGATTAATCTGTATTTCTGTTTATAATCTGTACAATGGATAAGTTTATAATCTAGTTTATTTTTCAATCTATAGATCAGCAATCTATAATCCAATTGATAAAATACTCTATAGATTAATCTATAGTCCAGTTTATAATTTAGACCTTAGATAAATCTACAGTTAAGTTTTAAATCTATACTATAAGATAATAAATAGTCCGAATTATAATCTACAGTACAGAGTTAACAGTATTCTTCACTATAGATCATTCTATATTTCAATTGATATTCTAAACGATACTACAATTTAGATCAGTCTATAATCTAATTGATTTAGTTTATAATACAATTTACAATTTAGACTCTAGATTATACTATAGTTTAATCTAATTCTAAACTAAAGTTTAGTTTATAAACTAAACTATTGATTAATTTGTAGTTCAGTTTAGGATCTGGGCAAAAGATTAGAATATAAAAATTTAGACTATTGATTAATCTACAGATCGAATTATAATACACTCAATCTATTAGCCAGTTTTAATGTAAACTACAGATTATTTAGTACAGTTAGGAATCTAGTTTATAAGTAAGTCTATAGCCCATTTTAAAATAAACACTACACTTCAGATTATTATAAAATCCAATTCGTATTCTACATTATGGGGAAGTATATAATCCATTTGATAATTTTCAATATAATCCTGTTCAGAATTATGACTAAAGATTCATTTATAGTTCAGTTTATGACTTAAATTATAGATAAGTCTGTAGTCCAATTTAGAATCTGGACTATAGATTGTATGTAGTTTAGTTTATGACCTAAACTATAGTATATATATACTATACTCTAGTCTGTAGTCTAGTTTAGAATAGATTAATCTATAGTTTATAAACTATAGATTATTCTGTAGCCAAATTTAGAATATAGACTATAGTTTAGTCTATTTCAGAATCAATTCTTCCGTGCCAAATTATGGCCGAAACTTTAATTATAATTTTAAATATTCGAATTTGTTTTATTTAATAAATATTCACTGCATGATCTCAGTTAATTAAAAATTATAAATAAATCTTATCTGAATAGAAATAAAACTATTAATCTTCAAAAATACATTACATGTATACACACACATACACATATACTCGAACAGTGAGTTGCAAAAGAAATGACACAATAAATTTTAAAACCTTAAAAAAACAAAGACCAAAAGGGAAGTCAGACGCCACCTACGCCTCTTAATTGTCAACACATTGATCTATATATTATATTTTTGGATGAAATAAATATAAAAAGAAGAGAATAATTTTATAAAGATCTCTTGCTCATACCAATTTTGTTTGGGTTTATTGACATTTTAATGACGTCTCATTGGAATCAGAGATGCTGATGTTGAAATTGAAATGATGTCAAAAATTTGAAATAAACTAAATTTAAAATAAAAAATAATATTTAATATATTTTTTTTATAAATGCAAACAAAAAAAATCATAAAAAGCAATTAAAAAAATTGTTTAAAATATTTAAAAGAACTTGATTTTTTTCCAATAAAAAATATCTGAAGAATTTTTTTTGTATTGATTTATAGATAAATTGAAATGTATTCGATTAAAAAGTTTTGATGGTTTTTTGACAGATGATTGTAACATTTTTTGGTGGATTTATACTTTTTAACAAAATTTATTATAAACAATATAAATTATTATAAAATCATGTTTTATAATGTTTTTTTTCTTTTAAATTTATTAAATTTGTTATTGTTTGATTTGAATAAAATTAAAAAATAAAATAAAAATTATAGCAAAAATTTGCAAAATTAAGAAAATTAATTTGAATTTCTTTTAAACAAAGAAATAATTAAAATAATAAATTGAGGACACCATTTCCTTGAGTAACATTTAAGAAAAAGTGAAAATATTTTATTATGAATGATTTTCTGAAAAAAATATCTGAACTTTACACACAAATCGGGTTTTTAGAAAATGAAATCGAATAGCGGAGCAGAATCAGAATTATCGAAACTATAGATTAGTTTATAATTTTAAATATTGACTAATCTACAGTTGAGGTTATAATCTAAACTAAAAAATTTATCTGTAGTCCAGTTTATAATCTACAATATAAATTAATATTTAGTGCAATTTAAAATTTAGATTATGGATTAATTTATAGTCCAGTTTATTACGTATACTAGAGTTCAATCTTTAATCCAGTGTATAATTTATAACATAGAATAATCTGTAGTGCAGTTTAGACTATACTTTTTACATTAATCTTAAATCCAGTTTATAATCTAAACTATAGATTAATCTTAAGTCCAGCCTATTAAGTTCATAATTTACTCCATAGATTAATCTGTAGTCCAGTTTATAACCTACACTATAGATTAATCTGTAGTCTAGTTTAGAATATACTCTATAGATTAATCTGCAGTTTAGTTTAGAATATACTCTTTTGATTAATTTATAGTCCAATTTAAAGACTAGACTTTAGTTTAATTTATAGTCCATTTAATAATCTACACTATAGATTTAGCTATAGTTCATTTTATAATTTACACTATAGATTAAGTCCAGTTTAGAAACTATTCTATAGATTAATTAATCTATTATATTCAGAATATAGTCTATAAGTTAATATATCAATTGTACAGTTTATAATCTACATTATGGAATAATTTTTAATCAAGTTTATAAATTACACTATAGAATAATTTATAATATATTCCAGTTTATAATCTGTACTATAGATTAAACTAAAGTTTAGTTTATATTTTATTCTAAAGATTAAGCTTTATTTCGGTTTTTAATCTTCGCTATAAATTAATCTTTATTCCAGTTTATAATGTATACTAAAGATTAACCTATAGTCCAGTTTATAATCTACACTATAGATTAAACTTTAGTCTAGTTCTAATTTAGCTATAGTCTAGTTTATAATCTAAAGTATAGAATAACCTATATTTCGGTTTATAATTTACAATTTAGATTCACCTGTAGTCTGGTTATTTATTATAAAATTTCTTTAGAATAGTTAGTTACTTTAAATATTAATCAATAGTCAGGTTCAGAATCAAGTCTATAGATTTATCTGTTGTCTACTTTATAATATATACAAAAGTGCAGGTTCTTAATTATGATTTCTATCGTAAATGGTGTCTTTAATTAAATAAACATTTTATTCACTGTACGTCATAGGTAGTGGAGGTATTATTTGTTTGTGTCGATATTTGTAACAGACAGAAAAAAATAGTCCTAAGACCAATTTTAAATAAACCGTTTGACTCCGAATCACTTCCTGAGTCAATTGAGGTTGCAGTAATGATGCCTACTGAAATTGGTTGCGATTGGCTTAATTTTTCATATAGGAAATATACATTTGTATTGTAATAATATTTAGTGAAATTAAGATTAATATAAGCCAAAACCGCTGTATGAAATTATACGAGGGTCAGTCCATAAGTTTTTCTAACGAGTCTCTAGAAAATTCCTTTTAAAACGCATAAATTTTCGTAAATTTTAGTATCATAATAATTTATTGCACACTTAAGCTCAAATTAGAAAAACAAATTATACGAGGGTCAGTCCATAAGTTTTTCCAACGAGTCTCTAGAAAATTCCTTTTAAAACGCATAAATTTTCGTAAATTTTAGTATCATAATAATCTATTGTACACTTAAGCTCAAATTAGAAAAACAAATTATACGAGGGCTCATTCATGTTCATAAACTTTTCGTAACAGTCATTGACAACCAACAATGTGGTGTAGGGTATTATTACTAGTTCTTCTATTTTCGTTTCACAATTTGTTTTCACAATAAAAATAATGGCGAATTCAAATTCACTTACGTTAAAGTAAGTGAAAATTTAATTTATTTATTTTTAAAATAGAAAAAAAATTTCAAAAAAAAATTACATTTAATTTTGTTTTGAAATTTTCAATGGCTGCTCTGCTCTACACTGTGAAAAATTGAAACAAAAATTAATTAATTAAAAAGTTTGAATTTGTAATTAATTAAACAATTAATTAAACAAAAAACTGTTTCTAATAAATTATTTAAAAGAAAAATTATTCATAAAAATTTAATTGAATTAAAGAGAAATAACTGACCTATGACACCTAACAAAAGACAGCTGTCATTAACAAAAAAAAAAAAAAAAAAAAAAAAAAAAACTTTATAATACAAAATTATAAACTAAAAATATTTTCAAAGACAATGTCGTCGTCAGTAATTAATTTATTATACCCTACACCATCGGAGCTGGTGAGGATAATATGCGTTTGAGCAAATCTTTGTAAAGGGGGAGAAAAAATAGTCCCACTACCACTTTTAAGTATACCATTCGACTTAGAATCACCTCCTGAATCGATTTAAGTATGTCCGTCCGTTTGACTGTTTATGTAGAGCAAGTTGGCAAAGTACAGGTCTCAGTTTTGAAGATATCTTTATAAAATTTGACACGTTCTATTATTTTGGTCTTGGGATGATGCCCATTGAAATTAGCTATGATTAGGTCCATTATTTTCATTATTATTTAAGTCCATAAAAATCTTAAATATAAAACGGTTTTACTAAAATTTTCAGAAATAAGTTATTACATTCTACAACGATGTGCCAAATTTTACGAGGATCGGTCCATTATTTTTCATAAGTCCCATACAACCATCCTTCCAAATATCACTTTGAAACTCCTAAATCACACATATAACAAATATTCCCCCGCAATGGGATTTTTAGCCCATAAACTTCCAAAATATAATACAATTTTAACGAAATTTTATAAAAATAAGTCCTTTGATATTCTGATAGGCCCATTCAAATATCACCTTGAAACTCAATTGTACGTGGGTCGGTCCATAATTTTTTCCAAAAAAAAAGAAACCTTTTAAAATACATAAATTTCACATAAATGTTAGTATCATAATAATCTACGAGGGCCGTTCACAAAATTTTTTCCTTGCTGTCATTTACAACAAACAATATGGTGTATGGTATAACATAGTCGGTCTTGACCGACTATAACATTTTTACTTGTTTTTTTCTTTTTTGTAAAATGAAAACTAAAAATCTGATAAAATTTTGTAAAATAAAATAAAAAAAATTTAATGTTTTGAGTTATAAAATTTATTAGAATGTTTATTTTATAACTTGACCCTGACTGATTAAACAGATATTTTAACTATAAGATATTTAATGCCATATAAATCTATTAAGTTGGAAAAAAGTATATAAAAATCTTTAAGATATTTTAAGACACGAAAGAGAGAGAGAGGGAAAAAACATCTATAATTTTTATTATCAAATCAACTCAATAACTGAATAACTGCGGGGGTTGTTTAACCAAAAAAAAATTACGAAAAATCTTTAATTTTCAAAATTGTTGTTGTTTTTTTTCGAAATTTTTATATTAACAAATAAAATAACAAAGAAGTTAGAATGCTGTACTCGCCTATGCGCCGAATCTTCAATGCCCTCCATCACAAATGCGTCAGAAAATAAGTTTTATTGTTGACTATAAGTGAACCGATTTTGATAATTTTTGGAATGAGAATATTTCAGTCTAATTTATCGATTTATAATTGACAATTTTATGAAAGTTTTTTGCTTGATTTGAGTGGTTGCCTAAGATACCGGTCTATATCATTTAATATACTGAACCGATTTTGCTGATTTTAAATAGGAAAATTCTCAGGACATTAGCAAATACTCAAACCAAATTTCATTAACTTATATCGAATAATGTGGATGTGAGCGTGCTAACAACAGACAGTCTGACAGACGGGTGTAACTAAATCGATTCAGATTTTGATTTGATATTTGATGAGATGATTCCCTCTTAGCGTTACACACGGAATGAGGAAGTTAATATACTCTGTTCATCACTTGTGGTGGTGGTGGAGGGTATAAAAATATCTTTCATTGAAATCATTCTAAAGTAAATAAACAATAAAATTGAAATGTACGTCTGTCTGTCTGTCTGTCTGTCTGTCTGTATTGCCAAATATTATTTTGGTATAAATATTGATGATTTTCTTCTTCTTTTCCTTTTTATTCTAATCAATATTTTGCACTTTTATATATTTTATATATTTTTATAAATTAGATTCAGAGAGATATTTATCCAAGTATTTAATTGTTTATGCTGGAAATTGAGAAATATCTCTTTTTTTATTAAAAGAAATATTTGTAGCGATATATAAAAATGAATCTGTGTTTGTTTGGTCTTATAGACAGCTAAGCCACTGGACCGATTTTGCTGAAATTTTCACAGAATGATCCCCAATATACCTGAAAATAATATAGGTTTTACAAATTTTCGAAAGGACCAGGGGGAGAGGTACCATACAAAGCAAATATTGACTATCGAATACCTAAAGAAATATAAAAGCGAGAAGTTTTAAATTTTGATTCAATCACTTTTTCAAGGAACTGGATAAAATGTAGGATGGATAGGTTTGGATAGATTTGGTCCCAATAACTTTTTCAGCGAACTATTTTACAAGGCAAAATTTGGGATGGATAAAATCAGGAAGAGATGTAACCCCCATACAAGGAAAATTTTGACCATCGAATATCTAAGGAACCACTTCATTGAGAATTTTCAAATTTTATTTCAATAATTTTTTTTTCAAGAAACTTTATTACGAGCAAAATGTGAGACGGAAAGGATCAGGGAAAGTTGTAGCCCTCATACAAGGCAAATATTGATTATCGCATATTTAAAAAACTATAACAGCGAAAATTTTCGAATTAAGTCCCAAAGACTTTATTAAGGAACCGTTTTACTGGAAAAAATGTAGGACGTATAGGATCAGAGGAACAGGTAACCCCCATACAAAGAAAATATTGATCATCGAATATCTAAAAAACCACTTCATTGAGAAGTTTCAAATTTGGTCCCAATAACTTTTCCAGTGAACAAAGAATCATGGGAAGAGTTATCCCTCTTACAACGCAAATATTGATCGTCAAATATCTAAAGAACTATAACAGCAATAGTTCTCAAATTCAGCCCCAATCACTTACTCAAGGGGAAATGTACTTCCATACAAATAATAAATCGATTATCTAATGAACTGTAAAAGCGGAAGCATTCAAATTGGTTCCAAATACTTTCCCAAAGATCTGTTTTACTAACCAAAATGTAGGACGGATGGGGAGGGGGCACCACCTACTTTATAAGTCTTTCAGGAAAAAAACTTAATCTCATTACTTTTTACATTAAAACATTTTAGCAAAATCAGATACAAATAAGTTTCGTAATACTCTAAGAATATGTGTCTAATTTTAGGTTGATGGGTCCATAATTTCAATTATGAAAATATCTTTGCTCATCAATTTCACAATGGTGGATCTTTATTTCTTCCTAAATATAAATTTAAAAACAAAAATTTTCGTAGAATAATAAAAAGTGGGTCGTGATCGATTTATTACATTCTTAATCATTAAGTTGATATCTGATTATGGTCGGGATTTTTTGAAATGAGGTGCAAATTAGGGTTTCCATAAAGAAAATAAATTTTTGAAAATATTTGTGGTGCTTGTCAGCCTTAGAATAAATAAATATAGAGAACTGAATTTTAACGGATTCCTAAATAATAAAACAATGCTTTCCGTCTATCAGGACTTCATCAAATCCATCTCACTTGGAAATGAAATTTTAATATTACGATCCCACAAACATCCAATAAACTGAATAACACGCAAAGACTAATCAAATCGAAAAGAAACACTTAGAAGAGGTTAATTTTTCAATACTCTTCAATTATCGGTTTTTCGATAAGTTGTGGTAGAACTTGTTGACCGCAAACCTATTTTTAGAAATTTCAAACTGATTCCCATATTATTCTGTATTTTTAATTATACCGAAGGTGGCTGGGATATTATGCAGATAAAATGGTGTTGCTCCCACTTTAAGTAAACCATTCGACTCAGAATCAATTTCTGAATGGATTAACGATGTTCGTCCGTCCGTCTATCTGGCTAGCTGTCCATATAAACGTCTTGAACTGTCTACAGGTTGAAACTTTTGAAATATCTCGATGAAATTTGGTACACATTATTATTATTATTATTATTATTATTATTATTATTATTATTATTGTTATTATTATTATTATTATTATTATTATTATTATTATTATTATTATTATTATTATTATTATTATTTTGGCCTAAGAACGAAGCTTATTGAAATTGGTCATATTCAGTCTATTATTTCAGGTACCTCCCATAAAAATGTTCTTCCCGAAATGGGGTTTAAAGGTCATAAAAGGCCTAAATACCAAGCGATTTAAAAGAAATTTAGCACAAAAAAGTCTTAGAATATTTTAAAACGATGTGGCAACCATCTTCAATATACGTTGGTATTGTAATAATAATTGGTGAAATTAAGATAAATATAAGCAAAAATCGATGTGCAAAATTATATGAGGGTCGGTTCATAATTTCATGTAACCCTTCTATAAACACTCCTCCCAGAAAAGAATTATTTTAATACGCATAAATTTAACAAAAATTTTATGGTCACAATAATGTATTACACACTTTAGAATAAATCAGAAAATCAAATTATACGAGAGTCGTTCATTAATTTTTCATAGCTAAAATTTTTAATCGACAATTGATATGAGATGGTTGGGATTGACCAACTATACATTCTTACTTGTTTTTTTTTATAAATTTTTGTCATCATCGATACGAGATATTTAAAAAAAAGGTAAAATTTGGACTCACTATTTCAAAAAAATAAATATTATAATTTGGAAAATCGTTCAGTTATTTCTGAACTACGACAATGTTTTTTTTTGTAGATTTTGACCAGAATTTATTTATATAAAAATCTTTAAACTTATAACTCTCGTTGTCCATCTTTAGGACTCTGGGAAACAATGCCATTAAAGTCCAAAAAAAAAACTTAAAACTGAACGATTTATTTTAATCTGATTTAATAATACGGTATAAGATCAATGAAAATTGATATTCACATAATTTGTTTGTGAGGAATTTCTGGTGCAAATGATCGACCTGGTTAAAATGGCCCAAATAAATCGAATAATATTGTTTATTTATATTAATTGGACCAATTTTTATCACAATACATGCGTATATATGAGATTTAAGCTATTTAGTAGTGGTTATACGGTACCTATGAGAAATAATCGACCGATCCTCGTATAATTTGACACATTGTTTTAGATTATTATAAGATTTATTTTTCTAATATCGCTTAATATTTAGGACTTTTATGACCATAAACCCCGAATCCGAAAGGTTCATTTGTGTGGGGGCTTGGTTTACAAATGGACCCATCACCACCAATTTCAATTTATACAGAAGGGTTACATAGACAGCCAGCCATCCAGTATGCTGACCAAACGGACCAACATCGTTTAATCGACTCAGAATCACTTTCTGTACTTAAAAAAGGGTGGTAACAATAATTTTGCTGCACGTTACAAATTGCTCCACAAACGCATAATACCCGAACCAACTATGGATGGAGTTGGACATATAAAAGTACATATTTATAATCAATGTCGAAAATATTTAAACCTTAAGATTTTTTTTATTTCCGATCAGTTGTGTGTCATCAACCTGACATCAATATGATTTATTAAAATTTCATCTGTGGTTTCCTTCTTTCAAGAGTCAAAAACATTTTTATGGAGTTTTTAACATCAATAAAAATCTATTTGAGTCTTAAAATCAAAATGATCTTTATTACACTTTAAAGAAATCTAATTTCCCTAATGTTGCTTTTTTCATAAAACTCCACTTTTTCTTTTGGAATAAAGAAAAACATTTTCCCGTATACCCCCCCCCCCCCAAAATAAACAAAAATAGAAGTTTTAATCATAATTAAAGTGGCTAAACTTCACGCACTTTACATAATTCCCCAAAGTGAGAGGGAAACTAAAGTGTGTTTACATGTTTTCAAAATGAAAACGTTACAATTAAGTTAAGTGGCGTTAACCCAACAAACATTTGAAAAGAAAAATAAACAATGAAAAAGAAAAACATGTTTATTTTTAGGAATTTGTGATTATTTTTCTTTCTCTCTCTCTCTCTGTTTTGTGTTTTCTTTAGTAAAAATTTTCTTTATTTTTTTTTTATTTGAAAAATAAAATTGAAATGAAATAAAAAAATGTATAAACATTAATGAGAAAACGTGTAGAAAAAAAGATTAAATGTAAGGGTGAGTAAATACATATATACATACATATGTGTGTGTATATATACATAAGGAGTGAGATTGAAAAATACTTAACACAGGTTTCTCTTTAACCCAAGTCTTACTTCATTTTTTTGATCAAGTTACCTTTGCAAAACATGTCAGTAACTGTATTCAATGTCAAACAAATGAATGAGTCACTATTTGGTCCTTCATAACGTTCGGTTAAGCATTCAAAGGTCTGCCGTCAAATTGTTACCAACTTGTCCGTTAATAGAAAACATGGTTCAAGTAGAGGGAATAGATCACATGATGGGTTTTAAAGCCAAATAGAACGCATTTTTAAAAGAGCTCCCAAGAAGGCAGTCCGATTAGCGCAGTGCTCAAACTATTTGGTACGAACAGTTAAAGCTAATGCCGGTTTATTAAAAAAAAATAAAAAGCATAATTTGGAAAATCGATCAGTTATTATCTCTTAAACTACGACAATGTTTTTTTGTAGATTTTCATCAAAATAACTTTAGTTGTCCATCTTTAGGACTCTGGGAAACGATGCCATTAAAGTCCAAAACAAAAACTCAAAACTAAACGATTAATTTTAATCTGAGATATTAAAAGGTGGACCTGATTAAAATGCCTACATTCTTTGTACCCTACACCACTATAGAAAATTTCGGTTATAATGCGTTTGTCCTTAAGTTTGTAAAGCACAGGAAAAATATTGCTTCCATCACTTTTAAGTAAAACGTTCGACTGAGTATCACTTTCTGAATAGATTTAACGATGTCCGTCCATCCGTCTGGCTGGCTGGCTGGCTGTCTATGTAAATCTTGTAAACAAAATGCAGGTCGCATTTTTGAGACACCTCGATGAAACTTGGCATGTGTTATTATTTTCCCCCAAGGATGATGTCTATTGAAATAGGTGATAATGGGTTTAAAAACCTTCAAGGCTCAACAAGTTCCTGAAGCAGCCCTGCTTATTATTTAGAAGTTAGAAACAAAGCAAAAAAATTTAAATCAAGTTTTTTGAAAAAAATATTCTTACTGCATAATGGATGATGAAATGTATGTTCTGGCAGATTTGTGCCAACTTCCTGGTAAAAAAATATGCTGCTGATGCTCGAAGAATGTTGAAAATTTCCAAAATGTTCTTGGTATGGCAAGCAGAATGCAGTTGCGGCAAAAGGAGGCAATTATTTGTTACCACGGACAAATGCTGCTTCCCTTTATGAGTCCACTTATTTCTGACCTGACTTGACATCCTGTCACTACGGTTAACAAGTCCTTGGGTAGTACAAAAATAATAATGTGGTATTTTTATCAAGAGAGGACAAATCCCTCAAACTACCCATACAACAAAAAGGCCGCTTCCATTCATAAGACTTCATAATAATAATAATAATAATAATAATAATAATAATAATAATAATAATAATAATAATAATTATTATTATTATTATTATAATTATTATTATTATTATTATTATTATTATTTTTGGCCTGACTCGGCATCCTGGCACTATGGTAAATAAGCCCTCGAGTGGCCCATGAAAAAATTAATATGGTATTTTTCCAAGAGAGGAAAAATCCTCCAAACAACCCGGAGCTAAGGCCAGTGGAGAGATATTGGACTCTTGTTAATAATTAATTTAAGAAAATGTGTCCAAAAGTGAGGTAGATTTTAAATTGAGATGGACTAAGCTCTTTAAATATCGATTTACAAAATAGGCTGCTTCAATTCAAAAGACTTCAAAATGTGTCCACTTCGTTTTAGCAGGACTTTACATGCTGTCACTAAAGTAAACAAGCTCTTCGGTGGTGGAAAATCCTCCAAACTACCCGGAGCTAAGACCAGTGGAGAGATATTGTTGCTAGTGAATTGAATTGAGTGAATTGAGCTTAAAAGCGGTGTTGAAAACTGTGTTCGAAAGGTTCAAAATTTCAAATAAAAACTATAAAAATATATATTTTTGTAAGTTTATTGGTTTCATATATGTATATTATGAATATTTCGATCTCACTCTTTTTGTATGTATGTATGTATGTATGTATGTATGTATGTATGTATGTATGTATGTATGTATGAATGTTAATTGGCATTTATATTTGTAAATAACCTTAAAGAAAATTGATCAATCAATTGTTGTTGAATTAGTGGTGAATTTTAGAAATCTTTAAGAATTTAATTGTTTTTCTTTTTTTATAAAATAAATTTTCTCACTTTTAGTTGATTGATTTTTTTTCTTGTAGTTTTGGTGATTTTTTTCACTTACAACAAGTTGTTGTTTTTGTTACATTTAATTTAATTTTTTTTGCGAGATTTTCAAAACATCGTCGAGGGGAAAGAAAATACGTATATTTTTCCTCAATTAAAAAAAAAAAAAGAATAAAATAAAATTTGAATGGATTAGATAACCAAAAATGTTGTGAATTAATTTCGCGATAAAATTTGGAATCTTTTTTTTTCTACTTTGATTTCAATTTAAAACTCACCTTTAGTAATGATCGTGGTGGTGCATCTGAACGATCGGGACGTTTAATATTTAAAAATGAATTTCGTACATCTGGACATTTTTCAAAAATCATAACACGTTCGGCCACCGAACCACGCGTTAAAAATGGACTGCGCACTGGAGTTCAAAAAAAAAAAAAGAAGAAAATATTTTTTATTAAAAAAATATTATGTTTTTCACTATAATTTTTGCGAAAAAGAAAATTACAAGTTTTTTCTTGGCCATTGCTGAGGGGACGATTCGTTTTCAATTTCGTGGGTGTTGGCATGGTTGTACTACTATTACTACTGCTGGCTTGTGTTTCCATACTTTTTTGACTATCGCTTTCAGCTATAGTTGCTGATTTTTGTTGTTGTTGTTTTTGTTGTTGTTGTTGTTGCGGGATCGGTTGCTGTTGTACCGCTGTTATTATAGTTTTAGAATCGGCTACTTTTGCTATAACAGATTCTCCGTTGCTGGTTGAATTTTTTTGTATTACTGGTGACGATGTTGTTGCTGTTGCTGTTGCTGTTGCTGTAGCTGTTTTCGTATCCTTGACTTGATCCGTTTTATTATTTGATTTTTCTTTGATTTTAGGAGCTTTAATCGTTTTTCCGTTAGATTTTTGTGTTTTTATTGTGACATTATTAGCTAAAATGTCGTTTCCGTTGTTATTTGTGATGCTGCCATTATTACTATTAGTTGTGGTGGATTGAGGTATTAGCTCTTTAGCTAAAAGAGCTGTTGTTAGATTACCATTTGTTAGTATGCTGCTAACGCTATTGCTAATGCTGCTACTGGGGACCGAGCTGCTATTCGAGTTTGTGCGTTTTTTATTGATAATATTGCCATCTCTATTGTTATCTAGTGGGGAATTTAGTTTTTCCTCTCTGATTGCAATTGATTGATTCAAATCATGTGCTTTATTATTTGCCGTTTCAATTAATGACGATTTTAATTTATTGCCAATTTTCTTCGAGGCCTGTGGCTCATTTGTCGTTGGTGTTAATTTCTTTTGTCCCGGTGTTTCTTCGTTTTGTTTATTTTTCTCTGTTATCGTTTTCTTAGATTTAACTTCTTTGTTTACTTTCACAGGGGAAGAGTCCATTAAGACGGTGGGAATTTTACTATTTGCTAATGGACTAGGGCTAGGACTTGGACTAGGGGTTTCTTTTAATAGTTCTTTGATTCTTTGTAAATTTTCCGTTTGTTGTTGACTTAATTTATTGACATCCAAATTTAAGTTTAAATCCAAATTAAAGTCGATATCAATATCTAAAGGTTTGCTGGGTGCTGCTAAGGATTTTCCCATACCTGCAGAGCCTGGGGAAGTAGGTCCTGCCGTCGAAATTTGTTTACTGGTTTTGAGTTTTGTTACTTTTGGTGAACTAATGCTAGAGGAATTTGAGCTGGAGCTTGAAGGTGTGGATATTGTTGTTGTATTATTGTTATTATTAAGACCATCTGTGGTATCAAGAAAACTGGTTGATTGCTTTCCTGCCACTATGATGGATTTTTTGACACCCATTTGTCCTGAGTTCAAGGGTTCTGTTCTGTTATTGTATGTTTGTGTTACACTATTCAGAACATTTGTTAAAGGTGTTGCCACCTTATTATTAATACCGCTTGTATTTATTTTATGTTCTATAACTTTTGGTTTCACTTCCGTTTTCTGTGTTACCCCTAATTTCGATTTATTCCCCAAACTTTTTACACCCCTTTGTTCTTTATCTTTACTCACAAATGTGTTCACCAATTTGTGTAAATCTTCCGCACTTTTGTCGTCTGCTATGGCCCCAGCTGCCACACCAGCATCTACATTATATAAATCCAAAATTTCTGTGGGTGCTAGACCATGACTTTTCCAGGTTCTATATAAAGCATCGGCATGTTCAGAAATCTTTTTTGAGATTTTCTCTATTTCCAAAGTGGTTTCCAAATCCTGTGCCGCATTGGGTTTATTGAGATTCAATACGGTGGTTGATTTAGTTTTTAAACTCGAAGTTTTAGACGGATTTATTTGCACTTTATTAGCCGATTTAGTACCAGTATTGGTACTATTACTTGCTGAGGGGGATTGCATTTTGTGTTATAAATTTGATTTTTTTTATTATTTTAAATTCAAAATTTCTTTATTTCACTTTTTTCACAAAAAAAATTCTTCTTTATTTCACTTTAATGTGAAAAACTCACATTTTCTTTTTATTTTGCAACACAAACTTTCAATAATTTTCTTCGTTTTCTTTTTTCAAAAATTTTCTTTTCACAAGATTTTCTTTTTGTTTTTGTTGTTATTTGAAAATTTCGCATTCAAATTTTTTTGTTGGTGATTTTTCTTTAAATTTTTGTTTGTATTTCGGTTTTATTCGTTCCGTTTTTACGATTTCTATTTATAAAACATTTTTATTTTTCTCATTTTCTTTTTTGTGTGTCTGTTTCTGTTTCTATTTTTTTTTTTTTGAAAATTCCTATTTGGTATTTTCAGACATTTTGCACTAATTTCTGGTTTCACTCAAATATAACACGATTTTATATTTTTATGCAATAAAAGTTGTAAAACTTTTGTTTTCGGGCTAAATTGTGGAAAAAGGATTTAATTACTTGATTTCATTTTAAGAAAATTTTCCAATATTTTTTTTAATTTTTAATTTTTATTTTGGAATTCAAAAATACTGTAATCTGGTATCGGAATAACATATCACCTGATCACCAGTTAAGTATAATAATTCCAATATACCCGAATAATTCCAATATACCCGAAAATTACAAAGGCTAGAAAAAAGTTCCGATAGGACTAGGGGAAGGGGTACCGCCCATACAAATCAATATTGATTATCGAATATCTAAAGAACTATAACAGCGTGGGTGCTCAAATTGGATACCAACCGTTTTATTGGACAAAACATAGATGAATAGGATCAGGGGAGGGGATTCCTTTTGAAAAGATTATATTGACCTTCGATTATCTTAAGAACTTTAAAAGCGAGAGTTCTCAAATTTGGTCTCCATTCAAAGCAAATATTGACTATCGAATATCTAAAAAGCTATAACAGCAAGAGCATTAAATTTTGGAACAATTATGCTACCAAAAAAAAATTTTAGAACAATCTATTTAATTCGTATGATAATACAACAATAATGTTCACTTTGCGCCAGCAACGCCTTAAACAATTTGTTTAGGCCAAATGAAGTTTGTGGGTCTGCTAGTCGATATATAAATTAATAAGCCTTCAATCTATTCTAGATTCTAGTCTTAGTTATATGATCGCAAAAACTTTACATAAATATTAAAGATTATTATACCTTCCACAACACCAGAAGTGGTGATGAGGGTATATTCACTTTGTTATTTTGTGGGGAACGCCAAGAAGGAATCATCTCAGACCCTACAATGTATAATATATTATTGCATCAAAATCTGAGTCGATTTAGCTATGTCCATTTGTCTGTCTGTTGGAAACATTCTCACTTGTAGAAATATTATCCGAATTCAATGACATTTGGCCACATTGTTTGTTATTGTCCGGTTTATTAGCAAGAAAGTTATAGATCGATATCTGAAACAACCACAAAATTCCGAAAAAGAACCTTTCTAATTTCTCCTAAAAAATTTAATTGGACTTAAGCAAAATTTTAACATACAATTGTAGGTACTCCATCATCGTGCAAAAGATCATCAAAATCTGATTAACAGAAAAAAAGTTATAGGCTATAATATGCAAAATTTTGATACACCCCAAACTTTGTATATCATATGGGCCGCAATTTTTAAGATAATTTAGAGAAATTTGAAACATATATACTTATTTTGATACAATAATTAATCCAAAGAAGCCATATTGTTCTGGGATCATTAATTGACTCAGCTCTCATATAAGGCCCCTTCCCGGAATATGGTTTATAGCTTATAAAACACTTAAATTTGATCAATTCTATTGAAATTTAACACAATTAATTATTTAACTATTTCAAATATATGTTATAAATTTTATTAACATGGGTCCATATTTTGATAAAGCTCCCATATAACGCCCCTTCCCGAAAACAGGTTTGAGCTTATAAAACAATTAAATAAAAACTGGAACTCGGTACATAGCATTTCTTTAACTATTTTTAATGTATATTTTTAATAATAACAATCTCGGTCCATATTTTGATGTAGCTCCCATATCAGGCCCTTCACCGAAAACAGCTTTCAGTTTATAAAACGAGTAAATAAACACCACTTCTATTGAAATTCGACACAATTATTTTGCTAACTGTTCTGAAGATATTATATTAATTTGTCCTATATCGGTCTATATTTTCCTATAGCTCCCTTATAACGGGATTTCCCAGAAAATGGATTTGAGTTTATAAAACATTTAAACAATTAAAGATCAATTCCATTGAAATTAAGGCAATTTTAAACCGATTTTATTGAAGTTCCAAACTATTATTTGTCTCGGTATTTCTTGACGAATATCGATCCATATTTCGCTACACTTATGAGATTTTTAAACTTAAATCAGATCTATTGAAATTGAGCACAATTATTGCTCTTAGGCCCTTCTTCCTTATACTAACTCTAACTGCAATTACTCTGTAATTAATCCAAAATCCATAATTGTTTTGTGGGTGGAGGAGTTCACATACTGGTCCATAGTCACATATAAAGTTATTGATACGAAATTTTAAAACTTTTGCTGGAATTGCTTTGTAAATAATCAATAAATAATATTTGTTTTTAACCTCAGATAATTCAGGAGATATTGGAAGTACCCTGTGCAATTTTCTACAAAATCGGTCCAGTGGTTTAAATGTCTTAAGAGTCTGACCATTCTACATGATTTCATATAATTTGTTGATATCAGTGTAGCCTTTTTTGCGGTTTTCAAGGTTTTTAATCTCGATTAGAATATTTTTAAAATTCAAATCTGATTTATTTCGAAAAATTCTTATAGATTTGAAATTTATTCCATTATAAAATTAGTTTTCTTTAAAAGATTTTTTTCTTTAAAAATTTAATATTTCAGATAAAAAAATATTCAAACGCACAAAATATTTTGTAAATGAAATTAATAATTTAGAATTTTATTTCAATATTTTTTCATTATGTTTTCAATAAATTATATTCAAATCGATGTCTTTTAAATATATTATTATCTGAATTTTTATCTAGATTTTTCCACAAGTTTCGAAAAAATACTCAAATAATTTTTAAAAATTATTTGAAAATATCTCTATAATAATTTGCACATTCATTTATCATTATTTTTCAAATCTTCACACTTCTTGTATAATTTTTGTTTTTCAAAATTTTGATAAATAATTCGAATTATAATTTCTTTAATTATTTTCAAAATTTATTCATTTTTATTTCACTTAAATTGATTTCTTTTCAAATTTCCTCGAAAATTTTCATTTTAAATTAAATTTTCAATTAACAAATGGATTTTCTTTTGCTTACAAATTTTCTTTATTTTTCCAAAATCATTTTTTATTTCAATATTTTTCAATATTTTTCATTTATTTCTTTAAATTTGAATTTTTCTTTCAAGTATATTCAACCACACACGTTATATTTTCGGCGTTCGTTTTCTTTTAAAGGAAAAACATGTAGACGTTATGAATTCTCCGTGTTTTATGAAAACTCACGCATTATTTTCAATAATTTTTCCCCCAAAAAAACACGACAAATGAAAATTTAGTTCCTGGTTTTGAAAAATTTTCAATTTTCTCTCACTCTCAATTCAGCCATTATTTTTTTCATTTCACTTTCACAATTTGTTCGTATTAAAAGAAAATAAATCTTTTGAAATTATTCAGCGGTTTTCAAAACTGATCATCCGTTCTCAGTTTAGTATTTAGCGTTTCACTCTCTCACTAAGTAATTTAGTCATTTGAAATATTTATTTTTGGATTCTGCGCTTTTCGGTTTTCAAATACAAAATGAATTTCAAATCTTTTATTTTTCATTTCATTTCGTTTCTCCTTCTATTCGAATTCTAAGCAAAATAAGTAGACGACACCACAAATTAAGAAGAACAAAAAACATCTGTTTTAAATTTAAACTCTTGATGCATCATTTTAGTCTTTTTTCCGAAATGTTCATTTTTCAATACTTTTCAGTCCATATTTTTAATATTTATAATATTTTTTTCTTCAATGCGTCGTCATTGCTCTTACGAGTTGGTGTAGTTGTTGATCTTGTTGAGTTTTATTTATTTTTGTGATTTTCAATAAAAATTTTCAATTCTTTCGCATTTTTTCTATTTTTCATTCTTTAAAATATAAAAATTTGCGTTTCTCGTTCTCCCACTTGAGTTTTGTGTATTTTTTTGTAGTCTTTTTCCCCCGTTTACATTTAGAATAAAATGGAAGTGACTTGTGGATAGAAAAAGAGTAAATTTGAATTTTTTGTATCTCTCAATATCGTTGATCATGTTTTTTTTCGTGACATTTGCAATTTCTAGTATAATTCAGCTAAAAACATGATGTAGTTAACAAATTAGAATGTTGACTATAAAATTAACAATAAAAAATAGAAACAAAAAAAATTCACAAAATTTTAGCGTTTTTTTTTTCAGAGAAAGCGCTTAAAATGGAATAAACAATTTAGCGGTTTTTTTTAACAAATAAAGAGATCATGTTAACCATGGAATAGTGTAAAATACTATAGTGTAAACTATAGGCTAGAGACTATAGTGTAAACTATAGGCTAGAGACTATAGTGTAAACTATAGGCTAGAGACTATAGTGTAAACTATAGGCTAGAGACTATAGTGTAAACTATAGGCTAGAGACTATAGTGTAAACTATAGGCTAGAGACTATAGTGTAAACTATAGGCTAGAGACTATAGTGTAAACTATAGGCTAGAGACTATAGTGTAAACTATAGGCTAGAGACTATAGTGTAAACTATAGGCTAGAGACTATAGTGTAAACTATAGGCTAGAGACTATAGTGTAAACTATAGGCTAGAGACTATAGTGTAAACTATAGGCTAGAGACTATAGTGTAAACTATAGGCTAGAGACTATAGTGTAAACTATAGGCTAGAGACTATAGTGTAAACTATAGGCTAGAGACTATAGTGTAAACTATAGGCTAGAGACTATAGTGTAAACTATAGGCTAGAGACTATAGTGTAAACTATAGGCTAGAGACTATAGTGTAAACTATAGGCTAGAGACTATAGTGTAAACTATAGGCTAGAGACTATAGTGTAAACTATAGGCTAGAGACTATAGTGTAAACTATAGGCTAGAGACTATAGTGTAAACTATAGGCTAGAGACTATAGTGTAAACTATAGGCTAGAGACTATAGTGTAAACTATAGGCTAGAGACTATAGTGTAAACTATAGGCTAGAGACTATAGTGTAAACTATAGGCTAGAGACTATAGTGTAAACTATAGGCTAGAGACTATAGTGTAAACTATAGGCTAGAGACTATAGTGTAAACTATAGGCTAGAGACTATAGTGTAAACTATAGGCTAGAGACTATAGTGTAAACTATAGGCTAGAGACTATAGTGTAAACTATAGGCTAGAGACTATAGTGTAAACTATAGCTAGACTAAGTGTAAACTATATGCTAGACTAATAGTGTTAAACTATAGGCTAGACTATAGTGTAAACTATAGGCTAGACTATAGTGTAAACTATAGACTAAAGTGTAAACTATTGGCTAGACTATAGTGTAAACTATTGGCTAGGACTATAGTGTAAACTATTGACTAGACTATAGTGTAACTATAGACTATAGTGTAAACTATAGGCTAGAGACTATAGTGACTACTATAATACAGACTATAGTGTAATCTATAGTAAAGACTATAGTGTATACTATAGGCTAGAGACTATAGTGTAAGCTATAGGCTAGAGATTATAGTGTAAAACTATAGGCTAGAGACTATAGTGTAACTATAGGCTAGAGATTATAGTGTAAACTATAGGCTAGAGACTATAGTGTAAGCTATAGGCTAGAGATTATAGTGTAAACTATAGGCTAGAGACTATAGTGTAAACTATAGGCTAGAGACTATAGTGTAAGCTATAGGCTAGAGATTATAGTGTAAGCTATAGGCTAGAGATTATAGTGTAAACTATAGGCTAGAGACTATAGTGTAAGCTATAGGCTAGAGATTATAGTGTAAACTATAGGCTAGAGACTATAGTGTAAACTATAGGCTAGAGACTATAGTGTAAACTATAGGCTACACTATAGTGTAAACTATAGGCTACACTATAGTGTAAACTATATGCTAGACTATAGTGTAAAACTATAGGCTAGACTATAGTGTAAACTATAGGCTAGACTATAGTGTAAACTATAGGCTAGACTATAGTGTAAACTATTGGCTAGACTATAGTGTAAACTATTGGCTAGACTATAGTGTAAACTATTGGCTAGACTATAGTGTAAACTATTGACTAGACTATAGTGTAAACTATAGACTATAGTGTAAACTATAGGCTAGAGACTATAGTGACTACTATAATACAGACTATAGTGTAATCTATAGTAAAGACTATAGTGTATACTATAGGCTAGAGACTATAGTGTAAGCTATAGGCTAGAGATTATAGTGTAAACTATAGGCTAGAGACTATAGTGTAAACTATAGGCTAGAGATTATAGTGTAAACTATAGGCTAGAGACTATAGTGTAAGCTATAGGCTAGAGATTATAGTGTAAACTATAGGCTAGAGACTATAGTGTAAACTATAGGCTAGAGACTATAGTGTAAGCTATAGGCTAGAGATTATAGTGTAAACTATAGGCTAGAGACTATAGTGTAAGCTATAGGCTAGAGATTATAGTGTAAACTATAGGCTAGAGACTATAGTGTAAACTATAGGCTAGAGACTATAGTGTAAACTATAGGCTAGAGACTATAGTGTAAACTATAGGCTAAAGACTATAGTGTAAACTATAGGCTAAAGACTATAGTGTAAAATATTGGCTAGAGACTATAGTGTAAACTATAGGCTAGAGACTATAGTGTAAACTATAGACTTTAGTGTAAATTATAGGCTAGACTATAGTGTAAACTATAGGCTAGAGACTATAGTGTAAACTATAGGCTAGAGACTATAGTGTAAACTATAGGCTAAAGACTATAGTGTAAACTATAGGCTAAAGACTATAGTGTAAACTATAGGCTAAAGACTATAGTGTAAACTATTGGCTAGAGACTATAGTGTAAACTATAGGCTAGAGACTATAGTGTAAACTATAGACTTTAGTGTAAATTATAGGCTAGACTATAGTGTAAACTATAGGCTAGAGACTATAGTGTAAACTATAGGCTAGAGACTATAGTGTAAACTATAGGCTAAAGACTATAGTGTAAACTATAGGCTAAAGACTATAGTGTAAACTATTGGCTAGAGACTATAGTGTAAACTATAGGCTAGAGACTATAGTGTAAACTATAGACTTTAGTGTAAATTATAGGCTAGACTATAGTGTAAACTATAATATAAACTGTAAGTCTAACCTATAAAGTTAACTAAAAGCTAGACTATAGTGTAAACTATAATACAGACTATAGTGTAATCTATAGTAAAGACTATAGTGTATACTATAGTACATACAATAGTAAAACTTTAGTTCACACTATAAACTGTAGTGATGATTGTGGTATTAAGTCCTGGCTATAGTTCCTACTAATCTTATCTTGACTAAAGTCTTGGTATTTCTTCCTCTTTTAAATCTTTTAATTTAAGACACTTTTCCCCCAAGCGGATGACATTTTTGAATGTTGTTCAACAATTCTTTACATACGAATTGTAAAGTGTAAATAAACAATATATAAACATTTTACAACGTGTAACAGAAACATTTTAAAAATACATTATTATTTCATATAATTGAATAAAGAAAACTACTTATGTATATGTATATATATACCGATATGTATATATAAAATCATTTTAGCAATAACAAAAACAAACATTATTTACATTCGTTTCAACACTTTTACTATTATTCAAAATATATTTATGTGCATTTTCTTAGATTTTCCTTTCGAGGTAGAGACGATGACCAAACCAAAATCAAAATCTTCAAGAAATAAAAGAAACCCTTTAACTGAAAATATATTGACATTGAAACGTTTAAAAATCTATTATCACCCTGAGACAGAAATATGAAAATAAAGTGAAAAGCTTAAAATACAAAATAATTCCGAAAAAAGGTTTATTTATGTATAAAATTGGCTTGCAAATCGTATGAATATGTATATATATATACATATATATATAGATAGACAATTTAAAACCATCTTTATATACATTGTATATACATATATATATACATACATATATGTATATAGTATCTGTCTTTATGTCTGTCTGAGTGCTTAAACACTTACAAGAGACTTAATTTAATTTTGTGTTGAAAACCACAAGTCAAATACGTCTCACAAATCATAAGAAAAACTATATAAATAAATGTAATTTTCGCAAAGTCTTGCAGGTTGAAAACGAGAACCGAGTCACCACATTTAGTCCACACCGGTTGAAGAATAAAAATTAATAAAAATTATATTTATAAAATTTTAAGAAGAAAATATTTTTCTAAGTGAAATTAATTTTTTTTCGGAAATTTTTGTTGATTTTTGTGAAATGAGATTTAATTATTAAAAAAGAAAATATCGTTTCGGAAAAATTTAGACAATTATTTAATATATTTTTTAAAAATACTGAAATTAATTTTATAAAATGGAAAGGTATTAAGAGAACAATATATAATTGAAAAGTGACTGTGAAAGAATGAAAATAAAAAAAGGAAAATTTAATAATAAAAATGTGATTTTTTTCGTTTTTAAAACAGATATTCATCACCACTGATAGGGCCAAGCTTTGCTGCCCTAACAAATGGATCTGTAACAGATAAGGTGGGTAAATCGAATAGGAAAATTAGGAAAATTGAAGAGTTAAAAAGTGTGAAAAAAATTTGAATTGAATATTCCGATGGAAAATTCTCGTTATGTCATTATCATAACTAAACCAATAAGATGGACTGAAAATATCTCAATGTATGTTTATCAGTAAGATTATTTTGGTCTTATTATTTGAACCGTACTTGTTATTCAATATTATGGAAACGGCAAATCCACATATATTTGGGAAAATCCCAGAAAATTCCAGATAACGTAATCAATAAATTTTCAGAGAATAAAAGCTCCACTATTTAGTCGAATCAGTAGACTTCAGGTGAAGAAGAATAAGTTAAAGTGTTAAATTCGGACGTTCCGAATTTTCTGTACCCTTCACCTTTGTTTATATGGATTTTTTTTATTTTTTTAAGCAAAGGACTTAACATTTAACTTATAACTTGGGAACTAATGGACCGATTACCGTGATATTTTCAACTCAAAAATTCTCCTAATTATTTCCAATTTGCTGGTATAAAAATTATGTCTCTCTTTAGCTTAAAAAGAGCGATCAAAATGTCGATTACATTACTTTGCCTTACATTGTTATTGTTTTCAATACAACAACAACCACAAGGAAAATAAAGAATTGTTTATATCTCGGCTATTTATGAACCGATTTGACAATTACAAAAAAATCGAAAAAAATAATAATTTTTCTAAGTGGCGATTAGATCCGTGGGCTGCCTCAATAGGGTCAGAATAAATTTTCACCCACATCTCGGAAACTAATGGCCCAATCGAGTTTATTAATAAAATAATAAATTTCTAGCATTAATAAAATGACGAAAATCACAAAAACATTATTTTAAACGTTGTTATTGTTTTCCTATATTTATAAACAACAACAACATGAGACTAAATTTTTAAAGAAAGAATTGACTATATGAACCGATTTTGAAAAAATATAAAAGATTAAATTCAGTTTGTAATCAATCAATGCCATTACGAAGTCCATAGGTCTCATAGGGGGTTCAAAATATGGGAAAATATGTTCTTGCCTATAACTCAGGAACTAATAGTTCGATTCATTTCATGTCTTCAGCGTTTAAAATCGCTAAGTTTTTGAAAATAAAGTCTCTAACTCTTGCAGATTCTTAAAAAAATATTAAAAACCTGAAAAAAAGTTTGAGGTACCTTTTTAATATCTGAGTCATTTATGAACCAATTTACCTGGATTTCGATAGCGGTTTCATAAACTTGATTTCAACCGACACACGACAGACGGACGGACATAACTCAATTTATTTTGCATTCCGATCCAGAATATATATACTTTTGTGGAAATTACAAACGGAATGACAACCCTATATATACCCTTTTGACCCAGTCAGGTGAAGGGTATAAAAAGTATAAAAATAAAATTTTAATATATTTTAAATTACAAATCATATAAAAATTCTATAACATCTACTATAGAGTGCGCTATAAACTGAATTATATATTGAGCAGTGAGATCGAAAAATGCTTAAAATACATATGTTAATAAAATCAAAATCACTAAACTTTCAGGTAGTTCTTTAACAGCCTCTTAAACTATTAAAGGTTTCAAATTTAGTCCTACCGCAAATTGGACAAAGACTGTAAGAAAGCTCAATCGTTAATTAGTTTCTTTTAATATTATTATGCTATAACAAATTGACCCAAAAATTAAAGTTCTACTTTTTATTTAGTATCATGGGAATTCAGGGGACGAAGAAAAGGTTCACATGACTTTCCATAAATAAATTTCAGAGAAAGAGTCAGCATGCAATTTTAGAAGTTCAAAATTAGCGTTCATGTATTCATAAGTGACCTCAATGTCTTCATATGTTTTTGGACCGAAAATGCTACCAATGCAATAACATAGTTTGTGTCTCAAGAGGTCAATCGTTCGTAAAAAGAATTCGAAAATAATGGTGGACAGACAGATCAAAATTAATTTATAAAATTTCATAAAATCATTGAATCCCATCAATTCCTTTTTATTATATTTTTGTTTTTCTTCATTTCAGGTTACTCCGGATATGGCCCATTTGGTACATCCGTATTGGAATCAATTTCCTGCTATGGACCCAATATGGGCAAAATTATTAACACTCTATATGATTGTAATTGGCTTGATTTCATGGTGCGGAAATGGTGTGGTGATTTATATATTCTCCACTACCAAATCGCTACGTACGCCTGCAAATTTATTAGTTATTAATCTAGCGTTATCCGATTTTGGCATTATGATTACCAATACGCCCATGATGGGCATAAATCTCTTCTATGAGACATGGGTATTGGGTCCATTGATGTGTGATATATATGCTGGTCTGGGTTCAGCATTTGGTTGCAGTTCAATATTATCAATGTGTATGATCTCATTGGATCGTTACAATGTAATTGTCAAGGGTATGGCGGGTCAGCCAATGACCATTAAATTGGCCATAATTAAAATAGCGATTATTTGGTTTATGGCTGGTATTTGGGCTTTGGGACCAGTATTTGGTTGGAGCAGGTAAATTTGCTTACAAATTGCATTCAATAATGTTAATTAAAAATAAAATCGGATTTAGGTATGTTCCCGAAGGTAATTTGACTTCTTGCGGTATTGATTATTTGGAACGTGACTGGAATCCCAGATCATATTTGATCTTTTACACGATTTTTGTTTATTTCATTCCATTATTCTTGATCTGCTATTCCTATTGGTTTATAATTGCGGTAAGTTTTTGCTCGCATCGGGAATTAAAAAATGTAATCTCTGTATTGTACTTAGGCTGTATCGGCTCACGAAAAAGCTATGCGCGAACAAGCCAAGAAAATGAATGTCAAATCTTTGCGTTCATCCGAAGATGCTGATAAGAGTGCTGAAGGTAAATTGGCGAAAGTTGCTTTGGTTACCATTTCATTGTGGTTCATGGCCTGGACTCCTTACACCATCATAAATACCTTGGGTCTATTCAAATATGAGGGTCTTACACCTTTGAATACCATTTGGGGAGCTTGCTTTGCCAAATCGGCCGCCTGCTACAATCCCATTGTCTATGGTATCAGGTAAATTTTAAACAAAAAATAAACTCTAATTGAATAAGTTAATTAATATTGTCCATATCTATTCTCCAGTCATCCTAAATATCGTGTGGCTTTGAAGGAGAAATGTCCCTGCTGTGTCTTTGGCAAAGTTGATGATGGCAAATCCAGTGATGCCACCTCTCAGGCAACCAACAATGAATCCGAATCTAAGGCCTAAATTCTTTGATCACAAACTACAGCGCCAGCAACAGCACCACCTCAATTTAATTGTATTAGAAATTCTTAAAGTAAAAATAGCAATTTTTAGAAGACGACATCTTTTTAGTATTTTAATTATTAAGCAACTGCAGCAACAGAATGAACGCTTTCGTATTAATTTAATAGAAACAAGAACTATTTAAATTTTAGTTAATTACTTTTTTTTTGATTGTTGTATTTGTCTATAGTTAAACCGATTATGTATTTTATTTATAAATCTATTAATAAAACTATTTAATTATTATTTATAATAAGAAAGTTTTAGAAAAATATTTAAAAATACAAAAAAATGTTACACTTTGCAATGTCATTAAGGACCAAAAAATCTAACAAAAAAAAAAATGAATTAAAAAAAATAAAGAGCATGCAAAACTTGAAAAAAGTTTAAAAATGAGATTTAGTCTTTCAATAATCCGTTGGGTATAGAATAGACTGACTATTCGATAGTCTATAGCATAGACTATTCGATAGTCTATAGCATAGACAATTCGATAGTCTATAGCATAGACAATTCGATAGTCTATAGCATAGACAATTCGATAGTCTATAGCATAGACTATTCGATAGTCTATAGCATAGACTATTCGATAGTCTATAGCATAGACAATTCGATAGTCTATAGCATAGACTATTCGATAGTCCATAGCATAGACTATTCGATAGTCTATAGCATAGACTATTCGATAGTCTTTTGCATAGACTATTCGATAGTCTATAGCATAGACTATTCGATAGTCTATAGCATAGACTATTCGATAGTCTATAGCATAGACTATTCGATAGTCTCGTCAATATATCTTACACGTCGTTGTACGTGTATGATATATTGACGAGATTGAAATATATAAAAACGATCATTAAGAAATTGCTGAAAAGAGCAGGACTAGGATTAGCAGACAGGGCTAGACAGAAGCAGTACTAGTAAGTAGTCGCAGGAAAAGAGAAATATTAAGTATTAAGGTTGGCAGGGAGATTATCGAGTCGAGCATTGCGATAAAATACTTGGGCATTATGATTGACGACAGGCCTAACTTCAGGTCCCATATAGAGTATGCATTTAATAGAGCTGCCAAAGAATCATGCCCAACATTAGAAGATGACGAAAAAGTACACGGCTACTGATTTCTAGAGTTACATTGTCAATATTATTATATACTGCGCCTATTCGGGCGGGTCTACAGGAAATATAATATGCATGAAAGTGTTATCACTTTTCAGACGGTTATGCTTTGGTTACAGAACAATTTCAGTAGAAGCTAAATGTGTAATAGCGATTCCTTTCGACCTGACTGCAGACGAACTTCTTAGGATATATTTGGACAACAAGGGAAACAACGCCAACGGGAAAGAACATTAGCAAACTGGCAAAGGAGATGACAGAGTACTCCAAAAAGGAGATGAATGCATAAACCACTCAATATTTTTCAGGCCACGGAGGATACAGAAGCTATCTAACGAATCCCCAAACTATCCGATATGCTTGGAAATGGAGGATGCTGACCATGTAGCATTTCAATGCCCCAGATTTGGGAACTTAAGACGTACACTGGAGTGTGAAACTGGGACAACTGTTGATGCGAATAACACGATAAGAGTAATGATTTCTTCTGAGTGTAAATGGAATTCGTTTAACCTGTTCACTACCCAAGTAAATCTTGCGTTGGGTTTGGAGGAAAAGAGGCGAAAGTAGCAAAGGGAGAATAGGATAATTGAGGTAGTTTAAGTGCTAACGGCAGTTCCGCGGGACGTTTATGGTGTTGACGACGGAGGTGGTTTAAGTCAGTAAAAATACGACATAACCACATGGTACCTTTGAAGGTTTCCACCTTCACTATCAAAAAAATACTATTTGATAGTCTATAGCATAGACTATTTGGTATTTCATAGAATAGACTTTTCCATAGTCCATAAAATAAACTATTTGATAGACTATTCCGTACGGTATAGAATAGACTATTTGGTATTTCAAGGAATAGACTATTTGATAGTATATAAAATAGTCTATTCTATAGTCTACACAATAGACTATTTGATAATATATAGATCAGACTATAGGATAGTGTAGAAAATAGAATCGATAATCTACAGTTTGCTGATTAGAAAAATTAATTTTAAGTCAAATGACGCATATTGATAGTCTAACTAACACAGTAATAATCCATTTGATAGAAAAAAGAATAAGCTATTTAATGCGCTATATTATTTAAAAGAAGCTATTCTTCAAAAGGAACTATACAATGGCTCTGAAAATGATTATTCTATAGTCTATAGAGTACACAATTTTGTTAAGCATACTCTTTGATGGTCTATAGATTAGATTAAGACTAATGTCCCTCTACAGAAATCTCAAAAAAGGGTGGAAATCTCAAAAAGGGAGAGCATTATAAATATTACTGGGATCTAGAGCTTATATATTGTATATTCAAAAACCCAAACCGGAAACCGGGTTATTGCATTACCGATAGGTTTCGAATAATTTCCATCATCGATTTTATTCAAAGGCACTTTTAAACTTTTCAATAAAAAATTCATCAACGATACTGAAAAACACTAACAAAAAACGTTATGATTATGATCGAATTAGTATTTCAACATCATTCCATATAAAGACCATTGCACGGTATATGCTTTTAGTGGTTAAACTCTAAATTTATGTAAACCCCACTTTTCGAATAACTTGCAAGCCTCACTTTCTGAAAACATCGGTTTTCTTTAATACACTTCTTATATGTGAGAAGAAATTATGGACCGATACTCGTATAATTTCACACATCAATTTTTGCTTATATTTATCTGAATTTCACTTATTATTATTGTTATTATTATTATTATTATTATTATTATTATTATTATTATTATTATTATTATTACAATATCAACGTATATGTGAGTTCCATGACCTTCAAAGTGATATTAGGCTTATTCTTGCCTTGGAACTTATATGAACTTAAAATCCCATTTCGGGAGGTATATTTGCATGGGGGCTAGTTAAAATAATGGATCCATCATCACCAATTTCAATAGGCACTATCACTGTTTCAAAATACACATCATAAAATCGTCTCAGAAAGTCATTCTGAACGGTTAAGTAAACCGTGGTGGTAGCAATATTTTTCTGTCCGTTTTAAAATCTGCATAAACGCATAATACCAACCACTTATTGGCACTTTCATCAAACAGGTAGCCCATCACCGTTTTGAGGATAAATCAGGCAGTTTGGAGGATGAAGCAGCTTTCCAGGAACTTTTCGTGAAATCGTCAATATTCCTACGAGGAAATCGCGAAAAATCTGCCAGAACATACATTTGGTCATCCATTAGGCAACAAGAATATTTTTTTTAGAAAACTTGACTTGAATTTTCGTGTCCTGCCTTCCGGAACTTTTTGTACCATGTACGTTTTTAAACCTGCAGTACCATTAACTTTTTGAACTAAATAATACGAGCACTAAGCTAACCGGTATGCTTTCCTAACGGATGTGTTGAGAGGTCATTTGAAAAGGCTTTCTATTTTTTTAGGCTTTAGAAACATCATGTGAACAATTCCTGCCACCTTTAAACAGAATGTACAATATTTTTTTCCGCAACAAGGACCTTAAATAATTTGAGTCAGATTTAGGACAAGAAAGCTTTAAAATTAGTGGATAAAAATAATCAAGGAACCACGAAAATATATATATTATATAGCACAGTTCTTATCACAATTATCGGAAAGGATATTCACTCTACAATGGGTAATAAAAATGTATAGTTGTAGGAACAAAACCAGTTATCTTTTTAATAAAAGTAATAAATTTTATAGTACTTACCGCTGTGCGTTTCCTTTAAGAACTGTTTTCCATGAAATTTGTCTTTATATTTGGACCAAACAATTTGTAAAGAACTATAACGACAAATGGTAACAACTTAAAGACAGAAAATACTAATGTAAGATCAATGGAAAACAATTTTTGACAACTACATCAAATAAGAATCAATAAACATGCATATAAAAACAATTCAATTAGGCTGCACAGTGGGATGAGAAATGTTTTTCATTGAAGAAATTTTAGAAATTAAGATTTAATTCATTCAGAATATTTTATTTAAAATTTGAAAAGACATATAAAAAAACGTTCTTTGAGCCACAAACATATTATGGTTACACACTTAACATATTATCTTTATTGACTGACCATAATATGGTTGAGGCACAAATATACTATTATATAAGTACAATAAGTGAGCTGGGAGACTATTCTTCTATATGACACCGAGTTGGCAATCAATATTTTATGAGTTGAAATTCAAAATCCATTTGACCCGACATTGAAAAATGGAAAACACAGTTCTACTCACTGTAGTTTCTAGATTCGCGTATAAAAGACTTGTTTAAGGTTTTTCTTTAAGTTTGGTGTGGTAACCAAACCAAAAAAAGCCGTTTTATTAACACCATCGTTAATTCTGGCCAATAAAGAGAATATGTAGTTACCCTACACAATATAATACCCCACATTATATAATTTTTTTTATTTTTATACCCTACAACACCTTAGATGGTTGGGGTATTATGCGTTTGTACAGATGTTTGTAACATACGGACAAAAATGGCGTAGCATCCAATTTTAAGTGAATTGTTCAATCCAGAATCACATTCTGAGTTGATTTAACGATGTACGTCCGTCCGACTGTCTGTTCTCTACAAGACACAATTTTTAATATATCCTGTTGAAATTTTGGCTCAAGGACGAAGCCTATTGAAAATTTTTATATTCAGTCCAACATTTCAGGTAACTTCTATACAAATGTTCTCCCGGAATGAGGTTTTAAGGTCATAAAAATGCTAAATATAAAAATGTTTCAATGAAATTTGGACACAAGTTGAATTTTCAATATTTTTAAACGAAGTGTTAATTTATACGATGATTGATCCATTATTTCCCATAGGTCCCATACAATCTCCTTCCAAATATTACTTTGAAGGGCTTAAATCTCACATTGCAATAAGAAATGCACAAATTGGAATTAACAACAATTGATTTGCGTAAGTTTAGGGGGACGATCCTCAAGTTCTTCTAGCTTCTATATGAACCCTCCTGCCCCGAAAAAAATCATCCTAAAACGCTCTAATCAGACATAAATGATAGTAGCATAATAATATATTGTAATCTTAAACATAAATTAAAAAATATATGTAT
Organism: Cochliomyia hominivorax; assembly: GCA_004302925.2. NCBI lineage: Eukaryota > Metazoa > Arthropoda > Insecta > Diptera > Calliphoridae > Cochliomyia > Cochliomyia hominivorax. Next base: position 30,080,338 of record PYHX02000467.1, on the reverse strand, counting down.
ACGAGGGTCGTTCATTAATTTTTGGTAGCTACCATTTATAACCAATATGGTATAGGGTATTTCTGAACTATCATAAGCCATAAAGCTGCGTATCACTAGGAAGGTATCCAATCTTACAGGAAGTAACATTATTCCCACTAAGCCAGATCTCTAGAGAGTGTTTTCTTGAACTAGAGAACAAGAAAAAAGTAAAAAATGCACAAATAAAAATCTCTCAGTCATCCATAGAAGTAAATCAGCCAAAATTGCTTCGGAGCGTTGAGGGTTAAATTGAGTTATCTCATAACATGGGGACAAATTGGGAAATTGGAAACAATTTATTTGGTGTTCAAAAAGTCTACTTCATTCACCTGTTGAAAGGAATTTCCCACTAGACCAGCGTTCGAAAGGGCAGCTTCACGAGCGTTAGAATTAGTGGTCTCATAATGGAATACATAAATAAAATCATCAAATAATTTGATCGGTATATATAAAAAAGGACTTTGTGTTGGTCTGTTTGTTTGGGACATATAGACAACTAAACTATTGGACCTATTTTACTGAATTTTTCACAGAATGATCCCCATGTACCCAATCATCTTTTCAAGGAAATATTTTACAAGACACAATTTGAGGCGGATAGAATTAGGGGGAGAAGTAGTCTCCATAACAATTTCGGTAGGAGCTTGGGTAGAGATACCCCCATACAAAGGGAATATTGATTATCGAATATGTAAAAAACTATAACAGAGAGAATTTTTGAATTTGGCCCCAATAACTTTTCAAGGAAATTTTTTAAGAGCAAAATGGGGAAGAGGTAGCCCTCATACAAAGCAAATATTAATTATCGAATATTTAAAAAAACTATTACAGCGAGAATTTTCGAATTTGGCCCCGATAACTTTCTCAGTAAACTATTTTACAAGACATAATTTGAGGCGAATAGAATTAGGGGGAGAGGTAGCCCCCATAAAGATTTCGATAGGAGCAGGGAGAGAGGTACCCCCATACAAAGCAAATATTAAGTATAAGCGGAATTAAGAAGAAACGAAAGTATTCAAATTGGTTCTAATTACTTTCTCCAGAATCTTTTTCTACTGACCAAATTGAAGGACAGATAGGACCAAGGGAGGGAATACCACCCACTTTACAAGGGCGGCAAAGCGCACTGGTAAAATATTATAGATTATTTTATAGTCGTTCAATTTCTAGTCTTTTGAATAGTCCATCTAAGTGTCTAACACACTGACCAATTGCTACAATAAAAAATGTTCCAATTAAATCTTAACGAAAAACCTCATGCATAAGTACATTTGGATAAATTAAACAAATTTCTTTATATATTCTTCACTATATGTTTTTTTTCACATACACGTCTTTGTTTGTCGGGGCACTTAAGCACTTACAAGGGTTTTAATTTAATTTTGCGTTTTAAAACTACAAAAGACTAAATAAACACTTGACGAATCATAAGAAAACTATAAAAATGGAGGAAATTTTCAAAAAGTCTTGCAGGTTGTTAACGAGATTCGAGTCGTCACATTTAGTCCACAACAGTTAAAGAATAAAAATATAGAAAATTAAAAAACTAAAATAAAATATTTTTCGAAGTGAAATTAATTCTTTCGGGAATTTTTGTCGAAATTTGAAATGAGATTTCAGTTATAAAAAAAAATAAAAATAAAATAAAAACAGTCTTAATAATAGCGATTAGAGTTAATAACTAATTAATTTTATAAAAATGGAAAGGTATTATTTAAATAATTATGTGATCATAAAGGAATTGTGATAAATAAGAAAAATATTAAAAATTTTAACATGGAACTATTTTCGTTTAATAACAGATTTTCTTCGCCACTGATAGGACCAAGCTATGCTGCCCTAGCTAATGGATCTGTAACAGATAAGGTGGGTGTATAATAAAAATAATAAAATATAATTGATAAAATATAAGCTAAGGAGTGAGATCGAAAAAAAATCTTAACACATGTTTTTCATCAAAACTTTGAACTCATGATCAGTTACCTTCATAAAACTCAAGCTAAAACGCAGTGCGTTTTTTGGAATCTATCTCCCAATGTTCTCAACCTCCCCCATGATTCTATCCTTCCTTCCTTCCTTCATTCTGTCCAATAAAACTGTTACATGAAAAATTTATTGAGACCAAAAAAATTCTCGGTGTAGTGGTTCTTTAGATATTTAATTATCATCATTTTCCTTGTATGAAGGCAGCCTCTCCACCTCATCCCATCCGTTTTTCATTTTGTCTAGTAAAACAGTTCCATGATAAAGTTGTTGAACTAATCTACGTATAAACTTTATACTACAGACTGTAGAGACTTTGTAAACTATGGACTGGTCTACTGTTTAAACCGTAAAAAATAATTTTTCCCAATTTTACTTCCCTTTCAGGTTACTCCAGATATGGCTCATTTGGTACATCCATATTGGAATCAATTTCCTGCTATGGACCCAATATGGGCTAAAATATTAACACTTTATATGATCATTATTGGCACAATTTCATGGTGCGGAAATGGTGTGGTGATTTATATATTCTCCACTACCAAATCGCTACGTACGCCTGCAAATTTATTAGTTATTAATCTAGCGTTATCCGATTTTGGCATTATGATTACCAATACGCCCATGATGGGCATAAATCTCTTCTATGAGACATGGGTATTGGGTCCATTGATGTGTGATATATATGCTGGTCTGGGTTCAGCATTTGGTTGCAGTTCAATATTATCAATGTGTATGATCTCATTGGATCGTTACAATGTAATTGTCAAAGGTATGGCGGGTCAGCCAATGACCATTAAATTGGCCATAATTAAAATAGCTATTATATGGATTATGTCTAGTTTTTGGGCTATAGCACCGGTATTAGGTTGGAGCAGGTATTTTTTTAGAATTCAAGAATTATAAAAAAGGAAATATTTTATATGAAATTTTAATATTAGATATGTTCCAGAAGGTAATTTGACTTCTTGTGGCATAGATTATTTGGAACGTGATTGGAATCCCAGGACATATTTGATATTCTATACGATTTTTGTTTACTTTCTGCCATTGTTCTTGATTTGTTATTCCTATTGGTTTATAATTGCGGTAAGTCTATAAACCCTATAAAACAATCGAAAAGTAAAGAATTTAAACTCTCTGTTGTATGTAGGCGGTATCGGCTCACGAAAAAGCAATGCGCGAACAAGCCAAGAAAATGAATGTCAAATCTTTGCGTTCATCCGAAGATGCTGATAAGAGTGCTGAAGGTAAATTGGCGAAAGTTGCTTTGGTTACCATTTCCTTGTGGTTTATGGCCTGGACTCCTTACACCATTATTAATGCCTTGGGTCTTTTTGAATATGAGGGTCTAACACCTTTGAATACCATTTGGGGAGCTTGCTTTGCCAAATCGGCCGCCTGCTACAATCCCATTGTCTATGGTATCAGGTAAATTTTAAACAAAGAATAAACTGTAATTAAATAAGTTAATTAATATCGTTCATATCTATTCTCCAGTCATCCTAAATATCGTGTGGCTTTGAAGGAGAAATGTCCCTGCTGTGTCTTTGGCAAAGTTGATGATGGCAAATCCAGTGATGCCACCTCTCAGGCAACCAACAATGAATCCGAATCTAAGGCCTAAATTCTTTGATCACAAACTACGGTAACCGCAACAGTATCACCTCACTTTAATTGTAATAGGAACTTTATTATTAATATTTAAAAGAAGAAGACTTTAATTATTAAGCAACTGCAGCAAAAGAATGGACACTTTCAGAATAATTTAATAGAAATAATAAAATAATTTTCTTAACTATTAAAAATGATTTATGTATGAATATTTTCAATAATTAAGTTTTAGAAAAATACTAAAATACTAATTTAGAATACTTGCAAGGTCATTAAGGACGAAAAAAAATACAAAAAAAAATATTAAAGAAATAAAGAGCATGCAAAACTTGGATAAAAGTTTCAAAAGAAAAAACATTTGTTGTCCTTAAATTTAATTAAATTAACCTGACAATCACTTAGTCAGAGCAAAAGTCGTTCTAAGTTGATTTGGAGAAATCGAAGACAATATATAGTCAGTGATGTAGTAAGTGACTCACGAAAATTTACCACCAAAACGGATTAACGGACTCATATATTTATATAGTTATTGCATAAATATTATTTAGAATTTTAAGGCGAATCCGGTACATATTTTTTAAAATTATTGGATCTACAGTAAGTCCGCTTAAAAAACTTAAAATAAAAAGGGCTAAAAATAGGTTTAACATTTTCTTTGACTTGAATATCTCCGAAACAATAATTGATAACGCAAACATGTAAGCGTACTTTAATATATTTATTTAAACAATCAACATACCCGAAGTGGCCAATTTTAGAGGGTCACTGACTGTGCCCCTAATCATATAGGGTCTACGATTTCTCAAAGTAAACTCAGAAACATATCTGCTTTAACTATATGAAATTTCATTAAGATATCTCTAACGGTTCAAAGGTACCCGAATTATTTAAAAAAAATAGATTTGGACACACTGTGCCTCCCCTGAATAAAGTACATCATAACACATTCATTCTTTAACATCAAAAGTCTTCACACAAAGACCGAAAAATTAGTTATAATTTCATTTTCCCTTTTATTACGAGAGCTACTGCAATAATACGGATATTTCTACTACTGTGTTCCTCAGGAGTACCATTTGATTGTCAAGATTGCCAAAAAACCATATCAAATTCTGCAATCACATTTCATTAATTTCCCAGCTGTGCTGCTTTCTATTGTAAATATATTTTTCTCTATGACTCTTATATGTAAATAGAGAGGAAGATGAACTATGATTTGTGTTTTTTAGTGATAAAAATTTCAATCTCTATAGAGCTATTTTCGTCTAATAGCCCGAATGAAATCGATATGTCGATTTTATTTATAAAGATACATTCGCCTTTAGGTTTTAAAACTTCATTAGCTTTAACTTTTCGTACCTAATAGGCCGAGTTCTGAGATAAATGGGCTGCATACCAACCGGATGTGTTGAGAGTTTTTTTGAAAATGCTTTCCATTTTTTTGACTTCATTTACCAGAACCAGGTTTTTATTATCAACGAACATGTTCTCTCAGTAATTTTAAATAACATTGAAAGCAGCGACCAAGTTGGATGGGTTGAAATTATTTAATAAGTTTAATACTCACTTTTTCTGGTCACTTTTTTGAATTAGATTACAAAAATATCCGTTCGTCTTGTTTTAAAAAGGTAACCTTATTCTTCCTCCTTCTTCAAGTGATACGCAATGCAGAAATATTCTAAGTTGTCCAAATGCAGCCTTAAGAAAAGTAACGGACTGTATACAAGTGGCCTCAGTACAACATCTGCATAAGAAGACAAAGATCCTGCCGATTAAAAAACATAATGAAATGCTCCATAAACAGTTCCTACTTGGATGTCATCCGAGGCATCATTCTAACTTCAACATAACACAATTAGAGTTACTCCCGAACCATGTTAGAAAATATCTTCAAATATATGCCGTCCCTAATATTTGTCCAAGATGTAGCCAAGAACGTCTTCATATACAACATTTATTTAACTGCCAAGTCATTCATACCACTCTTAATTCATCCTTTATAAGTGGGACAATTTCATGACCTGGAGTTAAATCAGAACCTGAATAACAATAATTAACTAACTTGTTTTTTAAAGATGTTATCACTATTTATAGTTGTCTGCACTGTTTAATTTAGTCCCGGCAATTTGAAAGTTTTGATTTTGTGCTTCCTAACCAATACCACACAAAGAAAAGTTCTATATGTTCTGATTTTCTAACTGCTATGACGTTTTATATATATGATATGGTTTCAAAGCTTATTCGTTGCACTTGCATTCAATGTTAAGTTCAATGAGAAATTTCTATCATGACACGCTTTACAATTGTAGCAACACCTATTCTCGATCCATTGACTTAGCATTAGAAAAAATAATCGATCTAATTCTAATGTAGATAACATCATGTTATTAAATCCATCTTTATTATCCGGATGGGCTTTCAATGCATATTCAACATATTTAAGGGACCTTTAAATTTAATATTTATTAATTTTATTCTAAAATTAACAATTTAATGAAATACCTTGTGCTAATCCAAACAAATTATTCCAAATTCGAACACGACTCACTTATCCAATTATATCCAAACTTTGCTTACGATTCTTCCTTCCAACAGCTGGTCTTATTGAATAAAACCTCTTTATATGTTTGTTTTTTTATCATCAACATTTCTTTTTCTTTATTTCTCTCTCAACTTAATAAATTATTAATGTTCAACTTGTTGTTTTATTTTTAAGGCGGGGACATTAAGGCAGGCAGGTAATTAGGACGGGGAATTAATGATAATTAAAATTATAGTTTTTTTCACAAAAAGAAAAAAAGTAAAATTATTAAAAAAAATAAAGTAAAAATATTACACAAAAAATAATAATTATAATAAGAAATTATAAAATAATAATAATAATAAAAATATATATTGTTAGAAAAAATATTAACAATAATTAACAAAATAAAAATAAAAAATATTATAATTATAATTATAATAATTATAAAAAATGAATATCAACGTAATAAGTGTTTGTGCGTAATAGAAAAATAAAAAAATATTATTTTTTTGCCATCAATTACAAAAAAATAAAATAAATAAAATTATTTTCTTTTTTTGTTATAGAGTTTGTAAATTACAAATTGTTACTTTAGTTTGAAAAAAAAAAATAAAGTCATAAACTTATTCACTACAAGAATCATATTCACTGTCACAACGTTTATTACTATTGCGTCTTAAAGAGCTGCGAGTGTTTTTATTATGATTTAAGGCCACTGTATTATTGTTATTGTTATTATAATTATTATAATTTGTTTTAGTATTATTGTTAATAGTGCTGCTTGTACTATTGCAGCTGCTAAAAAGATTATTATTGTTATTGTTGTTAACATAAGAATTTGTTTGTCGTTGATCTGTATTAACAGATGCTACCAAATTCTCTGAACGTTTTTGGCTAATTAACGACCATAGGCGTACTTCAATACCCAATCTGAAAATAATTAAAATAATAAAAATTATTTAAATTAAATTAAATAACTTAAATAAAAAAATCCATTTTAGTTTCATTTTACCTTAAATCTAATCTCATTAAATCCAATTTTTCCATATTATAAATAAAATCTTCATAGGAAAATCCTTCATTTAATATTGTTGTCTTGGATACTTCATCAATATCATGTTGTGTTAACCATTCTTCTAATTGTTCATCGACCTCTTGGAGGCCACCATTATAAGTACTAACATTACTAACAGATCTACGTGCAAATTGTCGTTTTAGTTGACGATTAGGTTTTTTATTTGACGCTGTATATTTAGTGCGTCTGGTACGTTTACGTCCCATATAGAAGTGGGCCAATTCTTTGCTTATATTTTGTAATGCCTTAAGACTTTGTTTTTGATGCTCCAAATGTTGATGATGAAATTTACGATTGGACTCTTTAATATCTCTTAGCAAACGTACACATTCGGTGGAGGAGAAACTATTACTATCTTCTTCCATGGCGGGTGTATTACTGCTGGCTATATGATTGGGATCAAAAGCTGCAATTTTCTCTTGACTATCTGTGGAGGTATGCTGTTGATTGTGTACACTTTCATCATCTATCAGGGATAATTCTTTACCCAAAAGATTGGCTCCCAATTCTGGAGATAAAATCATAACACAAGCCTGCACTGCCTGTTTAACCAGATTATCTAAAGCAAACATCCAGTGAGGCTTAATAGAGTGTAATCTTAGCACTGAAATGACAGCATCTTGAAAGGAGTATAAAGCCAAATGCAAATGATCTAAAGCGGCTGCCTCATAGTTAAGTTCTTCTTTTAAACTATTTATACAAGCCTCCAATTGTTTTTCTTTCTCATTCATTATATATTCACGTATGCCGTGCAGGAGTTTTTGTAATTCATTTTTGGTTATGGCCACTATATTGCTATGTTCATCTTTTAGTTTTTCCAGCCATAGATCACATATTTTGGACTCATCCGTCGTCAATACCTTGGATAAAGTAGTACGACGTTGAGATTCTTTTTTGAGATGATAAAAATCATTGGTTTCACTGGTTTCTGAACTGGCGCCTGTGCGCAAACTGGGAGTAGAAACTTCAATTTCGGGTGAGAGTAATGTACCTGAAGAGTTACGTCTTTCCATGGTGAGTGATTGATGACTGGGTAGATTTTCTATATCCACTGAGGTACTGTGGAAACCCTCAATTTCTGGTGTAGTGGGTGTATTTCCCGATCTAGGACGGTTAACCAAACGGTCTGCTGGCACTGATATACTACGATTAAAGTCAGTATTTGCCGCCACACCCAAACGTAGTTTACGATGTTTATCTGTCAAAAATGGGTCTTCTAATAACTGGGCCGCTGTAGGTCTTTCTGATTCTTGTATGGCAAAACATCTTAATATAAAATTCTTAGCAGCCGGTGACAATTCATCGGGTATAGTGGGATGTTTTTTATAATAACCCACTTTAAACATGGCCGCTTGAGCTGAACCCAACTCTATGAAGGGTCGTTTACCAGTAGCCATTTCAACATTTGTACAACCAAAAGACCAAATGTCAGCTGCTGGACCATAACCACGAAAACCTAAATCAATAACTTCTGGAGCCATATACTGCAGGGTACCAGTAAAGGTTGAAACCATAGGATTGATACCAGCTAAACGTTTTGAGGTACCAAAATCTGAAATTTTCACCACACCACTATAGGTATTAACCAATACATTGTCACCTTTAATATCACGATGTACAATTTTTTGTTCATGTAAATATTTGAGACCTTCGAGAATTTGTTTTGAATAAAATGCCATAGTAGATTCATTGTCTTTTAAAGGACCCCATTTCTTTTCAAGTAAATCAGAAAGCGAACCACCGGGAACTTGTTCCATAAAGATTTTGAAAAAACCATCTTCAGATAAAGAACCAATATACTGCAAAATATAAAGTTATTAAGAAGATAACTCCAATATGTATCTTTAATTCCAACTTACTCTAACAATATTACGATGTCTTAGCTGAGAATGTAATTTAATTTCTTCATGCAATGGCTGTACATCTTGTGAGTTTTTCTCGGGCACTTCTTTTATAGCAATGCGAACTTGTGTATGTTTATCACGTGCCGCATACACGGTGCCATAGGTACCTTTACCCAAAACAATTTTACGATTCTGATCATCGTAATCATACTCATATTCTATTTGTGGTGGTTCCTCTTCGTTTAGATTCACAAATACATCCTGATCTGAAGCCATTTCCCATATTAAATCATAGAATCTTTGACGACATTCGGTTGAGGGAAAATATATTTGAAAATCATCTGAATTATGATGGACATACAAATAGGCACAACGATCATCTCTTTTATATAAACTAACCGATTTGATTTGTGAGGCAGTGAAAACGAAATCATGAACTTTTTTACATTCATTTTTGGCATGAGCCAAACATATATTAATGATTTGTATGGACTTCTCTTCGGCATCCATATTGATGTTGACATAACTGGGCATATAGATTTTTTGGGGTTCAACGATCTGAAAGAGAAATGAAAAATAAAGTTATTTCAGCAAATTTTATTAAAGTAAAAATTACAAGTTCGAATATTCGAAAATGTGCAAAAATTTTTAATTCCAAAACACTTGAGTTATTAGGGTTTTTATAAAGAAAAAATAATTTTTCAAAAATTTTTTTAAATTAAGTTGGAATATTTGAAAATGTGTAAAGAATTTTTATTTAGTACAAGATTCTGACTTTCGAAATTTATATAAGAAAATATTTATGAAATTTCGAAGTTTTCTTTCGAAAAATCTTTCGAAATTAAGTACGAATTTTTTAACATTTTGATTTGAATGCAACTAATTTTTAACTAGATTTTGGTTTTGAAAATACGAAATATTTTAAATAATGGTATGCGAAAAGTCAATGAAAATAATGGAAATTTTACAAATTTTCCTTACATTAAGGTAAAATATAAAACTTTGACACGAAAAATGAATTTTCGAAATTAAGTTCGAATTTTCGAACATAACCAAAAAGGATAAAATTTCAAATAACCAGATCAAATATTAAATAAATAACTTGAATTTAACTAATTTTAAACTAAATTTTGGAAATATGAAATAGTAACGAAATAGAAAATGTCTAATTTTGAACAATTTTCGAAGTTTCGAAACTCTAATGAAATAAAAAAAAATTCACACAAACACGGTTTTTCCGAAATTAGTATCAATTTTCGAAAAAAGCTCAAAATAAAGATTTTTCTAATTAAAAAGCAAATAATAATGATAAACTTAAATCTCCATTAAAATCCAAATTTTAGTATAAAAATATAATTTTCCTAAGTAATTTCGAATTTTCGAAAACAATTTTTTTAATATATAAAAACAATCGTTTTTCTAACTTACCAATATTGGAAATCTTATATTACTGATTTTACTACTATCCGTAGCATCCAAAAAGAAATCCATCCAAAATTGAAATATTTGCTCTTCTATTGTAGGCTGATGATCATCACCCTTCTTACGAAAACGATGTATTAAACTTATATTTCCAATAGTCGATTTTAAATACCAGTTGGGTGGCTTCAATTTAAACATGCACTCAGCTGCTTTTATAGCTTTAGCATAATCTTCTGCTAAAACAGAAATCTCAAAAAATGTTGCCACATCCCAATATTCCGTTAAGGATGATAAGCTACCCTTTTTACCAATTAAATTATTCAAAGTCATGCCAATATGTTGTAATTCTTCGGTATTGGAAAATTCTTTGCCATCTATTACCAACAGAGTAGCTAAATTTATGCCAGCATATTCATTAGGTTGTACTTCAAAACTTTGTCGATACCATTTAATGGCATTTCTCAAACTGACCATATCGGTGTAATCAGATTCTACAAACATATCTTTATAAATGCGACCACAAAGACACAACATATCGGGAAATTCATTTTCTTTCTTTTCCAAAGCTTTTAGGGAGGATTCTAAAGCCTTTTCACGATCACCTTTTTTATTACGTCTATTTAAAGCGAACGCATATAGGAAGCTCATATTACCCGTTTCGACATATTTACGGGTGTTGGGTATATTTTTCAAATCATTAACTAAACAAACCATGGCATCATAGTCTTGAACATCACGCAAAGAACACATAAAACTGTGTACTACTTCACCCGACAAAACATGAGCATCATCTAAACGTTTACGCATTTCATGTAAAATACTTTGTAATTTTTTCGAATTGGTGGCATACGTTTCACGGGCCTGCCTCAGATCAATAAGGAATTTTTCACGCATGTGGGCTCTATAATAAAAACAAGAAAGGAAAATTAATTACTTTTCGAAATCCTTGAGGAAATATTTATATATAAAAATAAAACTTACTTGGATTGTATTTCTACATCTTGTAGGAGACGTCTCAAACGTGACTGTAATGTGGGTATCTTTGTATCAGCTGGTAACTCTTTATTGAAATTCGTTAAATTGCACACACCATATTCAGTATTTAATTTGTAAGATAAAAATGTATAATTGGGAAATGAAAGCTACAAAAGAGAAATAATAAAATTTTACATTAAATAAAATAACAATAAAATGTTTAATTTTGTAAAACATGTTAATGGAAGTAAACCTTATTCTTGGCAATAAATAACAAAGATTCAAACAATTAACACCATTTATAAGCTACAAAAAAAGGCAATTAACATTATATTTAAAAAAAAGGAAATAAATAATTTAATAGCGATTTTTTTATAATGTTTAAACAATAAAAATGTAAATGAAATGATATTTATATTTTTCAATCTGCGTAACATTACAATAAAGAGTGAGATGGAAAAATTCTAAACACACACATCTTTCATTAAAACTTTTAACCCAGTTTCATCTCAAACAAATGAATATATTGTTAATCTGATTAAAATGAATGATCAGAAATAATTGTTAGTACGTAATTGTACACAATTAATAAATAATGTTTAACAAAACCCAACTTGATCCTACAAAAAGTTGACCAGGAATTCAAAGATCTACCGTCAAACAATTTCCAACGTTTTAATACAGTACCGGGAGAAGTTGTGCGTTGATACAAAACATGGTTTAGGTAGAATGAACAGTCTTTCTGAATGATGTTTCAAAAGCCAACCAAATAGAAAGGATTTTCAAAAGAGCTCTCAACAAAACCTATAGAAAAGTATTCCGATTAGCTCAATGTTGGGACTATTTGGAAGGAGAAGTCAAAGCTAATGTAGCTTGAAAAACATACAATGCTAAAAATTCAAGACAGAAAAGCTGCTAAAAATTTAGATGCCAAAAACAGAGGGGGGAAATTTATGTCAACTTTTCTAAGAAAATGTTTGTGCTGCATAGTGGATGAAGAAACGTATGATTTGACAGATCTTAACATCCTGGTTAACAATTTTATGATGCTGATGATCGAGGGAATGTTAAAGAAAAGATAAGGACCCAAAAGCAGTAACAGTTTGAATTTTACATTAAGGAGTGTATTCCAAAAAGACTGCTATAATTCATAAGGCTTCATGTGTCCACTTATTTTTGGCCTCACTTGGCATCTATGTCACTATGATAAAAGTAAAAATAATCCATCTCCGTTTAAAGTCTACAACACTTTGGCACAGCTTTTTTTGCGCTTTTTAATTTCTTTTCTAAAAAATGTCCAATATCTCCCCACCTGTCTTAGCTTCGGGCGCATAATAAAGCAAGACATTTATTAGAAAATATCTTATAAATCTCCGAATTCGTATGTCAAGAATCTACTGAGGTATACAAGAGTAGCTCCAGTTTTAAACTGCCAAACCAATTCTACCACTACGCTAATCATAACAATTAAACAACAGTTATTCTATTTGTTTTCAATAGAAAAGTCTTTGATATCTATTATAACAGGACATCGTGTTATGGGAAACAATACGATAACTTCTGTAGCTGTTGATATGACAAGACAGAGGACTGTCCATTACTTAGAGAATTTAGGTCAAGCGCTCTTAAAATCTATACTCTCGAATGAAGTGATCTTTGTCATTAAAATCTAAGATCGATCTTTTATTTTCTTTCAGAAAGTGATACTTAACTGGGTATAAGACAGTTCATACACATTATACTCCAATATTACAGTCCAGCTCTTAGAGACCTTACCGATTTGAAACGTATACTCTTGAGCAAAGTAATCTTTGTAATGTGAATGAGGTTTGGAAAAGTTATCGTACAGATCGCTGAATGGAAGTCGAATCATATCACTTAATTTTAAGTTTCGACGACAATTCGATCTACGTTGCGGAACGACCCGAGTCGCTCTCGGCCAAATATTGTCAACCATACGAAAGCTATATCAATCAACTGAACTGTTACAACAACTGTTATTTAGGATAATACAGCAGGATCTGCTACACACTCCTATGGCGATGAGAATATAAAAATGGCTGTTTCACGGTGTAACACAAAACAGTACAACAGAAGACATTTTTTATAAACAAATTTTTTAACAAAAACAACAAACGTGTGTGTTTATAAGTTAGAAAAAATAAAATTTAAAAGATTAATGAGTTTTGCGCTCATTTTGTTTATACACAAAGCTTAAATAAACAACAACTACATAATACAATTAAAAAACAACAACAAAGAATTGAAAACCAAAAAAAAAAATAATAATAACAAAGTTAGAGAGCAATTAAATGTATTAATAAAACAACAATAACAATGAGAAAAAATTAAAACAAAAAAAAATAAAACAAAATATGATGTGTAATGTAAACAAAACCAAAAATAAAGAGCAAAACAAAAAACCGCAAATTAATACAAAAAAACTAAAGAAAGAAACAAACTTAAATAAATAAATGAATGAATGAACGATTGAATAAAAATGAAAACAGAAAAAATAAATAAAATAATAAACAGACAGACAGACAAGTGGGAGGTGAAACAAGTTAAGAGAATTAAAAAAAAGAAAACAAATTGTAAACAAAACCAGTTTTAATGGCGAAAAAAATGATAACACTACGCAACAACAACAATAAAATAAGTTTTCACAGAATAACAAAATAAACTAACACAAGCAACAGCCCACATCAAACATGTGAAAAAGAAACAACAAACATACAAAAACAACGGGTCAAATAAAACAAAAACAACTAAAAATACAACTACAAAAAACAAGACAAATTGAAATAAAATCTCATTTCATATGTTCAAATTTGAGCATAAATCGGTACAAAATTGTGCTAAACATGAGTGAGAATAACAGAAGAGTGTAAAAAATATGTTCGCATGTACGTGCAGATAGGAAACTCACGGTTGATTATACAACACAACACACAACATGACAATTGTTGTTATGTCAAAAAAAAAAAAAAAAAAAATACTAAGAAAATAAAAACAATAAAATTTGTTGTTTTTTTTTGGTTTTGCATATTGTTGTTGTTTTTATTTAAAGATTCGATTATCAGAGCTGTTAAATATCAATTGTTCAATGGGAATTTTAGTTTTAGATAAAGCAAAACTACTTCAATATTTTCTATACCCTACATCACCATAGAAGGTTGGGGTATTATGCGTTTAACCAGATGTTGGCTTACATTAAGATCCGTATGTGTTTGTGCAAAAGTTTGTAATAAGCAGAAAACTCCCGGAATGGAGTTTTAAAAACATAAAATTCCTAAATATAAAGTAATTTTAACAAAATTTGACTCAAATTACTCTAATAATATTCCAAAATGACGTACTAGTTCACAAGATAATCGGTCCATTATTTAAAATAGGTCTTATACACATAAAATAACAAACTTTAGTGTTGTAATAAATTTTTTTCTACTGAACCGATTTTGGTATGGTAATGATTCATATATAATTTAATATTACGGAAATATTGTAATAAAATTTGTCGATTTATAATGGATATATATACATTGTGGGATCTAAGACGATTCCTTTCTAATATTTCTTACGGAGTGACAAAGTTAATATCACCAATTATGGTGGTGAAGGCTATAAAATAATGAAAAGAAAAAATCTTAACAAACGTTATTCAAAAAGTTGGACAAGCATTAAAAGATCTTCCCTCAAACTGTTTCCAATTTTATTACTCAGTATCAGAAAAAAACTAGTCCATTAATAGAAAACCTGCTTTAGGTAGAAGGAATAGTTCACATGATTTTTCTAAAACCAATAAACTGAAAATAATGTTGTATTTGTTCCAAGAGAGGTAAATCCTTCAAACTGCCTGGTGCTAGTGTGAAAAAGTGTGTTAGATTTTAAAGGGAGACCACTAAAAAAACATTGGAAGTGTTTCCAAAACAGGATTTAAAACTTTATCTTATTAATAAAAATAAAAAATGTATGTATTTTTGAATTGTGTTTTATATTATATATTTTTTGTTCTCATTCCTTATTATTGAAATTAAATACATTTAAAATAAAAGCTTATGGTAAGGGATATTTTGGTTTCACGATTATATTTCGCGAGAATAACTCGAAGATTGGTATTTCTTTTTATTAAAGTAGAAGACCTTGTTTGATGCTGATGAAGATCAAAAGTCAAAGAAATATTAGGTTAAATTAAAGTTTTCATAAATAGATTATTAGTAATTTAAATTGCTATGTATGGGGGGTACCTCTCCTCCTGATCCTATAAGTCCTATATTTTTTCCAGTGATAGTGCTTCACTGTAGCATAATTGCCGCAAAATTGTTATAGTTCTTTAGATATTTGATAATATATATGGGGGTACCCCATTCATTATAGAACAGTACCTTGAGGAAGTGATTGGAACCAAATTTAGAACTGTCGCTGTTATAGTTTTTTAGATAATTCATTAACAAATATTAGCTTTGAATAGGAGGTATCGTTCCCAGTGGTCCTATTAGGATTATTCTATGAACATTTCATCAAAATCATACGTTACATACATACGTACATACATACATACATACATACATACATACATACATACATACATACATACATACACACATCCTATTTTACATATAGAAGATAGAAAATTATTTGAATTTATAAATTGTCGACAAAGTAAAAAATGGAGTGAACAAATACCGACAAACCTCTTGATTTTTACGAAAAAAAAAAAAAACTTCTGGCAGGTGTCAATTAAATTTTATTTTATCTTGATTTCTAAAAAAAACAATATATTTTTTTAGAAATTGATACTACAAAGTCCCTTCTATGTAAATCTATAATTCATATAAATCAAACTAGTGAATTGAAAAAATTGTAAACAAATTTCATTTGTAACAAAATCAACAACAACATGTAAATTAATTATTATTTTTTATTTTTCTTAAAAAGAGTAGGTGTCAAAAATAATAAAAACAACAACACAAATGCTTACTACATTAAGTGTTTAAATTAATGCAATTTATATACAAACAAACATACACACACGCTCACATATATGTTTGTATGTAATGATTTCAAAAAGAAAAATATATCTATTTAAAACGGAAATACAATCAATAAAAAATTAAGAACAAAATTCATTCATTCAATGGCCATGAGACTACAAGTCAGCCAACAAGACAAATAGTCAATTAGTCTGTCTGCCAGTCAGACGGTCGGTCAATCATTCAATCATTTACCTACACTTACCTTTAAACTCAGTGTCTGTTTTGAGTGTACATCATTGTAGATCAATATATTCTCTTTCATATTAAATGATTCTCGTACACCCAAGTGATACGATAATGATCTCTGATGAGCTTGTATGCTTAAATCGATAACAGCGACATCAGCATTATAAAATGTTTCCAATTTTTTCGTTTCACCAAAATCTAATTTGTCAAACTAAAAATAAAGAAAATTGAAAATTTTTTGAATGAATTTTAGAAATGATTTTAATTGATTATTTAAATGTAAGACACATAGAGCAAAGTCCTTAGTATTTTGAGGTAGAGATTTTGAAATTCTAAGAATAAAAACTGCCAAAGGGGAAATGTACAAATTTTTATCGTTATTTAAAGAATTCGAAAAGGAATTTAAGTATTTGAAATTGAAAAAATTTTAGAAAATACTTAACGAAATTTATTGGATTAAATTTATAATTAAATTTAATGTTATTTCTATTACATTGAGGCATATTCCTATAAAAGCATTCAATTGTTTTCTTTATTTTTCTTTTATCTTGGGTATTCTCATCCAGTATAGATGAAATTTTAAATGAGATGCCTTATAAACCTTAAACTTCAAGTCTCGTTGTTTGTCTTATTCATGTGATCAAATGTTCTTGGTTCTACTTTTCTCATTATATAAAATTTTAATAAACAAAACAAAACAAAAAATTAAATATTACAATTTTCAGTTTATTATAAATAAAAGTATGTTTTTTAAGACATTTTCTCAATTTTACTGCATTTTTTAATTTCATCGTAAATTTCATTACGTTGAAAGGTGACCGGGGAACATTTCAGTTCGATCAAGAAAGATTCAAATTAATATCTTTCATAACCAAAGTTGTTCCAATAGAGAAATTATTCGTAAAATTAAAAGGGAGATGCGTAATTTCTTTAAAAAAGGACACCATTTTGATCTTTGGAAACCTTTCAAGGGAAGTACAAACATACAGATAAACCTTACAAAACAAGAAGTTACCTGTAACAAATTGCATTCTACACACACAAGCAAACTAAATCTTCCTTCGTTCTTAACGTTCTCACATTTAAAGAAAATCGTAAAAATTTGTACGAAAAAAAAACATAAAATATGGAAGGAAGTGAAAAAAAGATAATTTTTTTGTCAAAAAATAATAATAATTTAGATGATGAAAGCCAAAAAAAGAAAGCATTTTCAAAAGAGCTTCCAACACATCATTCCGTATAGCTCAGGGCTCGGACCATTTGTTACGATATGTTATTGCCAAAACGCTGCTAAAAATTTAGAGGTCAAAAACAGATATTGGGCTCCTGTTGAAAGAGAATTGAAGAGCAAAGAAGTGTCCAAAAGTGTGGTAGATTTTAAACGGAGATGGACTATCAGTTGGAGCAAAAATATTATGAGTTTCTGGAAGGGTTTCCGAGTAATGTTTCTGGAATGTTTTATGAATTCGGATTTCCTAATAAGCGATTTCGTTTTTACTAACGCATATATTTGTATGTTAAGAATTTTTCGTTCTCACTCTTAAATAATGTTAGGGAAACTTAAGAAAAGTTAACTTTTTTGAAAATTCAATATATAAAATTTTAACAAAATTTCTAAAAAATACAATTTTTTTCTAAAAAAAATTTAAATGAAAATTTTCTCTTACCTGAACTCTTTCAAAATTGGCCCCCACCGAATATACAGCCTGTTTGATTTCCTCCAGGGCATATTCACGATCCTTGAGATGTTCCCCCAATTGTGTATCTATAACACATACCACAGTTAATTGTTGTTGATTCCAGGGATGACTGGAGGATGATGAAGGTGGTGGCATTTTTATATATGGTGCCACAGCAGTCGATGTGGAGGGAATATTATTCGACATTCTCAACTTGTTGTTGCTCTATTATGAGTTATAGCTGTTATTGTGTTGCTGTTGTTGGTTTTATTGTAATTAATGATTTTTTTTGTTATTTTATCTTTTTTGCCATAAAAACTGAAAAATCTAATTGTTGACATCCGTAAATGGTAAATAACCAGCAACAAGACCCTTGTGGCGTTTAAAATCTAACAAAAAATTTTCTTTAAATATTTATTTTATTTCACGTACAATATTTTTTTTTTGTTTTTATTTTTGTATATATATTTTTGTTGGCTAAAATACCCCCATTCACTATTTTTGCCTCAATTTGCTTTTAACACATTTTTTATTTTAAAAAATTAGTTTTTTTTTCTTTTTTTAATTCATTTTTTGGCCTCCCCCTCTTTACAACTACAGAATGAAATTCTTTAATCAAATATTTTTTTGTTCATTAGTTTTTCACTTCACTTTTTTCCTTCTTCTTCTTTTCTATTTTTTTGATTTCTATCTTTTTTGGAAGAGATTTTTTATTATTTGTCTGCCATTGAAGTTAACAATTTTTTTTTATTTTCTTAATATTTCTTTATTATCCAACACTTTTATTTTCTTTTGTTATGAATTTTTCTTCTTTTACTGTGGAAAAATCAAGAAATTTATTAGATTTTTTTCTTCAGCAGCAGTGAACGTTTTTTCTTCTTCTGTCTTTTCTGCTCTTCATCTGAAAAATGTCAAAAAGAAGTAAAAAAATTGAGTACTATTTTTTAAGAGTTGCCTATGTGCGGAAAAATACTAAATCATACACAACTGTTGACAGTAAAATGCAACCCTGCGCTTGTTTGTTATCTTAAACTGTGACTCTTTCTCTTTGAATTGTACTCTTTGATTTATTTTAGTGTGGGAACAGTGTTGGACTTTATTGAAATGAGGGAAACTTTAATAAAAATGTGATAAAATCGTTAAAATTTAAATTTTATATTATAGTAAGAATACTATAATCAGCTATGCCGAATCTTCAATACCCTCCACTACAAATGCGTGTGAAGTAAATAGGTTATATTTCGTACGTGTACACTCACAAATATATACAATTAATAAAATTTTTTCTTAATTATATGCTTCAATAATTAAATTAGTTATATTATATTAGTTATAAATTTTTATTTACTGAACCGATTTTGATAATTTTTGTAATGGTAAAGAGGTAAATATAACTTAACATTGTAGAAAAACTTAATTCTAATTTGTAGATTCATAAAGATTTACGAAAGTTCTTTGCTTGAACCTAGAGGATGCCTCAGATATCGGTCTTTATCCTTTAATATACTGATCCGATTTTGCTTATTTTAAATAATAAACTTTTTAGGATTATAGCAAATACTCAGACCAAATGTCATTGAGCTCTGTCAATTATTGTGGATGTGAGCGTGCCAATAATAGACATACGGACAAAGCTAAATCGACTCAGATTTTGATTTGATACAAGAATATATACACAGAATATATACATCTGGTGACCAGGTCAGCCGGTTACAACGTTAAGGCTAAATGCAATGGGAAACTAAAGATATAGGATATTTGATTACGCGAGTGTCTTGAAAGTAATTGGTGCTTTTCGTGAATTCATTGACTATTACATCTCTTATCACCCAAGACAGATGGAATAATAAATCAACGTAATCAAGATGTCAAGAACTTCCTAGAGGGTCACATTTATCGAGAGTGGGTCTTCCTTCAAACGACTGGCAAGTTCTGATTAGAGGGATATTTGTGCTTTTATTCGCAATTGCAGATTATAAGGCTCTTCACAGGTTTCTGTGATTTCGATTGCTGAATCTCATCCATGTACCTTTTTTCTACATCAACTCTAGACATTAATATATTTACTATTTCTTTTATATATCTCACATTGGACTGTTCCTAAAGCAGAAAAATCGTTCAAAATTCTCACTAAAATATATTAAATAGGCAAGGGAATGAGGAAAGGTAATTTGGACGGTACTGACTCATACTCATGTTACTGGTAGTGTTATAGTTTGGGCAGCATTTTCTAATATTTTTAAGCAGTCTTAGTTAAACCATAGTTGAACGTGCACAGCAAAACTCTGTGTGGATTCATGTCATATAAATTTTATTTAAATAATACCCAAACAGAGCTAAAACTGAAAATAAAGCAAGTGTGGGAGAAAATTTAATTCAATCTTTTTAAAAATTGTTATCCATCCAGAACATCCTTGAAAATGAATTTTATTTTTTTGCTTAAGAAATCAGGTTTTCTAACAACGCACAAATTCTCTCTGTACAATTTAATACTTTGGAAACAGTTTAACGGCAGATCTTTGAATGCTTTGCGAACTTTTTGCAGAACCAAGTTGCATTTGGTTGTATACACTTTTTTCTGGTCCTTCACCTTTTTTTAATTAGACAAAAGTATATTCATTTGTTTAATATTAAACATGTTTTACAGAGGTAACTGAGTTAAAAAATGCAAATAATAATACTTGAGTTATAGTTAAAAAACAGGTGTGTTAAGAATTTTGCGATCTCACTTCTTAAATAAAAGCAAAATTTATGTCAACCAAAATTTACCCCCTTGAACCAAATCTAGTAAGATAGATAATATTCGAAATAGTTGCCAGACTGTTAAGAAAACGATAGAAATGTATTCTTTTTAAGTAAAATAAAACGTTTAGAAGTCTAAATGCTTAATAAGAATATTAATCAGTTTAAAAAAATAAGTATTTTGATTTATTGTTTTAAAAAATTCTATAATTAATTAAATTTTTATTCAAAAATATCGTTATAACGCCTAAATAACTAAACTATTTTCTAAATTACATGGCAACTCAACTAACAGTTATTATAAGAGATACACAAAAAGAGAGCGTCTTGTAGTTACTCAATTATCTCAATTGAATTAAAGAGAGTCTGTATGAAATACAGAAAAATAGAGTGGGTTTTTGTGTATGTGTATCTCTAACTAACAGATTGCTTGTTGTTGTTGTTGTTTCTCTAACAAATAATATGTGTGTGTATTTTTTTGAGTTATCTGTTCAAATGTGTGTTTTGTTTTTGTTGTTATTTGGAAAATCCTCAGAAGGGAAAAACAGATTCTATTAATTTTAAAATCAGACAGTTGCGAGAGAACGAACAGAGCGGTAGAAAGAAAAGTTGGTGTGTTAAATTGAAAAAAAATAGATTTCTTTGCTTTTAAACAAATAATTTATGAAAAGAAAATTAAACTAAACAACAAATATAAGAAAAAAAACAACTTAAATTTCTACAACGAAAAGAAAAAAAAAGAAAGACGCGTTTTAAAAATGAGGATGTTGTGTTACTTACGGAAGTGATGGAAACAAATTAAGATAAATTAAAAAGTAGAGAAAAATAAGAAATTTTATAATTTAACTAGAAAACGTAAAGAAATTTTATATCCTTTAAATAAAAAAAAATAATTTAAAGAAAACTAAAAGTTTGTAAAAGAAAATTTAAAATTTTTTTGTTTTTTACAAAAAAAATTGTTTTTGCAAAAAACAAAAGTGAAAAGTAGTAATAAATGAAATATTGTTTGTCTTACAAAAAAAAAAGTCAATGAATTTTAGTAACAAAGTCATTCAGCCAAAAACGTATACTAGCACACACAAACACATACACACATAGAAAAACATTTTATATATTTGCAGAAAATTAAAGGAGAATCAAAATAATACACAAACAAACACATGAACACAAGATAGAAAATGTTAAAAGAGGTCAAAGGAAGCCCCAGTTTAGTATTTTTAAGATGAGAGTTGTATTCGAACGGGAGTATAACACATACATATACACATAAATGTGAAATGTATATTAGTGTGTATTTGTGTGTGTGTGAATATTTTGGGATAAATAAACAGCAAATACAAAATTTACATAAAATATAGAGAAAAAAATGAAAATAATAAAAACAATTTAATGCGAAAAAAACTAAAAAAGGAATAAAATAAATGTTATAACAAAATAGTGTCCAAATTTTTTTTTTTAAATAAAAAAAAAAAACAATATTTTTTGGGAGACTTTTAAGTAAATTTTTTTTATTAAAAATACATTTTTAGAAAAAAATTTATGTTTCATTGAAATTAATGACTTTTCGAAAAATCCGCTAAAAAGAGTTATGCTTGAAAATTCGAAATTAATTTCGAAAAATTTTCTTTTACTTAAAAATATTGTATTTCATTAATATATTAAATAAAATATAAACTTTTTGTAAATTCTCTTAATTTTTACAGTATTTTTGATTTTCGAAGGTTAAAATCGCACATAAAAATCAAATAAATTAACATATTCTTTGATATAATTCTTTAATATTTGAAATTAAAGTGTTTTAACATATGTTCGAAAATTCGAATATAATGTCGACTTTTTTCTAATATGCTAAAATACATAATTTTTACTAAATACCAAAAAAAAAAAAATGAAATTTGTGTAAATTTCGGAATTTTTCAAGGTGTTTTGAAAATTCGAACATGAAAATCATGCGAAAATTATGTTCAAAATTTTGTTATATAATTTGAACTTAATCTAAATTTTAGTTAAATATTAAAAAAATAAAATAAAATATGTTCGAAAATTTTTAAATTAATTTTTAAAATTCGAACTTAATTTACAATTATTTTATATCATCTCAAAGTAGTACATTTTAATTATATATTAAGACAAAATTAAAAACATTGTTATTTTCCTTTATTTTGTTTAATTTTTTCGAATTTCGAACATTGAAATCCTGCGTAAAAATAATTTACAGGAAGTCTTTTAAACCTTTTCGTTTGCAATTCGAATTTTGTACATTTATGGACAGGTTTGAAAATTAATCTAATAAAAAATGTATATAAGAATTAATATCGAAAATTATTTAAATTTTTTTTATATTCAAAAATCGAAATTGATATCGATATTTGAATTTAAAGCATTTTTGTCAACAAGTTAATTTTATTGAATAATTTTGATAAAAAAAATTAAAACAATTGAATTTGGGTAGTTTCCATAATGTTTTGTAAATTTCGAAAAAATCGAATTTCGAATGAAAATAAAGGCTAAAGTCAATAGTTTCAATATTCCCACACTTTTTTCACCAAAAATTTATTAAAAAATGTGTTTTCCCTTCAAACATTAAAAAACTCCCAAAAAATCATTATTTTGTTTACATTTTAATTGCAAATCTCTAAACAACAACAAAAACAATACAAAAATTCCGTTTTCCAAAAACAAATTTGCAGGTACTCAACAAAACCAATAGAGTAGTAGATTAAAGAAAATCTCTCTGTGTATATTAGTATAACAAGAAAGAGGAAAAAGAGAGTAATTACATTTACTAAATGTGTGTATGTATGTCACAACAACTACTTGCATAAATTACTCCTGATTATTTGAAAAAAAATTAAACTACAAACAAATAAAAATATATAAAACATAGAAAAACCTACAAAAAGGAAAAACGAAAGAAGGAAATAAATCTCTATTATTTTTAAGAAACAAAAACAATATTAATAACATAACAAAAACAAAACTGCAACAACTCAGTCTCTAGGAAGAAAAGGAAAGAAAAACAACAATAAACCAGAAAAATGGGTCTCAACGGCTGCTGTTCATGTGTGAAATTTTTAATGGTTTTAATCAATATTTTATTTTGGGTGAGTTTTTATTTAAATTTATTTTAAAAAGTAGAAAAGAAAACAACAACAAAAAATTATAATTATAGACTGACTAACTGACCGACTCTATCTTTATTATGTCTATATTCTGTTTGTTTTTTTGCTTTTGCAGCATCCGAAAAAAAATCTCTACCACAATTTCTCATTTAATGACATTTTGGTTATGGTGGAAGCTTTAAAAGAAGATGGATGTTTTTTCCCTTCTTATGCTCCCTCCTCTCTGTTCGTCTTCTCAACTCCCTCTAGTTTCCGTTATTTTGTTTTTGTTGTTATAATTTCCCTATTTTTTGTTTGCTTGTTAGGTGGGGAATATTTTTTTTGTTTTTTTCTCTGCTTCTCTATTTTGTTATGGTGGGAGGGAGAGTTTTAAAATAGAATTTTGTGACATGGAAAAAGGGAGTTTTATTTATTAAATTAGTGTGTGTGTGTGTGTGTAAAAATTAAATTTGTAAAAAAATGTTTGTGGGAATGAAGAGAATTTTTAGGATAAATATTTTTACAGTGTTTGAATGAATATTAAAAGTTGAAAAGAGAAATTTAAAAGAAAATATTTCATTATCTAATTTTTGCCCTTCACATAAACAAGTGCTGAGTGATAATAGACACATTTAGGACCCTACAAAAATTATCTGCATTTGAATCGATTTACTACTTTTTTTGGTATTAGTGATTTCGAAAATTAAAGTTAAGTTCCGATCTTCGTACAATATTTGCTTACTTGATATTTATTACTTTAAAATTTATGTTACTGAATCAGGATTCTGTAGTTGCTGAACCGATCCTCGTAAAATTTTACATTATGAATATATGATTTAATTTTCGAAATATAATGAAAAAAATTAATTAATTAATTAATATTTAATGAAATAATCCAGCGATCATCACCAATTTCAATAAGCTTCCTCTTTGTCTGAAATACAATTGAATCCTGTAGTTCTTATGAACTTGACATGGAAGCCAATCGGACGGATGTTTTAAAACGATTAAAATATTTTAAAGCGGACATTTTGATCTCATGTCTAAAGGAATACATCTGATCTATTATGTTGACTTGTTTTCGATATTGAATTCATAACCTTTATTTTTATCTTACTGTTCATAAAATTTTGGTCCATGACCAGCACAAGGAGATTCTCGTTTGTGTAGAACTTTTCCTATATCTATACGTTGAGTTTCTTATTTTGGTTGCTTAGAAAGCGATTCTTTTTGCCTCGTTGTTTCAATGACATTTTTATGAGTGGTTACAGTTCCTTCCAATTTACAGGCTCCACCTAGTGTTATTCCATTAAAAGAGCTTACTATTTTTTTCTGGAGGGTATGGTCTGTATTAGTCAGTGTATAGCTGATACCTTCCTATTGTCATTCTCTAGCCATTTTTGCAAAAGATGGCAGCTTTTTATCATTAATGAGCTCTCTATTAAGGAAATTTTTTTAACTCTGATTCCGCCTTCACTAATTTTAATCTTCTTTATGTGGATTCAGGTTTTGCTTAGACAGTTTACGTTTTGGGACGTACCAGTTGTCGCTTGGGAGAGTGAAATTATTAACAGTCCCAGTAGAGGTCAAAATAGAATCATCGTATTTTGGAACCTCTTGCATTTTACTCAAGATTTCTTTTCGATCCGTTTTTATTCTCCAATGGAATATTGATCTTTTGTATGAGGTTTCTGGTCCGACTTTGACTATTTACTGGTGTAAGAGGAAAGTTTCTGATAACTTGGATTTTACCAAAATTCATTTAATCGAGATGCTGGTTTTCGTTTTTTAGCTGGAGTCGGTAGACAATATCCACTTATCAGTCCCGTGAAGGTTCTGCTTTTTTGAATCTTTTGGATTACATCTAGAATATCTAGTTCGTCTTCAGTGGGAACTGACTTACAGTTTTCAAGAGCTTCTGTTCCTTTAGGAACAGATTATAACTTGGCATTCTAATTATAGTTCCAAGCATATGGGTTCCGGTTCAATTTGAAATCATTGTGGTTCCTATGTTCCTCGAGAGACTGTAGGAGTTGGAAGGAGGTATCCATCTTCTTTTGGGCCTTTAAGACTTTACCAAATATATCGCAAGTTCTTAATCATTACTTTCGTAATGTTTTCACTGACCTTTTCTAGTGATTTTGTAGACCTCATCTAAATAGTTAAAATGGCAGTATTGGCTTTACTTTCGTCTAAAGCGATGCATTCGTTCCATCTATGGGCTTGGTAAGCCTAATATGATTTTAAAATCTTATTTCTCTATATTGATTACAACGGTGCACGAGTCACGAGATCAACACTCGCAGCCGGTATGTCCTGTATCCAAACTTTCCTATCTTTTTGGTTTATTAATTTTGTTGTAGGGGAACAAACTGACGTCTAAGATCATCGTGGAGTCATCGTTAGATAATTGAATGGCCGAATAGTACTCTTTGTATTTAAATTAATCAGATTAATAAAATAAAACGAAAATTATTGAATTTCATATATGTTAATATCTTTTCGGTTTCATTTCTTAAAATTTTCGTTAATTTAATACAAAATAATAACTCTGTTTGGATTTTCTTACAACTCTTTCTAATATTATTCTTATTAACCAGCGATTGTAATCTTTCATTCATTTATTTTCAGAATTTTTTATATTTTCTTCCTAATTTTAAATTCTGGTTCCCATTCTGTGATCCATTCCCATTCCCATTGTTATATTATTTGATTTAATGTTTATTGTGTTCTGCTCTCATAGTAATTTTCATTTTATTTATTTATTTATTCTCATGCTGTCGAATCAGATACTTTTTTACATATTTTGTTTTTATTTGCGGGCAACACACTGTTCTTTTTTATGACATTTTCTTCTTCTTTTCATCATCATCATCATCATCACTATCAAACATACAAACATTCTTTTTTTTTATACTTGTTTTCTTATCACTTCCCCAATACCCAATAACAATTCCATAAAACAAAAATACAAAAACAATAATAAAAACCTTATTTTCTCTCTCTCATACTCTGTTTGTCTTATTGTTATTTGTTGTGAAGAAAAAAAAGAAAGATAATAATGGTGATGTTACATACACACATACATACATAAACAAACTTTCATGCCTCCATATAAAATAATACCGTAAAATTATTCTCACACATACGGAAGCTTTATCTACATCATTTACAAAATAAGCACAAAAACAACAACATAACAATAATAACAAAAAAATAAAAATAAAAAAAATATAGACGAGTTAAAACGAAGAAGAAGAAGTTTGTAATTGTAATACATTCGTAGTAATAGTTGTATGTAATAGAGTTTTTTATGATGTTAAAGCAGAGTTGGAAAATTGAAAATGAAAATAGAAGTTTTAGTTAAGAATTTTTAAAAGATTCTTCATTTGGGGATCTTTAAGGCTAAGAGAGTGGATACTTCTATTCGGGTAAGACTAGATGCTTCACAAAATACAAAGTGCAGCAATCGGGAATTTGGAAAACACTTTTGGGTATAGTTGTCTGAAACTTTCTATTTAGACCCCATTCAAAGCGAGTATGAAATAACACTATAAAAATTTACCGATATTGTTCTATTTCTCTTAATAGGCCAGGACCAGATATATGTTCACATTCAATATATTTAATATTTTTCACTATTGACGTTCACTAGGACGTTGTGTGTATAATCTCTTCTATGGGACTTCTTGGATTTTGTGCAATTTTTACTGAGGCACCTAAGTTTGGTAGAAGGCACTAGGTTTGGTAAAAGTTTTTCCGCAGTTTTGTTGCCCGGGAACCCTACCCACTTACCTGTCTCGTTAGAGCTGGAGAAAGAATGTATCCTGCTCCTTTGGAAAATCTTAAAACTTACCTTATATCTTATCGGTACCTTTTTCGCCGTCACAGATAAATACTTTAGACACCTTTATGTAAATTTAGTCTGGCCTTTTTTACGGTTTAGTAAAAACCTTTTAATTCTTGTTCCTTGGGACCCATTGAAATTCTTGATTAAAACCTAATTTAGATATATTATTTCCCAAACTTGTGCACACTAATCATGAATTAAAGTGAAAAAACGTCTTTCATATTTTCGGCTAGTAATTGTCATCTCAACGATCTAAATTTATTCAAAATGTTCGTAAGGGAACTGTATTTGAATTGGCCCCTGCGGATATGTTATTATTATATTACTCCTGCGGATGTATAAAAAGTGTATAGATAAAGGGAGGAATTTATTAGATCTGTCTTAAATTTGGTCAGGCTAGAGATTTCTTTCATATTCATGCCAGTTTCATGGACTCTCTTTTTGTAGAAGAGATTAGAATAATATCCTAGATTAAGTAGGCCTAAGGGCTTGTAATCTAATGAATATAATAAATGAAAATGAATAAAGGGAAGTATAAACTCACACCTCATCTCTCTACGTGTTAATCAATGACTTCTGTAGAGGATGTCGAAAATTTGAATGGAAGGAACTCATTCTTCATTAAAAGACTACTGTAGACATTAAAGAAAAGTTAACTCCTTTGACGACTTTTGTCAAAGGAGTTAAATGAAGGAGATAAGGAAACTATCGCTCAATTATTGACGTTATTATGGGTTTCCTATTCATTCGTTTTCGTTATCAATTTATTTGTTTAATTGAATTTCCATTCAAAAAATTTTGTATAAGTCGGAAGAAAGAAGATCTCTATTGTTTTTATTTAATAAGCTTCAAGCAGATATCACGAAGAAGAAGAGAAGAAGTAGGAAATGCTTGTAAAAAGAAAATTAATATTGCCAAGATAGAAGGAGCATTTAATATCTTCTTGTTGAAACAAAGAACCAAAAGTATTCATTCATCATTTATTTTATTCTACATCCTTTACATTTTACTCAATGTCCTGAAGCCGCAAAGTCTCTTGTATTAGCGAAAATATTTCGGTCAGAAATAGATATAGATATATCTAAGACTTATGATGACAAGATGTTGACTTTAATTTTTTTCCAATTAATCGGAGCATTAAGTTAATCGGTCAGTATTTGAGGTGTATTTTAAGTTTTCTTCCATACACTTTAAATTTTTTGATATTCAAAAGGTTTTATGGGATTTTTTTCTTTTTCAGATTTCCTATTAAAAGTCAGAAGAAGCAAAACTTGTATTGAAATTTGTTTGCTCTCACTTTTATCAAAATTTGAAACCAAATTGCGAAGTTTAAAAATTTTACAGCCTTGAATAAATTGCGTTTTCTAAAATGTTTTTAAATATTATTTTTGAAAAAATTTAAGAAGCAAACGAAGTTTTAAAACTATTTTTGGTTTCACTTCTTAAAATTTAAAAATAATTTTACAAGGTTTAAAATTTACCAGCTCTGAATTAGTTGTAATTTCTAAACTGTTTCATAACAAGAAAAACCAAATGATTTTCGTGGTAATAAATCAATTTATTGCCCAATTTTTGTTTGCTCTCTTCTTACACTGGAATCTAAAAAAAATCCAAAATAATATTTTCCAAAAAAATAATATTTTATTTCTTATTATTTATTTATTTATTTATTTATTGTGTTTTAGGAAACAGTGTAATAAGTGTGAAAGGAAATTCTTATTGTCTATTTTATTTTCCTAGTGGTCTTCACTATATTTGCAGAGTTGGCTGAAAGTTTCCACGTTTAATTTTAAGTTGTTTTTTTTTTGCCATATTTGGAGTTTCTAACCGACGTCTAGTGGTCGTCGGAACGTCAACTTTGTTATTGTCATTGTGATTCTATTTTTTTATGTAAAAATAAAAATTCTCAACAAAATAAGGAAGAAATTTATGGTTATAAATATGTTTAGATTTTTATGTGTAAACGTTTTGGGTTTTTAAATTTATTTGTTGTTTGTGTGTGTGTGTTTTTTATACCCTACACAACTGTAGGTAGTTGGGGTACAATGCTTAAGTTTATAATGCTCAGATAAAATATTGCTATCATCACCTTTAAGGATAACGTTTGACTCAGAATCACATTTGGAGTCTATTTAACGATATCCGGCTGTCTATCTGTCCGTCTCTCCGTCCATTTTAGCTCTGTGAAGTCTCAATTTTACAAATATATTGATAATATTTGGCACTTGTCATTAATTTTTGGCCCAAGGGCAATGCTTATTGAAATTTATGATGATGGGTCCATTTTAAAATCTAACCCCCATACAAACGTTTCTCCCTGAAACGGTGTCCAAAATATAAATTGATTTTAATCAAATTGGACACAAATAAATCTTATCATAATCTGAAACGATGTATCAAATTAAACAAGGATCTGTTCATTATTTCTCATAGGTCCCTTACAATCAGCCTTCCAAATATCATGAAGGACTTAAAACTCTCATATATAAATTGGTATTATATCGATGTTCGAAATTTTATATGGTTCGCACATAATTTTTTCTAGCTCCCACTATTTATAACCAACAGTGGTGTAGGGTATACTTCACACCACCACAAGTGTGAAGAGGGTATATTAACTTTATCATTTTGTGTGTAACACTAAGAAGGCATCATCTCAGACCCCATAATGTATTTAAATATTTTTGCATTAAATCAAAATCTGAGTCGATTTAGATAAGTCTGTCTGTCTGTCTGTTGTTGACACGCTCACATCCACAATAACTGACTGAGCTCAATGAAGTTTAACCTGAGTATTTGCTATTGTCCTGAGAAGTTTCCTATTTAAAACCAGTAAAATCGGTTTAGTACATAAAAAGATATCGAACAATATCTGAGGCAACCATAAAGTCCAAGCATTTGTGGTGGAGGGTATTGAAAATTCGTCATAGCCGAATATAGCGTTTCTACTTGTTTTAACTTTCCAACAAACATTGACAACTCTTGCAAAATAACAAAACAAAAGAGGGGAGCTGATGTTACAAAAGAGGGGATCATTAAATAGGAAGAGACAAAAACAATTGTTTTTTATAAACTATAAATTTTATAACTCCGACTCTCTTTCTAACAGGAGATAAAGAGAAAAAAGTCTTTTTTTGTTTATAAACCAGAAAAAAAAACAACGACAACAACGGAAAAAAAAATAAGGAATATAAAAATAAAACAACAAGAGACAATACAACAACAGGGCATTAACTTTACTCATCACTACAATTAAATCACGTTATTTTCAGGTCTTAAGAGAGGGAGAGGAATAAAAAATTACTCCCACTATATTTGCATTTCCTACAAATACAGTTAAATGCAGAAATAAATGCAATTGCAATAGCAACAACAACAACAACAACATAACAGAAAAAATACATATAGAAATGTCTGCATAAATGAAACGTTTTATTTAATTTTTTGCTCTCTGCTGGGAATACAAATTAAAACAAAGTTTGGGGACACGTTTCAACTGGGGATTAAGATTACAAAAAATAAAACAAGTGAAAATGCTAGAACACCAGGCAACATTAATTTTAATACAGAAAATGATTTTTAACTTTTCAAATCGTTTCCGATTTCCTTTAAACTCACTTCAAAGAAGGTGAGTTTTTGAAAAAAATATTCGGTTTCAGAAATAATTTAGGAACTTTCGAATCGTCAAAAATATCTGAATAAAATTTTGCATGGTTTCGAGCGATCTTGGAGGAGTGCAGACTTCCAGCTGGGCAGGGAGGCAGTGGGTGACCTTTCCAAGATGGACATTTAGGGTGTTTACTTATACATTTTTTTTTAAATTTACAAAAAACCTATTTTTATAGTTTTAATCACTAGCAATGAGATTTTGTACTTTTGGCACCTTCGAAAGGTACTCTATCGATCGCTCAAGTACTTTTTATTAAATGTTATCATACTTTGCCCATTCTTCATTATAATCAATTAAAAAATAATGAAAATAGAAGATCTTAAATGGTTGGCATTAAAATATGACACTTTGTGGTACTTTATGAATTTTGTACAGAGTACATTTTAGAGTTTTCTAAGGTACTACTTGAATTTTAATAATACAATAAATAAATATTAAAATTAATTGAATAAGAGGCATTTCGAGGGTACCATTTCGGTCCATTCAAAAGTACTTTCCACAAAGTTTGAGAATACTTTTTTAATTTCTTTCTGTTATTGATTTTAAAAATGTTAAATTTAAAACTTTTTCAATTTTGTCGTGGTACTTTTTAGGATCATCTGAAGGTACTATTTGGTCCTTTCAAAGGTACTTTTTATTTATTGTGATATTGATTTGCAAATTCGTTTAAAATTTAATTCAATTAATTACGAATACTTGAACTTAAATGGTTATAAATAAATGCAAGTAAAAATGTTATAGTCCGTCAATAATAATAATTGTTGAAATTATTTGTAAATTTATGTACGACCCTCGTATAATTTTCTTAATGTGTTTTAAATGGAATTTTTTCTGGAGGGTTATATGCGAATTAGAAGAAATTATACACCGACCCTCGTTGAATTTTCGCACTGCGATTTTGGCTTATATTTATCCTCATTTTTCCAAATATTTTTACAACACCGACGTATGTGTGAGATTTATGAGTTTGAAAGTGATATTTGGAATGGCGATTGTATAGAACCTATAAGAAAAAATGGACCGACTTTTTTGGCTAAATTTAATTAAAATCGTTTTATATTTAGAAATTTTATGGACTAAAAACCCCATGAACCGATCATAAACAATTTCAATACCGTTCGTGGACCAAATTTTATTAACGGACGGACATACTCAAATCGACTCAGGAAGTGAATCGTAGTCGAACGGTATACTTAAAAATTGTAACACTAATTTTTCAGCCCGTTACAAACATCTGCAGAAAAGCATAATACCCCCACCACCTATGGTGGTGTAGGGTATAAAAAGGAAATTTTTGGTACTTTTGTTGAATTCTTCTTTGGTACTTCTTGAATCTTCTGAAAGTTCAAATTGATTTTTTAAAGGAATTAACGTGGTATTGTAATATGTAACTCTGAAAAATAAAATTATATACTTAATTATATAGTTGATGGTGATGTGAATACATAAAGAGAGAATTTGAAAGGTACCACATGGCCCCTTTTGGGATTTGTTAAAGTACTTATAATTTTTTTTAAATAAACAGACTTTAAACTAGAAATTGGAGGATTGACCCAACTTAAGTAAACGTAATTAATAGTGAGTCCCATTTCAACGTCATATTTTTCCTTAACTCAATTTCGTTTTTTTTCATCGTTTGACAATTTCATAAATTTATTTTTAAAATTTGACATTTGACCTGATTTCACATTTTATGTTTTATTTTTTTATTTGAATTTATTTCATAAATTTATTAAATTTTATTTTAATTTTTTATTTATTTTGTTTTTTGCTTGTTTGGCAAAATTGTTTGCTAATGGCATAAGTTTTTTTTTGCGTGGGCTGATTTCGGCCATCTCCTGTTCCAACTGTAGTAAAAATTTTCAAGCAAAAAAAAAAAAACTAAAAGCGAAAAATTTATTTAAAAATAATTTTTCGAAAATAAATAAAATCGCAATCACATAAATTTTTAAGATCAATGTCTGGGTAATTGTGCGTTACATTTATTTTCAATATAAAGAAATGCACAGTGGTATGGAATGTTGTTTTTTTATCTGAAAAAAAATTGAACAACTAAAATAAATTTCAATCTGAATAATTTCGCAATCACAATTAGAATTTGATGAAACATTTTATTTTCTGTAATTTCACTGTGCAATTTTTGCATTAAAAAAATATTGGATTCGATCCAAGTAATTTTATTGAAAGATTTTAATTGTCAACAAATTTACTTAAATAACTTTTTAATAAATAAACAGAAATTTGAAAAATATTTTCTTTTTGAAATTGAAAATTTTTTTAAAAACTTCACTTTTTTATTAAAAAAAATATTAAAATCCATAATTTTTTATTTAATAAGTAAGAATGCTATTTTTCGACTATAACCTTTTTTTCTACTGAACCGATCTATATCATTTTTGGAATAGATAATTAAGTACATATAGCTTAATTGCATAATTTTATTCTAATTGTCGATTTTATATTTGACAATTTTACGAACGTTTTTTTTTGCTAGAAGTTAAAGGTTGTCTCAGATATCGATCTATATCTTTTAATATATTAAACCGATTTTGGTAGTTTAAAAAAAAGAAACTTCTCAGACCTATAAAATATACCCAGACTAAATTTCATAAAGCTCTGTCAATTAATGTGAATTATTGCCTAAAAAGACAGACAGACAGACAGACAGACAGACAGACAGACAGACATAGCTAAATGGACTCAGATTTTGATTTCCAGAGATTTTTTAATAAAATAAAATTTTTTATTAAAAATCAGAGTTTTTTATCAAAGTAATATTTTTAAGATTTTTTATTGAACTCCAGAATTTTTGTTAAAATCCAGTCTTTTTCCCTGACAAGGTCTGAAAAGTATACATAAGTTTTCGGTTAAAATCAATTTAATGGAACCGATATATATACCTAACATATATGATGTGTATATCAAACGATAGGAAATACATATGAGATTTTGAATACATCAAAATTGATACATAAATTTTTAATTTCTAAGCGGATTTCTGAGTCGAAGACATGAAATTAATAAGTTCCAAAGTTTTTTTCCAGAGTTTTTATTTAAATCTCGAGTTTGTATTAAAACCAGAGCTTAATTTTATTAAAAAAACACCTTTTTTCGATAGAACCAGGGGAAGAGGAACCCCCCATACAAAGCAAATATGAATTATCAAATATCTAAAGAACTATAACAACTAGAACGAGGAAAATGTTGATAATCGAATATCAAAAGAACTACAACAGCAAAAGTTCTCAAATTCGACTCCAAACACTTTCTCAAGAATTTGACTTATCAAAATATATGACTGGTAGGATCAAGGGGAAAGTTTCATCCATACAAAATCGAGGGTATTCAAATTGGTTCCAAATACTTTCCTAAGGATCTTTTCTACTGGCCAAAATGTAGGACGGAAGGAACTATTTAAGTGAACAAAGTGTAGTACCAATAGGACCAGAGAGAGGGATCCCTCCATACAAAGGAAATAATGATTATCAAATATTTAAAGAACTATAAAAACGAAAGTTCCAAAAAGTTTTACTGGACAAAATGTTGGATGGTTAAGATCAAGGAAAGAGGCAGCTCTGAACAATGCAAATATAAAGGAGAATTTTTATGCAGCAAAGCGCAACGGGTTAAAGCTATTTTTATATAGTTTTTTATGAATATGAGTAGTTTTTAGTGAAATCCATAATTTTAAACAGAACTTTTTTTTATTAAAAATTTACATGAGTTTTTGCCTCAATTTGTTGAAAAACATAAATCGTACTTTTTTTTAGTTCTCCCAACCAAAAGTGTGAACATGAAATTATTTAACTTGACCATAAATTGTTTTTCATAATTTTGCTTTTTCTGTTTGTTTAACTTGTAATTTGTGAAACAAAAATGGAATAAAAAAATAATAAACAAAAAAAATTATTTAAATAAATAAGTGAATAAATAACAACAACATTAGCAAACTACAACAACAATAACAAAAAAACTCATGTTTATTCAGATTTCATTCAGATTTTTTTTTCATTCTTCAGTTTTAATTTATGCACAAAAATGTGTGATGAAAACAAAAACTGAAGAAATTAATCTGAATACAGAAATGAAAAAAATGATTCTACAACAAATGAAACACGAACAACAAATGGAGAAAAAAAATTAAATATGAGATTAATTTTTTTTAACAAAAAAAAATTATAAAAAAATCAACTACAAAAATATGACGCCAAATCAAGACGGGGAGGCATTATGGAACTGATATGAATACAAAATATTGAGTGAAATATAAAAATTCGTTTAAATAAAAAATTATAGGAAAAAATATATAATTAAATAAAAAATTAATTAATATAATTAACATTATTGTTTTGCTATACCCTACACCCCAGTAGCTGGTTTGGGTATTATTCGTTTGTGCTGATGTTTGTAACGGGCTGAAAAAATCCTACCACCACTATTAAGTATATCGTTCGACTCATTTAGCCATATCGTTCCTGCTGGCTGTCCGTGTAAAGCAAAGACGGTGCCTACTGAAATTGCTTTCATCGGTCCACTATTTCATATAAAATGTCCAACCGGAATGGTTTTTACTCCATAAAATTAATTAAAACATTAATCGAATTTTGCGGAAATAATACCAATTCTAACATGGTTTGCCAAATTATACGAGGATCGGTCTATTATATTTAATAGGTTCCATACAACTACTCTTCCAAATTTAATTTGAAGCTCATAAATGTTAGTATCATTAATATGTTGCACACATAAACATAAATAAGAAAAGCAAATTATACGAGGGCCGTTCATAAATTATTTTGTATTTTGTAATCAACAATGTGGTTTAAGGTATTACACAGTCGGGCTTGACTGACCATAATATTTTTACTTGTTTTTTTTTTTTTTACAGAAAACAATTCACGTCTTTTGTTTTGCTCAGTACTGTATTTTTTATATATAAAATTTTAGTTTAATATTTGTTTGCGATTTTCTTGATATTTTTTTTTTATAAAAATAGAATTTTGACTAATAATTTTTTTGAACGTTTCAAATAAACTATAAATTTAAGACGAAAAAAAAAACAAACAAATTATTTGAAATTATTTGTTTTAAAAAAAATGATGTTTTGTTTTTGGGGAAAAAAGTATATCAATCATTTAGTTTTATATATCGATGATTTTTTTTAAATCTAAAAGAAATCAACATGATGAAAATACAACATATGGAAACCCATGTTTTTCTAAAAGTTTTACTTTTTAACAAAAACTCAAATTTTTTAATAAAAGTTTTAGATTTTTATGAAAACGTACGTTTTTTTTAAATAAAATTCTGGCTAAAAACTCCAGATTTGGATAAAATCTATGGTTTTTAATAAAAACTTTCGATTATTTAAAAATTCAAAAATCCATTTTTTTATAAAAACGATAGTTTGAATTAAAAACTCGAAGTTTTAATAAAAACTTTGGATTTAGAGAAAAACTCCGGTTTTTAAGAAAACTCTGGTTTTCAAAAAAACTCTGTTAAAAAATCTGGTTTATAAAAAGTCTGGTTTTTAACAAAAACTCAGGTTTAAAAAAATTGTTTTTGAAAAAACTCTGCTTTTAAATAAAAACCTGGTTTTCAAAAAAACACTGGTAAAAAAAACTTGTTTTTGAAAAAACTCTGGTTAAAAAAAACTCTGGTTTAAAAAAACTCTGGTTAAAATAAAAATGTTTTTGAAAAAATCTGGTATAAAAAAACTATGGTTAGAAAAAAACTCTGGTTAAAAAAAACTCTGGTAAAAAAACTCTGGTTAGAAAAAACACTGGTTTTCAAAATAAACTCTGGTTAAAAAGATTTGCTTTCTAAAAAACTCTGGTAAAAAAACTCTGGTTAAAAAAACTTGTTTTTTAAAAAACTCTATTTAGAAAAAACTCTGATTTTTAAAAAACTCTGGTTTTTAAAAAACTCTGGTTAAAAGAAAAACTCTGGTTAAAAAAGATTTGATTTTTAAAAAACTCTGGTTTAAAAAAACTCTGGTTAAAAAAACTCTGGTTTAAAAAATTCTGGTTTTTAAAAAACTCTGGTTATAAAAACTTGTTTCTGAAAAAACTCTGGTTAAAAAAAACTCTGGTTATAAAAAACTCTGGTTTTTAAAAAACTCTGGTTAAAAGAAAAACTCTGATTAAAAAAGATTTGCTTTTTAAAAAACTCTGGTTAAAAAAAAAAACTTTGGTTAAAAAAACTCTGCTTTAAAAAAAACTCTGGTTTAAAAACCCAAATTTTTAATAAAATCTCAGATTTTTTAAAAAAATTTAGTTTTTGATAAAAACTCTGATTTGTAATAAAAATACTGGATTTTAAAACTCTGGTTTTTAACAAGAACTCTGTATTTTGATAAAAACTCCAAACTCTGGTCTTGATTAAAAACTATGATTTAAATAAAAACTCTATTTTTTTAATAAGAACTCCAATTTTTCAGAAAAAGTTCAATATTTTTATAAAATAATTTTTAAAACATTAAAAAATTGCCATTCCGTGTGTGACGCTAAGAAGGAATCATCATAGACCTCCAAAATGTATATATATTCTTGCAACAAAATCTGAGTCAAATTAGCTGTGTTCGTCTGTTATTCTGTCACTCACATGCACAATAATTAACAGAGATCAATGAAAATTTTCCTTATGCTTAAAATAAATCGGTTCAGTATAAGAAAAGTTATAGACTGAAACTAAAAAATTTGACCAACAACGAAATTTTTAAGACGTCGGGTGTCTTTTGAAACTTTGAGAGGGAATTTAATGAAATTTGGCGAATGGACTGATAAATATTATATCATAGACAAAGTACTATTGGAATAGAACACAGGGGAAGTTACATCCCCTTCCAAGCGGAATTTTTCATTTCTTATTACAATTTTTTCTAAATTGATCGTGTTGGATGATATTGAAGATTCAGCACAGCCGAATATAACATTCTTACTTGTATCAATTTTTATTTATTTTTAATCATTTAAACAAACAAACAAATTTTAATTATTTGTTTAGGGAAATGAAGAAAAAAAAAATTTTTTTTATTAAAATTTCCATTTTCCTTAATTTGAATTTTGCAAAAATGACTAAAAT
Source organism: Cochliomyia hominivorax (assembly GCA_004302925.2). Taxonomy (NCBI): domain Eukaryota; kingdom Metazoa; phylum Arthropoda; class Insecta; order Diptera; family Calliphoridae; genus Cochliomyia; species Cochliomyia hominivorax. Next base: position 30,041,533 of record PYHX02000467.1, on the reverse strand, counting down.
CAATTTTAAACAAAAATCTTTTGTTTAAAAATTCTTTACTAAAATACAACAAACATCCTCATTTCTTGTGGTTGTGGTTACAACATTTCAAACATTCTAATGGATTTTTTCCAATAATCAAACAAAAAAAATTAAAAAAAACTATAAAAATTCCAATTGAAATCTAAAGAATATTTAACATTTTCTTTTTAAGAATCAGAAAAAATTTCTATTTAATTTAATTTGTTTAAAATAAGAAATTAAAATAAAACAAATAAGAATGTTATATTCGGTTACACCGAATCTCTAATACCCTCCACCACAAATGTGTGTGTAATTAATACGTTAAACATTCACGTTTTACTTCAAATGTATTTCTTGTTATACTGGGACACTTAGTGAGTCATAAAATTTGTTATACGTTTGGCTATAATTTTTTTTACTGAACCGATATTGATAATGTTTGTATTGGTAATAAAGTACATATTGCTTTTCGATTTATAATTGACAATTTTACGAGCATAACTTAGAGGTTGCTTCAGATATCGGTCTATATTTTTTCAAATACTGAACTGATTTTGCTGGTTTAAAATAGGAATATTCTCAGGTCTATAATGAATACTCAGGTCTAGTTTCATTGAGCTCTGTCAATTAATACGGATGTGAGCGTGTCAAAAACAGAAAGACAGACAGACAGACGGACATAGTTATATCGACTCAGATTTTGTTTTGATGAAAGAGTATATATATACACAATGGGGTCTGAGATGATTCTTTCCTAGCGTTACATAGGGAATAGTTACTATACTCTCTTCACCACTTGTTGTGGTGAAGGTGAAGAGTATAAGAAATCAAGTAAAATTGCTATATTCGGCTATGACGAATCTGCAATACTCTCCACCATGCCTTAGAAATAAATACATTATGTTTCGTACATGTACATTATAAGCACATACATACTCACATATACACTCACAAACACATACATTATATGAATGTTTTTTTTATACATAACAAAGAAACCTTTATGAGTCATAAAATTAGATACATTTTTCTGCGTTTTAATTTAGGGGTTGTCTCAGTTATCGTTCTATATCTCTAAACATACTAAACTGATTTAGCTGGTTTTTAAATAAGAAACTTCTCAGGACTATAAAAAATACTCTGACCAAATTTTATCGAGTTCTATCAATTATTGAGCATGTGAGTGTGCCAGCAACAGATAGACGGGGTAGCTAAATTGACTCAGATTTTGATTTGATGCAAGAGTATATATATATATACATTATGGGGTCTTAGATGATTCCTTCTTAGCATTACACATGGAATGACAAAGTTAGTATACCACTTGTGGTGGTGGAGGGTATAAAAACACTTGAAGGGATTTTTTCTCCCTTTTCTCTCTCTCTCTATCGAAATTTTACAATTAAAGACAATTTTCTTTCTAAACTTTTCGATAAAAAGTTTTAGCAGAATTTATTTACTTTTAAGTTGAAGTACATGGATTTCATATTATATATCCACTCTTCTTCTTCTTCTTCTTTTGCTCTTTTTTGTAGCATTTTTTGTTTGTTGTTGTAATATAAACGAAATTTGTAAATGATCAATAAATATTTTCATACGATAATCCATACAATATGTCTTTGAAACTGGGTCAAATTTACATTGATTACAACAGGGCTTTGCTCTTTTTTTATAGTTGTTGTAGTTGTTGTTGTTATTGTTTTTTTTTATAAACAACCAGATAGACATAAAGATTTTTGCCTAGACTACAGAAAAAGAAAATAGTCGAATATTATTTATGTAGGAATAAAGAATAAAGAAGAAGAATAACCCAGTGAACAATTTTTTATGGAGAAAACAAATAAGACTAATGATTCTAACAGAAAGAACTGCTTCCAATATGCATTCCAAGTAAGCAGTATAGTAAGCTTTAATTTCTGGTTATAAATCATTAGGATTTATAATTGTAAAAGTTTCAAAATGTTTCCTAAAAAATTTGTTAAAATAAAATTAAAATCTCTTTCCCATATGGTTACCATGTAAGCTATAAAGTAATTAGGCAGCATTCCAATTAAACTGTAATGTAAGCTTAACCTAAATGTTTATAGTTCTTTAGTAATAATAACTGCAAAAGCTTCAAAATTATACATAAAAAAATGTTCTAAAATAAATTTGGGAACTGCTTCCAATTTAGTTACCAAGTATGCCATAAAGTAAGCTAAATTAAAGAATCTATTTTGAATTTTTTTATGCTTTGGAAAATATATTTCAAATAGTTTTCAAATTATTAATTGAAAAATTTTAAACTTTAATATAAGAACCGCTTCCAATATGATGTCCTTGTCCGCATTAAAGTAATTTAGTTTTGTGTTTAAATTTATGAAAAAAAAATAACTAAGTAAAGAAATTCATTTTAGGTCATTTATTTTTAAATTCATTATGTATTCAAATTAAGAAAAGGAACTGCTTTCAATATGTTACCATGTAAGCTATAATGTAATGTATGACTCGAATAAAGAAATCTATTTAGAAGTTTATTTCTTGTTAGGAAATGTAATTCAAATTGTTTTAAGATTTTGACTTAATAATTCCCCAAGTTAAAATAGAAACATTTGATTCCATTACGACTTCCAGGTCCACAATTATACAAGCTGAATATATGATCAACTCAATGGCAAATATAACTTGAACAAAGGAATGTATTTTAGGTTATTAACTCTTTCTTTTAGGAAATATAGTTTAAATAGTTTCAGAATAATTTAATAATGAACGATTTGTTACTGATTCTAATATGATTCCTATGTCAGCCTAAAAGTAAGCAGAGCTTGTTATTGAATCTGTAGTATATATTATTTGAAAAAAGAAATCTGTTTATTTTTTTAATAAATAAAGATCAAGTCGTTTAAACAAAAATAACTGCTTCCAAAATGATGACCATGTAAGCTATAAAGTAAGCAACTTTTAAACAACTTTAAACTTTAAAAACAATAAATTTTTTGAATATTATTTTCTAATTTAAATAGTTTCAGAACCACTACCATAATTGCTTCCCTGTAAGCTATAAAGTAAGCTATGCGCCTTGTTTAAGCTATACAACGTCATGTTTGAAATGAGATGTTTTCTTCCATATGCTTAAGACTCGATGGGTTATTTTGGATTATGTGAATCATAAATTCATGATAAAGTGAAATATATCTGAATGAATATTTGTTTATGTGTTTGTTAATACAAATATGTAGACATAATTATATTATATACTATGTAAAGCATATACATAATATTAAGAGAGTTTACCCGCCATAACTGCAAACGTACAGAGAAAAAAACTTTATTAAAAGGGAGGTGTCAGTGAAAGCTTTTTCCGCTTTGGTCTTCATAAAAAACTTATAATTCTATAACTTTTGATCTCCGTAATATTTTTTAATGAAATTTTACATTAACCACCATGAAGTGTTTTCCGAATAACTCGGATAATTACAAATTCTTAGTGTGTTCGTAGAAAGAGATATAGATCTTCAAAGTTGGTGAAATCGTATACTAAGATTAAAAAATATCAACAAAAATTTATTTATGACTTAATTGAAATAAAATTTGTCTGAAGGGGAAAGGGCTTTAATTAAGGTTTATTTGATTGTGTAAGATATTTATTTAAATATTTTATATCGTTGAAAAGGTCATTTCTTCAAAAATAATTAATATTTTTTTTTAAACTGTTTCATATTTTTTTGATTTTAATAAAATATTTGATCATAAATAAAATCAATATTAATAAAAATATTTTCATGAAATTTTACTATAATACAGGTATAATTGTTCTTAATACAGAACTGTAAACAAATACCCTCTTCTCGATTACAAAATACCCAAAATTCCAAGTCGGGAAAAATGTTTTCCAAATTGGACTTTTTTTAGTGTAATTTTGTGAAAACGTTTAATATTTGATCTTAAATAAAATCTATATTTATAATTCTATTATAATGTAATTTGACCATAACATAAATGAAATTGTCCTTAATACAGAACTACAAACAAAATCCCACATTTTGATTTCAAAATACCCAAAATACCAATTCGGGTACATCTATTTTTTTTTCTGTGAAAAATTTCACATGTTTGACCTAAAATAAAATCTATATTTATAAAGCTATTAACATGAGATTTGGCTATAACATGAATAATATTGTCCCTAATACATACCTATAAACAAGTTGCCACATTTTGATTTAAAAATAGAATTGTAAAGAAAAACTTGTAGTTTAAAGAAAAATAGTGGATTTCAATGTTAAAAAATGATAAAACCTTTTTGAAAAAAATTACATTTTTACAAAATTTTGACTGAAAATAATATAACTTTTTATAGGGTCCATATAGATTTTATAATTTGGAATTTGGTGCAGAATCACAATTTTTTCTGCTTTCAAGTTGAGCCCACCATGATCAAAAAACTAAAAAGTCAGGATGAAAAGTGGTCAAAATTTTAATTTTGGGTGCAAATATCTCTTAAAATATAAGAGATATTTTACAATTTAAAATATATTTCTGTAGACAACTATAAGTACTATCTATATATTGAAATATTTGTCCAATTAAGTTTTAAGTGAAATTTTGGCGATTTGAAATGACCAAATTTGGAGATCTGTACCCAGTTCTCTAGACACACTAGGAACTTGTGCTCTTTCAGATCAATTGGTAGTTACCTCAAAAATGTCCATATGAAATGCTATTTAAAAATATTTATCACTTCCAAAGTTATAGAATTATATCCAAAAAACTTATATCACTCCAAAAATATTTTCCCAAAATTTTTTTTAATTCAAATTTTCTCTCTGTGTATTTATATCCAAAATAGATATGTATATGTGTATTTATGAATAAAAATATAAATATGTTTATGTGGCACAAACTGCCTGCCAGCCTTTTTTCCCAATTCTGTTCTTTTCCTCTGCTTTACAAAATCGTTCTTTTCATGTTAAAAACTTGACAATTTGTTGGTGTTTTTTTTTTGCTGATTTTCTTCCCACACTCCTCCTTGATTTAATAATATTGGTAAAATACAATTTTTGGTTTAACTTGACTTTTTTACCCACTCAAATAAAATGAGCAACAACAACAACAACAACAAAGAACTAACTAAACTCAAATCAAAATAACTAATAAATAACGGAAATAGTTTCAAGTGTGTCAAACTAAAAATTTTAGTTAAATCAGAAAAATAAATATGTTTTAGCAACCACTAGAGACTTTTGAAAAAAATATATATAAAGAAGTGAGATCGAAAAATTCTTAACATACAAAATTTATAATAAAAACGAAATCACTAAATTTAGAGTTTAATTTTGATTTGGTTGTTAAAGGTTTAATAACGAGTAATGAAATTTTGTATTTATCTCGAAAACCCTTCCATTAACATTTTTATAGTGCTTTCACTTTGCTCGAACTGGTAGTCCTCCTCTCCTTTTCAAATCTATCACACTTTTGATCTTCAATTCCTCTATTCACAAGATCCCAATATGTCTCCACTGGATTTAGCTCCGGGTAGTTCAGGATTTACAAATATCGAATTATTGTTCTTGTAACGTCATTTTCAAACCGGTTTTCAAATTATTTATTTAAAACAGACGGACATAGTAAAATCGACTCAGAATATGAGGTCTAATAATGCAAGCAGTACTTTACTCGTATTACACGCGGAATGAACAATTTTATGAATTATCATTCATTTCGGAATGCACCAAAATAATGCTAAAAATTTTAGTGAAAGTATTGAAAACTGACTTCCAATCAAAACCGGTTAACCGGCTGAAAAAAATCGGCATTTTCGAATAATTTTACAGTAGAAATGATTCGGTCTGTTTTTTTAAATGAAAAAAAATCGGTTTCGGTTCTTGAATGTATCACTCAAGGGCTTCTTTATCATAGTGACAGGATGCCAAGTCAGGCCAAAAATAAGTGGACATATATAAAAAGTCTTATGAAAGGAAGCAGCCCTTTTCGTAAATATTCCTTGAGCCCGTTGTAACAAACGATTGAATTGGATTACTGCATATTGCTTTCCAAACCAAGAACTTTTTGGGAAATTTTGACTGCTTTAGGGTTCTAAACTATTCTTCAACATTCATTTGAGCTTCAGCAGCATCAAAATTTTTACCTGGAAGTTGCAAAAAATCAGCCAGAACATACATTTCGTCATCCATTAAGCGCCAAAAATATATTTTTTTAAAGCTTGACTTCAATTTCCGTGCTCTGTGTTTGACCTCAAAATTTTAGCTGCTTTTCTCTCAGGAACTTTTCGAACCTTATAATTTTTCAAGTCTGCATTCGCTTTAAGTTTTCGTATCAAATAGTTCGAGTACTAAGCTAAACGGGCTGCTTTCCTACCCGATGTGTGGGAAGCTTCAGAAGCTTCCTTCTTCTTAAATCCGATTTCCTTTTAATGGGCAAGTTCTCCCGGTACTGTACACAACATTGGAACAGTTTGACGGTAGACCTTTGAATGTTTGAGCAATTTTTGACAGGCCAAATTGAGGTCATTTATATTTTACAAAGATAACGTGTGTTAAGAATTTTTCAATCTCACTCCTTAATGTAATAAACATTTTGGTTTATAAACTTTATTTAACCCCTTGTAATCCCTAAGAGAGTATAGAACTTAATAGTTAATTAACTCTAATAAATATTTAAACCTTAAAACTCCTCTTCCTGTGTGTTAAGGACACAAAAGCCAATATTTTGAATAATATAAAATTTTGTTTAAATATATTTATTTTAGAAAAGTTCTTAAACTTTAAATTTTATTTATGTTTAAACCTTTAACAGTCCCCCGGGTGTTTTAAACTTTTTTTCAGGAAGAGAAAGAGAATGAAAGACAAAAAATGATAACTGAAAAGAAATCACTAAAGAAATGTTTTTGTATATATAAATAGATTTTTGTGTTTTTGTTGTTGTTGCAGACATTAAGCCTAGGAAAAACCCTTAATTGCTCTGAGAGCTTAAGTGACCTCCTTAAAGAGAATTTTTTATATAATAAGAGTTTAATGACATTAAGCAAATGTTATGTAAAGATTAAGAATTCGACAGTATGAGATTTAACAGAAATATAGAGGCACTATAGGGACTTGATTTTTTATTGATCAATAGTGGTCCACAAATATCGGATTCATAATAGATAAATGAGTTTTGCACAATAATTGTTTTAAATTTTATATTAATTAAAGATAATGTTTTAGAAATCTCTTTGAAGCTTAATATGGCCCCTCGAATAAAAAAAATAATTTCCGAAAATGGGTCAAAATTTTACTTCTAAATATCTCTTAAACTATAATGGATGCAACACACATGCAAGCGTAGTTTCTTGGAAACTTCGTAACGAAATCATAACTAACACATCGATACCCAAGTTTAACAATTTTGAAAGTGTAACCAAGTCATCCTCAGGACCTACTATGATCTTGTGTCATTCCAAATTAATTGAAAACGCCTTAAAAATGCCCCTGTGAAATTTCAATAAAAATTATTAAATTGTTCCAAAATTACAGAATTATTTCCCAAAAATCATACATGTGAAAAGAAAAATTAGTATTTATTTCAGATCTTGTATTAAACTAGCTTTCACCCGGTGCGCTTTGCTGCATATAAATTCTTGAACCAGAAAGAAATTATACAAATCATAACGTGGATTTAAAATATTCCATATGCCGGAAATTTTGTCAATTCGTTAAGTAACAATTGGTATATAAAGGGTCCTTTATATGGCCACATCTACCATCTATTTTCACAATTTAGTTCCAAATTTTTTTATAGTTGAAGTTAAGAAATATTTTCACAGATAAAAGGTAGTTAATATCTGCATTCCATGGGATCTACCTTATACTCTAATCTTAACCGTCCTAAATTTTTCAGTAAGACTAGTATGGACTCTCACTTCGATAGTAATTTAGATGTTCGTTAACTAATACCTCTTTTCCTGATCCTATCCGTTCTACATTTTGTCTACTAAAGCAGTTTCTTGAGAAAGTGATTGGTAGCAAATTTGAGGATTCATTCTTTTATAGTTCTTTAGATCAATATTTGCCTTGTATGAGGTCTACCTCCCCCCTTGGTCCTATCCGCCCTACATTTTGTTAAGTAAATTAGGTTCTTGACGAAGTGATTGATTGGAGGACTCTCGCTGTTATAGTTCTTTCGAACAGATCATTGAGAAAGTGACTGGGACCAAATTTGAGAACTCTCGCTATAATTCTTTAGACCTTTAGATATTCGATAATCAATATTTGCTTTATATTATTTTATTTCAATTCACATTAAATAACTGGTCTCATATAAAGGGGTTTGCACTTATGAACTTTATATCTACACACAGAAAAATTGTTGGTTAGAAATCGGTTGCGATAATAAAATTATTTCATCAATAAAAATTTATTTACGTAATACAATTTCTGTATTTATGAACGTCAATTACAATAATAGTGTATATACGGTTCCGTGAACTAATTTATTATTTCATGGAACTAATTGGAAGATTACGTTAAAGTCGTTACTGCTGGAACGGAATTTTACTGTGAATTTCAGTTAAAAGTACAAAATAACATTGTTCAAGAATCGTGTAGAATTTAATAAGACTTGTTTGTATTATTCAGGACTTTTTATTTGTAGAGGTTTGTATGGGGTTGGATAAAATAATAAACCCACCATGCATTTGAATAGTCATCGTCCTGAGGCCAGAGAAATGACACGTGAGAAATTTCATCAAAATATCTCTAAAATGATGCCTGCATTTTGTTCACAAAGTTTACATGTAAAACCAGCCATCCAGACGGGCGGTTGGACATCGTTTCATCGACTTAAAAAGTGATTCTGACTTAAAAGTGGTGGCTGCCAGTAATAAAGTTCTGCTTGTAAGGCCCTATCAGAAAATTTCCTAATATACATTATTTTGTTATTGAGATTTTGTCCATTTTCCAAATTTCTTGTTAAGATCGGCTTTACATAGGAAATTGGAATCTTGTGTGATATGGAAAACTTCTGGCTCACAATGGGACAAAGATTAGAATGTTTTCGGTCACAAAAATCAGGAGTAGATTACAGATCTACTCCTGATCAGATTAGAAATTTTTTTAACCACGTAAAAACTCAAAAACATTTGGATCATTTTGAAAAGCTTAGAGTTAACAACATCAGGAAAAGAGCAACCTTCGATATCTATTTTGATTAATACAAAAAGTTGGTTCTATAATTCCTCTATTTTTGGGAAGAATATTCTAGAATAACTTCCAAGTACACAAAGCAAATGCCATTTTTTAAGGTCCAAACTCTAAAGTCAACTATTTACAATTCTCATCTATGGTATTGATGGTTCAATAATTGGGCTCGACGGCAGGTAAGGGTTGAGGGCAAACTTACTTATATGAACGTAGGAGGGCTCAAACTGTTGCAGTAAAAATGAGATTAATGTAATTTTTTTAAAGAAATAAAGATCGACCAAAAAATCAAATTCGCTACCGCTTTGTATACATGGGGTCAATAGTAGTCGTCTTTATACAGTCCTTATAATTCTCATTAAAAATATTTTTTATACCATGAAAAAACAAAAAAGTCGGTTGATTTAAGGAAAACTTTAAATCCTCCAAAATCCTTGTAATCCTGTTGTGTCTTAGAAACTCTATAAAACCTCGTGTATGTGTCTATTCCTTAGTTTTTCCTTAATGACTTTTGCCAATATTTGTAATACAATCTCTTTTCCTCTCTCTCTCTCTCTCTTCCTCTCATTTCTCACTTTCATACTCTCTTCCTTGAAACAATTAAACTTTATATAAATATTGTCATAGTATGTGTTGTCATCTTTATCCTTATGTCCGTTATCCATACAAATATATACATATGTATGTATATAGAACTACAACAACAACAACAATAGAAATACAACAATAACTTGGGCAACAAACAGTGTATAATAAAAACAACAATGAAAGGAAAAAAACGGCATATAAAACAATAATAAATAAAAGCTAAAAGGAAAAACCAACAAAAACAAAAAAAGCGAATCATAAAAAATATTAAAAAAAATGTAAAAGCACCGTAACTGTGTTAAGCGGTCACAAGACACACCTTCATACTTGTGGAAAATAATACGAACAAAAAAAAATTCGTACAAAAAATGATGAAAGAAGAAGAAGAAAATTACACACATGCAATTTTATTTAACACACTTTCAAAATGTATAAAATACACATACACTTATACACTCACATACTTGTGTGAAAATAATTCATATATATAGGAAAAGATCTAACGAGGAAAAAAGGCAAGTGGATAAGGAATAGAAGGCCCTTTTGTCTTATGGATATTTAGAATCCTTCCCAAACAGACAATCACATCCTTATCGATATGACATGCCTCAATGCTCTTACTGTAAGCAGTTAATTTATATTTACATTGGTGGTCTAGGTCCCCCTAAAGACAGCCCTTTTCCTTTACTTAGTGTAAAGATCCTTATCTAAGGTAAAATATTTGTAAAGGCCTTAATATCAGATGTCCTTTATTAATTCCCTTCTAAGGTGAGCTATTAAATGGGTGTGTGTATGAGTGTGTATGTGTGTGTACGTGTTTGGTTAGTGTGTTACTGCAGTGGCAAAACATTTTTTTATTGCAAACACAAAAAAGGGTTTATTTAAGCCTTTTACACTGGATTACAGGATAAAGACAAATTCCTTTTATTTTAATGAAATTTACTAATTATGTTTGAAAAAGGTTTTGCTTTTGATGTGAAAAGATAAAAAAAACATATCTACATAATGACAAGGACACATTAAAGGCTTAACGAAGAAAGTGGGAATAATGTTTTGAATATTTTTTAGAAAATTCAGGACATTATTCCCACTTTCTTCTTTTCTATATATTTATATTAAAGGACCTTCCAGTTCGAATGAACATTTAAACAAATTTTATTTTCGGAATGCAACCCGAAAGCGAACTACCACAATTTGCCAGAATCGATCCATAATTTCCTAAAGCCATCATATAACCCCACTTCCCGAAGTTACTTCAAAGCATAATGGTGTAGGGTATAATATAGTAATACACTTACTTACTTTTTTTGTCTTCTTTTCTATATATTTATATTAAAGGACCTTCCAGTTCCAATGAACATTTAACAAATTTTATTTTCGGAATGGATCTCATATGGAAATTACAGTTATAAGTGGACCGATATTATTAAAACAAATTTTATTAATTTTATCGGTTAGAACCGGATATGGGTGTCAAAATTATAATTCCCGAATTCTATTAATCATTTTTATTATTTTCATATTTACCTTATATACGGTATGCCTTATTCATGAAATTGTTTGCAAATATTAAGACAAGATTTAAGTTTAAGGAAGTTTTTAAAACTTAGTCTTTAACCTTATTCCGGAAGGGTCCTTATATGAGAGCTACAATTAAAAAATACTAAATGCATTTAGAAATATACTTTTTACGAATTCAAATAGAATTTAAGGGTTTTGTTAGCTTAAAACTCTATTCCAGTATGGGGCCTTTTCTGAGAGCTAAGTCAAATAATGGTTCCTGACCCTCTATTTTTGGGAGGCATACAAATTTCGCATATTTGTCCTATGATAAAGTTCATATTGGTTAAATGTAATTTAAACCCATTCATTCATTTTTCGTCTAAACTTTGAGCTTATTTCAGGTATCGGTCTATAACTTCTTTAGTTATTGATGCAATTAATAGGAAGCTTAACAATCCGGCCAATTTTTATTTTTAAATTGGAACAATTAGTCGTGAAATTTTTTTAATAGACTAACAGATGGTCTTAGCTAAATCGTCCCAAATGTTAATTTGATACAAGACTTTATATGGACCTTGGCGTTACACATGGAATGACAAACATAATTTATATCTTTTTATTAAATTAGTGAATTAGTTTACATAATTAAACATTATATAGAATCACTCTCTGAATCAATTTATCGATGTCCTTTCATCCGTCTGTCTGTCTGCTGTCTTTTCGGCTGGCAGTATACGAAAATGTTGTGAACACTCATCAGATCGACTTTTCCGAATTATCTGAAGTTGGATATATATTTTTTCTTTAGCCCAAGGAAGAAGTCTATTGAAACTGTTCAGTCCAAGACAAAACAAATGTCCTATTAGAATGTTATTTTAATCTCATGAAACAAATAAATATGAAGATTTTGTATCAGTCCAAATGCACATCAAATCGACTTTTCTGAATTATCTGAAGTTGGATATATATTTTTTCTTTAGCCCAAGGAAGAGATCTATTTAAACTGTTCGGTCCAAGACAAAACAAATGTCCTATCAGAATGTTATTTTAATCTCATGAAACAAATAAATATGAAGATTTTGTATCAGTCCAAATGCACATGTCAAATATCAAGAACATCGGTCCACAGTTAACCGTACCTCCAATGCAAAAACATTCCGAATAGCACATAAAAGATCATTAATCTAAAAAATTTTAGCATTGAGATGATATTTTCTATCTTCAAAATCTATGCAACCCGAAAGCGAACTATCGCAATTTGTCAGAATCGATTCATAATTTCCTAAAGTCATCATATAACCCCACTTCCCGAAGTTACCTCAAAGCATAATGGTGTAGGGTATTATATAGTAATAGACTTACTTCTTTTTTATCTGCCCATAATTTATGTTGGTCATTATTTAGTAGTTTTTGAAGGACTTTTTACTCACTTGTTAATTGTATTTCGCAATTTAGTCATTTTGACTGCTTTTGGATAATACTGGAGTAGTAAACAAAGTCTTAGTTTATCTAATGTTAAATTTAATTTCTTAAACTAAATTTCAGTGTTTCAACTTTATTTAATTTTTATTATTTTCTTTATTTCTTCCTTACAAACGAAGTTTTTAAATTAAATCACTCGTTTCAACTAAAAATTGTATCTCGTAGTTGTTTTCATGAGGCCTTAAAACTTTTTTTTAGATTTTGGCCACAAGAAAAAAGTTAATAAACTTTTAATTGAATTGATGAGGATTTTGTTTCATATTGAACAATAAACAATTGTTTTAACAATTAAAGTTGTTTTTTTCGACGAATTTATATATTAAAAGAAATCTTGTGGAAAATCTTTTCTTTTATGAGAAAAAGTAATTTAAGTGAGAATTAAAAAAAAACAATAGATTAAATACAAGTGTTTTGAAAAGAAAGTAATTTTAAATTAATAAAAGGAAAAAACAGCTGTGCCGAATTTTAAATACCCTCCACCACTCGCGTTATGGAAATTAACTTGAGCTGAAGATGCTGCACGAAAAATTTTATTATTGATTCATCAGCTTAAACAGCGATTTAAATAAAAGGCCTCTATAAAAACTACTATGAAATATGGTAACATATTCCTAAAAGTGCCTATAAATATAGGTCCCGAGCTTTATATTTTAATGACCGATTTTTATTAAAAAATATGAGATAAAATTATTTTATATTTTATATTTTATATAAATATCTGAATTTCAATGGACTTAATACATATTTAAGAACCCTTTTGAGCCTAAAATGATATTCCTAGAAGGAGTAATATCCAAATATGACCCGATAATTGTCAAGCTGGATTCATATATTAAATACAGTTTAAAAAATTATTGTAGCAAATTTAAAAATGGTTTAAAGTTAAGAGATTTAATATTCTATAGCAAAATAAAGTCTAATATGCGTCAAAGTTATAACATAAAGTTTTTTTTCCGGAAAGGAGACTTAAATGGAAGGTATAACAAAATATGGACCGATATTCGCTAAGATAGTAATAGATATTCAAAACAATTAAGTAAATCATCATGACGATTTTATATTAAATTGGTTCATATTCATATCAGAGTTTTATAAGCATAAACACGTTTTCCGGGAAGGGGCTATAGCAAAATATGGACCAGTATTGGTTTAATTATTAACATTTATAAAATACAGTTATAAAAATAGTTGTACTGAAATTCAATATTTAAGAGTTTAAAATCATATTCCCGGAAGGGGCCTTATATCAATAGTCAAATAATGGCCCCAGCACACTCCAGTTTCTTTGGATTATTGAAAATTATAGTCAAAAGTATGATCAAAATGATAAATAGAATTTATTTTTATAACTTTTTTCTATTAATCCGATTTTGAAGATTTTTTTTCTATAATGATGAAGTGTATATAACTGTAAATCCGATTTGGAGGATTTTTCGTATGGCGATGAAGTGTATTTTTGTTTAAATCCAGTCACTTTCTGTTGAAAAGCTTAAAAGGAATATTTTTCAAAATTTTGAGGTTGTCTCAGATATCGGTTTAAATTTGCTTGACAAGGAACCGATATTGCTGGATTAAAATAGCAAACTACTTAGAACATTAACAAACAATGTGGGTAAATTTCAGTAAATTTGAACAATATCTCGCGGGGGAATGTTTCCAACATGTTGACGAACAAACGGACGGACATAGCTAATTCGATTCAGATATTGATTTGATGTAAGAATGTAAAAATACTTTATGGGGTCTTAGATGATTCCTTCTTGGAGTTACACAAGAAGAAATATACCCTCATTTGTTGTGGTAAAGGATTCAATAGCTTCAAAAATGATTGCATATCTTACAGCATACTTAGGGTTAGAAAAATAAGGAATGCCATTTTATTATACCCTACACCACCGTAAATGGTTTGGGTAGTGTGCGTTTGTGAAAAAGTTTGTAACGTACAGAAAAAAATATTGCTCAGGGGCGATTCCTATTGAAATTGGTGATATTGGGTCCATTTTTTCACCCACATACAAATGTAGCTCTCGGAATGAATACTTTAAATCATAGAAATCCTAAATATAAAACGATTTTAATGAAATTCGGCACAAATAAGTCTTATATAATATTTTAAACTGATGTACCAAATTAAAAGATCGGAGGATCGATTCATTATTCACCATACAAACACCCTTCCAAATGATATTCTAATAAGAATTGGGAAAATTAGAATAAACATAAGCAAAAATTGATGTGTAAAAATTTACGAGGGTTGTTCCATAATTTCTTCTACCTGCCGTATAATATCCCCAGTAAAAATCCACATTATTTTTAGTATCTTTAAAAAACTGCATAAATTAGCAAATAAATTTATACGAGGGTCGTTCATAACTTTTTGGTAGCTAATAAAAATGTGATATTTTTACTTTTTTTTAATTTATTTGTTTTAATCTGGAGAAAATTTCGTTTCGTTATAGAAAATTTAAATAAATTTTATTTTCTTCTTAAAAAATTTGTAATTTGTATCTTATAGATGTTTTTCTTTTGTTATCCAGTGTAAAAGTTTCGTCACCAAAATCAGAGCATTTTTTTCTTGTTGTTTATGTAGAGCAGACATGCTAAATGTTACACACAAATACATAAATTTATATCAGATACAGATATTTGAATCCTTTATTCCATTTATTTTCCATTTGACTCTTGTGTTAAATAAATATTTATTAATTAAATGTTATATTAATATTGTTGTTGTTGTTGTAATTGTAAATTTATAAAATATGTTTTAATTTAATGAGGTAAATATTGTATTAAAGTAAATATTATTACATTAATATTGAAAAGGATGATGATTATGACGATGATGATGATGATGATGACACACATCATGAATAAAAAAGGAGTGTGAAAAGTATTGAAAATAACAAAAAAACTAAATAACTTTTATTATATTTCAAAAAGTTATCTAAAAGATTATCTTGAATAATTTATTAATGAAACAAGTAAGAATGGTATATTCGGCTATGCCGAATCATAAATACCCTCCACCACAAATGGGTGTGAAGTAAATACGTTAGTTAAGGTTATTAGGATGACATCGATTAAAAAAATTTAGCAGGATCCATGAGGACCATATGGTTCATTTTGTTCCCTTTAATTGTAACCTCTTTCTCACTAAGTTATCTATGCTTTCCAATTGACTGTATTCATGAAGTTCAATAAAAACCATGAATTACAATCTCTAATGTCAGCGAATGTCTGAAAGATCCAAATATTTAAAATCATCTATAAGACAGGGCGGGGCATTCACACACTGTCCTCAACAGCCTCTCCAAACCATCAACATGTATCCTCTTCTAAAATACGCATATGCTTATCATATGCTTACTAAAGGTATCGGACCAGTGAACTTCCTTAGTTGATCCCTCCTCATCCCAAGAAGGGAAGATCACTGTACTTAACGTTTTTCTCATTCCAGAAATGCTTGGTTTGTAAATACCCATGTGTCTCCTGAATCCAAAATCAGTTCCTACAGAGGTCTTTGATCCATTTGTGTAGATATTTATTTCCGAGTGTATTTACGATTGAATAGAAGGCAGGGTTAATCCTTCGTTATGCTTTACATGTACACACTCACACATACACTCATAAACGCATAAAATTTAAAATTAGTCCAAAAAATATGGGCTATAACATTTTTTGAAATGATGAGGTTTATACAATTTAATATTAACTGAACCGATTTTGCTCAGATCAAATTTCATTGATTTCTGTTAACAACAGACAGTTGGATAGACGGATATAGCTAAATCGACTCAGATTTTAATTTGATAGAAAACATATATAAACATTATGGGATCTGAGATGATTCCTTCTTAGCGTTACATATGAAATGACAAACCCTTCTTCACCACTAGTGATGGTGGAGGGTGTACAAATATTTATAGTTATTATATATCATGGGAAATTAAGTCATTTCATTTAGTATATAAAAAATATTTTCATAAACTAAAATTGCAATATGACTAATTTTGAAAATGAATATTATTGGAACAGAGTGAGCGAAGAATATACAAAAAGCACGACATTTAGATGACGTTGATTTCGAAAATAATAATATAATATTTTTAGGAAACAACAAAACAACAAAAACAAATTAAATTAAATGAAATTAAATTAAATTATTAATAATATTAAAGAAAATAAACTGAAAGAAAAAATAAAATGGAAACGTGAAAAGGTAACAGGAAAAGTCATATTAAAAAAAATAATTAGTAACTTATAGATTGGATCGATCAAACCTTAAATTGATAAAATGATATTTCTCTAAGTGTCAAAGTGGACACGTATTCCATAGATCAAAATCTTCGACAGTGAGGGAAAATAACACATTATACACTGATCTCAAAAAGTATTATTGGCAATACTACTTAATATATTGTAATGAAATTTCAATATATTTTAATCAAAAAAAGGAGTGAAAACGAAAAATTCATAACATACATATATGTTAATAAAAAGAAAACAAATAAAATAACGATTAATTATTATTATTATTATTATTATTGTTATTATTATTTTTATTATTATTATTATTATTATTATTATTATTATTATTATTATTATTATTATTATTTTTATTATTATTATTTTTATTATTATTATTATTATTATTATTATTATTATTATTATTATTATTATTATTATTATTATTATTTTATTGAAATTATTATCCTAAATTACAAGAAGAAAAACACATTCTTTATAGTGTCAATCACTTGCGATGGAATTTTGAACATTTTTCGGAAACTCATCGATTAACGATTTTATAGTGCTTTTTATCACTTTACTCAAACAGAAAATCCATCTCCTTTTAAAACACAACACTTTTGGACATTTTTTTGTGCACTTCAATTCTTTTTTAACAAGAGCCCAATATCTCTCACTTTGGCTCCGGGCAGTTTGAAGAATTTGGAAAATTTTTGACGTGGAGTTTCGAGTTTGCCAGGTTTCGTCATTCATTATGCATCAAGAATATATATTTTTAAACTTGACTTCAATTTCCGTGCAGGTTTTTGGACCAAAATTTTTTTTAGCAGTGTTCCTGCATTAACTGTTTGAAACCTACATTAGCTTTATATTTCGTACCAAATAGTTCATATCAATAGTGAGCCAACAGGGCTGCTTTCCTAATGGATGGAAATGTTTTCTATTTTTGGCTTTAAAAACATCATGTAGACCTTTTCTTCTACCTGAACCAAGTTTTCTTCCAGCGGACAAGTTTAATAAAGTTCTATTTAATAATACTGGACACAGTTTGAACTAGACCTTTGAATGCTTGATCAACTTTTTGTACGATCAAGTTGGTTTTTGTTTGAAAATATTAAATAATTTTATTACGCACTTTTTTCTTATCACTTTAACTTTAACTTTTTGAGCTGAAAGTAATTAAATTTGGTAATCTGTGGACTAGCTACCGTTAGGTCTATAAAATCCTAATATATATAATATAAAAACATAATCTTCTCTACACTTCTATTATAACTGCGTGAAATTTCATTAAATTGTTCAGATCTCATTCCCCAATTGAGTCAGTTTTCAAAAATTTCTCATTTAGCACGTTTTTCATTCGTTTTTTCTCTCACTTTTTTCAATTTTCCTTACATTTTTTTCAGAAAATTTTCTTATTTAATAAATAAAATTAAATTAGTGACATAATTTATTGTTTATTTTGAAAAATTATACTTGTTTTTTCTTTATCTCAAGTATTTTAGTCATATTTTAAAAAAACTTGTTAAACATTTTCGTTTTAGCTTTTTTCATAAAATTTAAAAAAAAATATATTAAAACTATTAAAAACATATGTTTTGTTAAAAATTCTTTTAAAATGTTAAAACATTGAAATTGAAATACATAATTTCTATAAATAAATCATAAGTATTTATACATATGTACATATATACACATACATATATTTATACATATTTACATAAACATATATTTTTTCACTAAAACTTTTATTGAAAATAATTTTTTTGAAAGAAATTCTGTCCCTGACCTTTTGTTGAAAAGAAAAAATAATGTTTTTCTAATTATAGCTTATTTCTTTTATACCCTTCACCAAAACAAGCGGTAATAGAAAATATATGAAGTTTGTCATTTTATATGTAACATCAATAGGGAATTATCATAAAGCCCCCGTTATAAGTAAAAATTGCTGAAAATTTCAATCTGCATAAAACGTATTTAAAAAAATATAATATTTTCTCTTTCTCACAGTGTTTCCAACACGACTTTTCTCTAAATAATTCTGAAACTTTTAATAACTTAAAAATTTTATCTTAAAACGTTGGCCATTTTGGGAATGTTGATGTTTAAAAAAATCGCAAAAATTCTTTTAAAGAAAAAGAATCGAAAAATTCTTAAAAAGTGCGCATAAAAATTATTAAATATTTTCAACAAAAGTCAATTTGGTCCTAGAAAAATTGGCCAGACATTTAAAGATCTTCCTTAAACTGTTTCCAATATTATTAAACAGTACTGGAAGAACCCTTCCGTTGAACCGTTTAAGTAGAACCAAAAATTCGCATTATATTTCTTCAACCAAAAAATTTAAAACATTTTCAGAAGAGCTCTCAACACCCTCGGTGGGAAAGCAGTCCGGTAAGCTCAGTGCTCGGATCATTTGGTATGAATAATAATGGAGGGTTAAAAACATACAAGACTCAAAAGAAACTGCATAATAGATGACGAATCATATGTTCTGGCAGAGTTGCCAATGCTCGAGTGTTAAATGATGAAGAAAAGTCAAAATTTCCCAAAAAGTTATTAAAGTGGACTCTATAAATACCGAAAGTTACATCAAGAAATGTTTAAAAAAAATTCCGCATCCATTCATAAGATTTCATAATGTGTCCACTTATTTTTCGTCTGACTTGGCATTCTGTCACTATGGTAAACAAGAGTAGTACAAGAACAATAAATATATATCGAACATACACCCTCACACATACTGAACCGATTTTGATAGTTCTTGAAATGTTATGGCAGAATTTCATTCAAATTTACCGATTTGTAATTGACAATTTTACGAAAATTCTTCACTTAAATTTAGATGTTGCTTCAGATATCGGCCTATACCTTTTGATATTTTGATATATTTGACATAATGAACCGATTTTGCTCGTTTTAAATAGAAAACTTCTCATGATTATAAAAAATACTAAACACCAGTTTCTGTCAGTTATTGTGGACGTGAACATGCTAACAGACAGGTGGACGGACAGACAGGTGGACGGACAGACAGGTGGACGGACAGACAGGTGGACATGGCTAAATCGACTAAGATTTTGATTTGATGTATAAATATATATATAAATTATAAAGTTTGAGGTGATTCCTTCTTAGCGTTACACACGGAATGGCAAAGTTTATATTCCTTCTTCAACACTTGTGTTTAAGGAGGGTATAACAATTAAAACGGTAACATATATATGTGTGTTAAGAATATTTCGATCTCAATCCTTATATTTGTGTAGAATTCAGTTCGTTACTGGTTGCCTCTTGGTTCAAAAGTATATTCTGAGAAAACAAAAATTAAATGCGTTCAAAGGAATATGCATCAGTGTATTTATAATTTTAAATACTTCATATAGAGCAACAGGTGGAAGGTATCTACGATTCGTCACAGCTGAATACAGCAATTTTAGTTGTTTAGTTTTTCTTTGTAAAAAAAAATAATTTTTAAGTTTATTTTTATTTTTGTGAAAAAAAAGTTCACATAAATTAATGTGAAATGTGTTGTGTGCACAATCACAAAATAATAAACATTTTATTTACAAACATATAAATTTAAATAGTTTTTTTCTTTTTCAATTAACCCTCTAAAGTCTTTTTTAAAAAAGAAAAACAAGTAAGACGAATTTGCAATACCCTCCACCACAAATGCATGTGAAAGAAATACGTTATAAATCATACACACACACTCACAAGCATATAGAATTTATAAAAGTTTTACCTAAATAAAACACAAAAATAAGAATCAGTTATGTTTTTCAACTGAACCGATTATGATAATTTTTGTAATGATAATGAAGTACATACAACATAATATTATAGTGAAATTTCATTCCAATTTCTCGATTTAAAATTGAGGTCGAAAAGGTTGCCTCAGATATCGGTCTATATCTTTTAATGTATTAAACTGATTTTGCTGGTTATAAATAGGAAACTTCTCAGGACTGTAACAAATACTCAGGCCAAATTTCACTGAGCTCAGTCAATTCTTGTGGTCAGATTTGTTGCAAGAATATATATACATTATGGAGTCTGAGATGATACCCTCTTAGCGCTACACACGTAATGACAATAATAATATACCCTTTTCAACACATATGATGGTGGAGGGTATAAAAATTTAAAGGACCTTTTTATTAGAATAATTCCAATTTAATAAAAGTCTTTTTTACAAAAAAAATGATTTAAAATTGCAAAAATAATTGTAATTCGTGTTTTTCGCTCTGTTAATGGTTTAATAATGTTTTATAATTGTTGTGAAAATAAATATGATTGTTTTTTTTATTAGATGAAAACAAAAAAAAACAAATTATGATTTTTTTGTTGTAGTTTTTCAATTTATAAATATTTTCATTTAAAAACATTTTGCTGACATCATAATTTACACTTGTTGGGGGGTGAAAATAGCAAAAAATAAGGAGAACAAAAAACTAATAAAAACTAAATTTGCTTAATTGCAAAAAATAAAATAAAAATGTTTATAAATTTTGTAATTAATTCCTATTTCATTGAAATCATTCAAATGATCATATTTTCAGAATGACTTCATTCTTACAATACAAAAGGGCTTTTATACTCTGAGTATTACAGTGACAAAATTGCTAAGTGATCAAAATCTAACGCGATTTAGTTCCACTACAAGTGGTGAAAAGGATATATTAACTTTGTCATGCCGTGTGTAACGGTGAGAAGGAATCATCTTAATAAAACATTTACAAAGGACCAAAACACATTTTTGGATATTAAGAGTGAGATTGAAAAATTCTTAACACACGTTTTTCATTAAAACTATTTGATCAAGTTACCTTAATAAACATATCAGTTATTATGTTTAACTAGCAAAGACCCGGTGCGCTTTGGCATTCCTTCCCTTGGTCCTACCTAACCTACATTTTGGCCAGTAAAAGAGATCCTGAGAATGTGATTAGAACCGATTTAAATACTCCCGCTTTTACAATTCATTAGATATTCGATATTAATATTGGCTTTGTATGGGGATACCTTGATCATAACCGTCCTATAATTTGATCAGTAAAACAAATTCTTGAAAAGTGATTCGGGTCGAATTTGAGGTATATTGCTGTTATAGTTCTTTAGATATTCGATAATTAATATTTGCTTTGTATGTGGGGGCACATCTCCCGATGATCCTATCCACTCTGTATTCTGTCCAGTAAAACAGTTACCTGAAAAATTTGTTAGGGCCAAATTTAAAAAATTTTCGGTATAGTGGTTCTTTAGATATTCGGTGAACAATATTTGCCTTGTACGGGGGTTGTCTTTTCCCCTGATCCTTTCCGTCTCACATTTTGCCTCGTAAAAAGGTTTTTTAAAATACTTATTGAGACCAAATTTGAAAATTCTCACTGTTATAGTTCTTTAGATATGCGATGAGAGGGGTAGCTCTCTCCCTGGTCCTATAGAAATTGTTTATAGCCTATATTACTTAAGGGTACATGGTTTAGCTGTATATAAGTCCCAAACAAAAGCAAAAGCTAATACAGATTTAAAAACATACAAGGCTCAAAAGGTTCCCGCCAGGAGCTCTGCTACAAATTTAGAGGCCAAAAACAGAGCACTGAAATAAAAGTCAAGCTTTCTAAAAAAATATTCTTGCTGCATGATGGATGACTAAAAGTAAATTGTGCCAGTTTTTTCACAATTGCCTTGTCAAAAATCTTATGTTGCTGTTGTTGGAGGGCATGTTGCGCAATAGTTTAGGCCCCAAAAGCAGTCAAAATTTCCTAAAAAATTTTTTGTTTGGCAGCTGTGGTAAAAGAAACTAAATGGGTTTTATAAATACCGAAACTGTTTACAAAAAAGGCTGTGGTAGATTTAATGCGGCGATAGACACAATAAAAGCGGTAATAGAATCCGAAATCCACAAAAGTTTAAACATTTCACCACTGGTGATTAAAACTATAAAAATATTTCTTTATTATATTGATTTTGTATTTTTTAACATATGTATATGTATGTTGAGAATTTTCCATGGTTAAGGAATTTAAAATCAATAATTTTCAATGTTAATTTTACATTGCGTTGCTTTCTGTGTGTGTCATATGTACAACTCTTGCAAAAAGATAAATTCTTTTAATATGATCCAATATTTTCTATAGATTTTAATTAATTTGTTTTCACACCCGTTAATTATTCTAAACATTTACATCACAAATTTCTTATGTGTTAAATTATTCGATTCTTTTTTTCCCCAATTTGTGTGTTAATTTGTTCCTTTTCTTTAATGTCTCTCTTTAATTAAATATCGTAAATTAATTTGAAAAACATTTCATATAACTTTTAGTCATCTATTTTTATATCGCTCATTTGTTTATACCCTGTGCGCTTAACTGCCTGTAAATTCAGTAAACTTGTTCCATGATCGTAATTGTGGAAAGATTTTGAAAATTCTGTTTCAGAAAAGAGGATACAACTTCCCCATGGCCTAAATTTTATAAAATTTCCTGGAACACTTTCAGGGATTTGCAATATTAAAAATAATATTTGTAAGGTGGACATCGCTTCCCCGTTCACTATCCGAAATTTTTTTGTATAAATTATATCTTCAAGTTTATGGAGTTTTTATATCCTACACCATAAGTGCTTGGGGTATTGTATTGATGTTTGTAACTTACAGAAAAAATAGTATAACACCCACTTTGAAGTATAATGAGAATTACTTTCAGAGTCGATTTAACAATATCCGACCGCCCATCTATCTGTCTGTCCA
Source organism: Cochliomyia hominivorax (assembly GCA_004302925.2). Taxonomy (NCBI): domain Eukaryota; kingdom Metazoa; phylum Arthropoda; class Insecta; order Diptera; family Calliphoridae; genus Cochliomyia; species Cochliomyia hominivorax. Next base: position 30,017,776 of record PYHX02000467.1, on the reverse strand, counting down.
TGTGAACATTGTGAACATTATTACAGGTCGCAGTTTTTGAGAAATCTGATACTTATTATTTTTTTAGCCCAGGATCGAAACCTATAGAAATTGGTCATATTCAGTCCAATATATCAGGTAGCTCTCATACAAATATCCTCCCGAAACCTAATGTTTTTTATATTTTTATTTAAAATAGCACAAACAAGTTTTATATCAGTCGAATTCCACATGCCAAATTTCAAGATTCCACATGCCAAAGATCGGTCCATATATGACCTTAGTTCCGTACATACGTCTCAAAAAAAATTTTATACTTGTAAAGATATTTCGTATGTTTAGGAAGCAAAAAATAATAATTCTTGAGATACTTCTTAAGATATATTGTTCACACTTGGGGTTTCGAGGGAATCGGTCTTGCGTTTTAGCTTCCTATAAGTCCCAGTTAAACCCACAAACAAACACACATTCATTTTTCTTAAATTCAATCGATATTTTTTCAATATCTTTTAATATTCTGAAATGATAAAGTCTTTTTTTCCATGTTTTTGTTGTTGTTGTTCTGTATTTGACATTATTGTCTTAATGTTGATGTGTTTTTAAGGAAATTTTGTTGTTGTTATTGTTGTTGTTATTAATAATAAAACAAAACATTCTTGTATTTATTTATATTAAAAGTTTTTTTAGTACATCCGACCGTCCGTCCGTCCATCCATCTGTCAGTTTAATTGTTTATGAGTAAGAAAACATAAATTTATAGAAAAAGAAAAAAACGGAAAGAAGAAAGAAAATTGACAGACTCCCTTTCTGTATCTTTCATTTCCCTTGTTTCCATATTGTTAAAGTCAATCAATTGATTGAATGGTTTGTCGGCATAAAATGTGTGTATTCTTCTTCTTCATCTTCATCTTCAATTCTATTTTTGTACCCTCCAGCACTGCAAATGGCAAAGAGGGTATATTAACTTTGTCATTCCATGGGTAACGTCCAGAATTTATATATATTCTTGCATCATATTGAAATCTGAGTCGATTTAGCTATGTCCATCTGTCTCTCTCTTTTTGTCTGTCTGTTGTTGGTATAATAGCATCTATAATTAGACAGACGTCAATGAACTTTCGGCTGAGTATTTGCAATAGTCCTGAGAAGTTTCCTATTTATAACCAACAAAATCGGTTCAGTAGATTTAAAGTTATAGATCGATATCTGAGACAACTATTAAGTTCATGAAAAATACTTTCATAAAATGTTCAATTATAAATCGATAAATTAGAATGAAATTTTGCCATAATATTGTATGTTCTCCATCACCATAACATCACACGAATGAAGGGTATTAAAGATTCGGCATAACTGAATGTAGCATTCTTATTTGTTTTCTATTGATGTGTGTTAAGGAATTTGTAACATAAAACTGAAATTTATTTTATTTTTATGTTTTAATAAATTTTTGTGTATAACAAGTCCATTTGTATTGAGAATTTATTTTATTGAGAATTTTAATGTTCTATAAGAGATCTTATTGAAATTTCGATAATTTTGAGACAAAATTTCGATTAAGATTTTATTCTGATATGAATTTTGTTCGTTCCTAATATTTTATTATTAATAATATTTTTTATGATCTTTACAAATTTCCAAAACCAATACATTTTGAATTATAGCAAATTTTTATTACTCAGTTGTAAATTTTTATAGCATGTGCCAAATTTTAAATTTTGATTATATTGAGTTTTTTACAGAGTATGGAAAAACTCGGATGAAAATCTTTATTTTTGAATGATCTTAATTTTTAGTCTTCATTTGCGAAGATTTCAATCCAATGAATCGTGGTGTTTACTTTAAGGACTATGTGGTCTGACCTCTTTTAGGTTTCTAATATTCAAACGCAAAACTAAAACTCGTGAATATTTCCATTATCACTGTGAATTTTCTCACTGAAATCAATCTAGTGGTTCGGAAGTTATAAATTTATTTCCATTTTATGTTTCTTATAAAACACTGTGTGTGTTTCAAATGAAAGGAATAAGGACCTAAATATTTTGTAATAATTTATTTCTTTTCGATTCTTTGTGTGGGGAGTACATTTCCGCCAGTACCTATCAAACATTTTAATACCCTATTCCACCATTGATGGGCGGGTGCTTGAAGCGGGCAAAAGAAGAGAGTTCTATCACCACATTATTATTATTATTATTTTTTATTCCGAATCAATATTTGAATCGATTAAATGATGTTCCTCCATCTGGTTGGCTGTCTAACATGGTTGGAAAAACTCAGAAAAAAATCTTTATTATCGAATGATCTTAATTTTTAGTCTTCATTTGTGAAGATTAAAAAATAAATCTTTTTTTCGATTAAATTTTTATTTTACTCTACTTTAAGTGAAGAATAAAAAAAAAGAATTTTATTTTTAAATCGCTCCAAAATGAAAAAAAAATATATGTTGAACACACAAGCACACAAACCAATCACTTGCTGCAATAAAATTTCCTGTTGTTATTTTATATTAAAAAATGCAATAACAAAAACTCACTAAAATTCATATAAGAAAAGTATCATTTTTGATTTTTATATTTTTTTTAGATTTAAACTTTTTTTGATTAAACTCTTTAAAGGATCTGATCTATTAAAGAGCGTTGTTACGTTAAATTAAATGATGATCAATAAGTTTCGCTTACACAGCTTCTGGGAATATAGAGGGATTTAATAATTAGTAAAGTTCTACACAATATCACACATAGAGGTCGTTCTTCATTTTCTAAGACTTTGCTATAACAGATGATCGGTTTGATTAGTTGGAATTAAAAAGAAGTAATAATATAAACAAAGTAGAATATATGCTGCTATATAATTTTGATTCAAGCTTGAAATATTGGCAAATTTCGATTGGACTTGTATATGTACCTTTTTCATTTGTATGGATGTTATCTGGAATATTGGACAAATGAGTAATTTTAATAATCTTGTTCTTGGTCCAATATAAAATTATTAGCAAAATTCTATCAAAATATCTCTGAGACCTGTAGAGCTTTCACTACATTTACAAACAGCCAGCCTGACGAACAGACGTACAGGCATACAGATCGACGGACGGACATCGTTAAATCGACCCAGAAAGTTACTCAGAGTCATTCGTTATATCTCAAAGTGTAAAAAGTGAGCACCAGTCCGGCTGACTTTTCATTTAAAGTTTGTTCGCAAAGTACAGGATGCAGTACTATTATTTTGATCCAAGAACAATGTTTGTTGGAATTTTTTATGGTCGGTCCATTATTTCATAAAAGCAGCTTACAAATGTCCCTTCGGAATGGGGTTTTTAGTCCATAAAATTTCTAAATATAAAACGAATTTATGCAAATTTTGCAAAAATAAGTCTTATTATGATTGAAAACGATATGCGAACGGAACGGTCCATAGGTCCCATACAACCACCCTTCCAAATATCACTTTAAAACTCATAAATCGCACATATAAGTGGGTATTGTAAAATATTTTGTCTATTTATGATATATAAAGATAAATATAAGCCAAAACCGCTGTGGGCGATTATACGAGAATCGGTCCAATATTTTTTCTAACTTCCATTAACCATTCAGAAAAAAATGGTTTTAAAACCAATAAATTTCACATAAATTTTAGTGTCATAATAATCTATTGCACACATTGGCATAAATAAGAAGAGTAAAGTATACGAGGGCCTTTTATAAATATTTCGTAACAGTCATTTACAACAAAAACAACATAGTCTGTCTCCACCGACTTTTTTTACTTGTTTTTTATCGATGCGATTTTGGGGTCTTACACGATTTCTTATTGTTGTTACATGAGAAATGATAAAGTTAACATACCCTCTTACACCATATGTCTTGGTATAGAGTATAATTAAAAATATGTGAGAAAATATATGTTAAGATCCAAACTGAAATCCCAAATTCGATTTATTTAAACAACATTAATTCAGTTAATTTTATAAACAACTTTAATTCAGTTAAAATAAATTTTAAATTTTCCAATATTTACTTTTTCTCTTACCCAATAGTTTTGGATTAAATTTTTTTTGATTCAATAACTCTTAAATTGTTGTTGTATGTTGAAATCCATGTTGGATTTATTTGACTTAAAATAAAAACCACCTGTGTGCTTTTCACAGATTTCATTTCATTTGGCAAAATACAAAAATAAAAAAATATATAAATATTTCATTCATTCATTCATTTTGTAAATAATCATAGATTTATGTTTGTTATTGTCGTTGTTGTTGTTGTTTTTGTTAGAGCTTAGAGGAAGTATGGAATTAATTTAATAAAATTTCGTTATTTTTTCTAATTTTATTTTATTTATTTTCATTTCACAATTTTCATTATTTTTCTTCCAGATTATTGGTTTAACAATTGTTATCGCTTCAGCCTGGATGCTGACAGATCCCACATTTGTGCTGTCAATGACACAATCATACAATCATTATTACATTGCTTTATATGTATTTTTGGGTATCGGTGTATTGATAACTGTGGGTGCATTCTTTGGCTGCTGTGGAGTACTAAAGGAATCTCAGTGTCTGCTGGTATCGGTAAGTAAATGAAATTTGGAATATTTTTTAGAGTTTAAGTCAATTTTAAAATTTTATTAGAAATAAATTTAATCTGAATTAATTATTTTATTGCATTTAGAATTAAGGTTGTTTTAAGGCCACAAGTGGTGAAGGGTACACATTCCATGTATAACGCTAAGAAGGAATCATCTCAGATTCCATAATGTATAAATATTCTTCCATCAAATTAAAATCTGAGTCGATTTAGCTGTTTGTCTGTCCGTCTGCCTGTCCATCTGTCTATATGTCTGTTGTTGACACTCTCACATCGACAATAATTGACAGTACTAAATAAAATTTGGCCTGATTATTTGTTACAGTCCTGAGAAGTTTTCTATTTAAAAGTCAGTAAAATCTGTTTAGTATATCAAAAGATATCGACCGATATCTGAGGCAACCTTTAAGTTCCAGCCAAGTTTTTTCGTTTCACCTGTTAATTAGAAATCGACAAATTAGAATAAGATTTGACATTATATATATATCCTTCATTATCATTCCAAAAAATATCAAAATCGGTTCATTAGAAAAAAAGTTATAACCAAAAATATTGCTAATTTTATGACTCTTTAAGTGTTCTGTTTTATTATAAATTGTATACGTTTGTGGGTGTATGTGTGTGTTTGTACGAAACATAACAACTTTACTTCACACGCATTTGTGATGGAGGGTATAAAAGATTCGGCATAACCGAATATAACATTCTTACTTTTTTCTTTTGATATTAAATTTTTATCTTATAAATTAAATTTAGTGATTTTCTTATTTAACTTTTGTTTAGTTCTTTTGTGTGATTTTGGTGGTAATGGTGGCACAAATCGCTGCTGGCGCTTGGGCATTCCATAATAAAGATAAACTTGATGACATTGTTAGAGCTTCAGTGAAATATTCGGTACAAGAGGAATATGGCCAGCAAAGCATGAGTTCACGTACGGTTACATTCGATACCTTACAAAAGAATGTAAGTAGTTGTTGTTGTTATTAGAAATCCCACGCTTTAAATATTTTACATTAATTGGAATTTTCTTCTTTTTTTACATTTTTATGTTTGTAAAACAAGAAAAGAAAGTTATTTAATAAATATTTTTAAAAGATGAGAAAACTGATATGAGAAAATATATAACGTTAAATTCAATCATGAAAATAATTATAATTTGTGATCAATTTTAATATTAATTAAAATTTAATCTAGTTTCTTAAATTAGTCTCAAATCATAAAAATAATGAAAATCTATGATCTTTTTATACCCCCCACTACCACAAGTGGTGAAAAGGGTTGTTAACTTTGTCATTTTGTGTGCAAAGCTAAGAAGGAATCTGCAAGATCATACGTTTCGTCATCCATTATGCAAAGCAAAAATCGTTTTTAAAAAAACTTGACTTAAATTTTTATATTCTGTTTTTGATCACCAAATTTTTAGCAGCATTTCTGTCAGGAATTTTAATTTAATTTTTGTTAAATTAGAATTTCCTTAAATTATGTCAAATGCCTCAATTGGGGCAGCTGAATTAAGTTAAATTTAGGGTTTCAACACAAATATCAAACTTTTGAAAAATTTATATAAATTTCAATTCAATTCAGCTAACTGAAACTAAGTTAAATTTGAGGTTTCTTACTAAAACATTAAGGTTATGAATTCGAAATTTTATTTTGGACGATTTTAAAGATATTCAGCAAAATTATAAAATTTTTGAAATCAAGATTTGAGATTATTATTCAGCCAGCTGAATTATAACTAAATTATTATATCGATGATCTATTTTTTTGCTCAAAGAATCTGGTTTTAATGCAATTCAGCTAGCTGAATCATGTTGAATTTGTGATTTTAAGATTTTATATTAAAAATATAAAATAAAATAGATGTAATTCCCAATTCAGCTTAGTAACCATCTAATTTGAAACGATAATATTATTTGAAAACGATAATATTATTTAGGACATTTTAAGCTTATTCAGCAAATTTAATAAATTTTCGAAAAACCTTCAATTCAGCCAATAAGCAATTTTTCAGCTTGTCTATTTAAGTCTAAATGAAATTGAAACATCTAAATTCAGCTAGCTGAAAGTAAACTAAATTTGAGATTTTAAATATTTTTATTAATTTTTTCTTTTAATAATTAAAATAACTTTATTCAGCTAGCTGAATAAATAAAAAAAATATTCAAAATTATTTTTTACAATTTATTGATGAATTTTTTAAAAGCTGATAATTTTTTTTTTATTTTTTCTCAACAGCTTAAATGTTGTGGTGCCGATGGACCTGGCGATTGGGCCACCAGCCGCTTTAATAATGTAGATCGTACAAATATTGTCGATATTGCCATTTCGTCCATGAATGTTTTCTACAATATACCCGAATCTTGTTGTAAAGATGAACTCAAAGAAAATGTTTGTGAAATGTCGAGAAAATTGAAATTCGGTGGAGCCCTCAATGCTGCCATACATCAACAGGTATGGGAAGGTGTTAATAATGTTGGAATATGATTTATGTGGAATTTGCTTTTGTTTTTATTACAGGGATGCGTTGACAAATTAATTGAATTAATTTATGAAAACTGGGTCTTATTGTTTGGTATCACTGGAGGCGTTATTTTATTGGAATTATTGGCTTTGACTTTCTCTTTGAGTTTATGCTGTGCCGTCAGAAGTCAACAGTATAAAGCCTGAGAATTACAGAATTCCCAAAGGGAAATTTCAGATGATGAAAAATACTAACCATATTCTATAAGAAAACAACAACAATACCAACATCAGCAACTAAAACAACAACAACAACACCAACGGCAACAGCGACACCAACATCATGATCAACAACAACAACAACATCATCAGAAAATTAAATTAAGATTAAAACAAAATTAAGAGAAAATTTTGAAAAAAAAGAAACAAAATAATTAAATTTAAAATTTTGAAAAGGGATTCAAAACGAAATGAAATCAAATTTAAAAAAGGGAATATTAGAAAAATTGTGAAAAGGAGATAAATTAATTTATGGGAAAATTTCGAAATATTTTGAAAAGTTATTGGAAGGAAAATTAAAAAAAATTAAAATAAAAGAATCTCAAATTATAAGCAATTTCTTTGTAAATAGTAAACAAAACAAATTATGACCTTTTTTCTAAAAAGAGAAAAAATCATTATACAAAATCAAAACCGAACTTCATGGCAAATTTGTAAAAGAAAGGAAACGATTTAAAAAAGTATTTAAATTCAAAAAGTTTAATTCATAAATCGCAAAATTTTCTGTCTATCGTCTGAAATTCTAATAATTTATTTCAAATATCAATTACACTAGAGCCCTGACTTACGTCTGAAACTGAAATTTAATTTATTTGGGAAAATATTCAAAACCAAGTAAAAAATGTTGTATTTTTGGTGAAAAAATCAAGTTCATTCAAACGTTGTTGGCTTCTAAATTTCCGTTACGAATTAAATAGAAAGAGCTTTATATATACCCTACATCACTATACGAGATGGAGGCACTATACTTTTATGCAGATGTTTTAAAATTTTTAAAATAGTCCTACCACCACTTTAAAGTATACCGTTCGACTCAGAATCTCTTCCTATGTCGATTTTAGCAAGTTCGCCTGTCCGTCCGTTCGGCTGGCTGTCCATGTAAAATTTGTTCGCAGTTTTGATGATGAAATTCGGTTCTTACTATTATTTTGGCGCAAGGACGAATTGGTTATAATCGGTCCACTATTTCATATAGGCCCCATACATATGTTGTTGGTTCATAAAATTTTTGAATTTAAAAGATTCTAAAACGACGTGCCAATGTATACGGGGATCGGTCCATTATTTCTAATAGATTTCAAAGAACCAGCCTTCCAAACATCTTTTGAAACTCATAAACCGCACATATACGCAGAAATATTTAGTTTAACTAAAATAAATATTAGTTAGAACCTCTGTGCCAAATATACGAGGGTCGCTACATAATTTTTTCTAACTCCCATATAATTTTTCAGAAAAAAAATCTTTTAAAACGTATAAATACACATAACTGTTAGTATTATATTAGTATCATAAATAAAAAGTAAATTATACGAGGGCCGTTTATAAATTTTTTACAGCAGTCATTTACAACCGACAATGTGGTGTAGGATATTACATAATGAAGTTTGACCGATTATAACACTTTTACTTGTATTTGTTACCTCCTTGCTGATTAGCATTCTTCGCCTATTTTGGTCATGTATCCAAATTGACTGAAGGGACTCCATCTGTCCAGCTATAGTATCTTGTTTAGATTATAGTGGTGTAACAATTTCAGGTAATTGATTTATTTTATCCTGTTGTTCCTGTTGCCCTTACTGTTGTAGGTGCAAGTCCAAGAGCTCTTCCTATATTAACAGATTTTCTCCCGATTTAAAACGTTTTATTACGTCTAATTTTAATTTAAAACTCATTACTTTTCCTTTAGTTTGACTCATTTTTACGTCATTAATCACACTCTATATTTTTACCACAACCAGACACTTGTCCTAAGCACTACTTATATATCAAAGGAAAGGAAATTATCCTTATTGTAAACAATTTGAAAACTTAAGGTAAAGATAACGATAAATCTTGTTAGTAATGGAAAAAATGCAGAAGTAAACAATATAACCGTTTTTTAGCGCCTCAAATCTATTTTTTTTCAATTCTTCAAAAGCAACGCAAATCATGACGACGCAAGTCGAGGCTCTAGTGTAATAGAAACATTGAAATTAAGCGAAACTTCATTTTACTAAATACAACACACTCTCTCACACAAACAACTAAAACACAAATTACTTTATAAAAAAAAAAGAAAATTAACTAAAAATATAAAAATAAAAACAGTTTTTTTTTAATTTAAATTATTTAAGCCTTAAGGAAGACTAATTAACATTAATAAATGTAAACAAGCAATTTTTTATAAGAAAACAAATTTATTGTTATTTTTTATTTTAATTTTAATAAAAATAAAAAAACGCAAAAACAAAAAAATAAATAAAATTTTTAAAATAAAATCACACACACACACACATTTATAAACATTCAATTAATTACAGACTAAATTTCACCACCTGTAGATTTTGGTAATAAAAAAATAAGAAAATTTCAAAAAAACTTTGAATTAAAGTAGAGGAATTTAGGAATAAATAAGTGTTAAAAAGGAATTCAAAATAATTGTGGAGAGATTCTTTTTAAAATACAAATTATAGAAAATTGGATAACGATATAACCTCAAATAACTTCAATAATCGATTTTTCAATATTTCAATAATTGAAAAGAAATAAAAAGAAAGTTTTTAAAAACTTAAGTGAATAAATTAAAAAGAAATTAATTTACAATCTCTATACCCTACACCACTGTGGTAACATGCAGATAAAATGATGTTACACCTTCCTTTTAGTATACCATTCGACTCAGATTCATATTCTGATTCGATTTTACGATGTCCGTCCGCTTGTCTGTCCGGCTTACTCTTCATGCTAACGTTGTAAACTCTCTACAGATCACAATTTTGGAGATATCTTGATGAAATTTGATACATTAATGTTGGCTATAAACGATGCCTATTGACCATGTTTGGTCCAATATTCATAAATCACATTTAGATTCCTTCCATACAAGTGTCCATCCGGAATGAGATTTTAAGCTCATAAAAGTCCTAAATATAAAGTGATTTTAACGAAATTTAACACAAAAAAGTCTTATAATATTCTAAACCAATTATGCGAGGGTTGATCGATTGCTTCTCATGAGTTCGTACAAGCTCCATTCCAAATATCACGTTAGCGTGAATCTTAAACTTTCTTAAAAGAAGATAAATATAAGCAAAAATCAATGTGAAAAATTATACGAGGGTCCATAATTTGTGTAGCTTCCATATAACCCCCTCAGAAAAATTCATTTCAAAACGCATAAATGTCACTTTAATGTTAGTTTCACCATAATCTGCTGCACACTACAGAATAAATGAGTTAATAAATTTATACGAGGGTCGTTTTTTATAACCAAAATTGTGGTGTAGGTTATTATACGCGTAATCGGGCTTATGGAATTTTTGAAAACCAATTCAGCTAGCTGAATTTATTTTTTGTTCTAATGAAGAAATAATAAATAAAATATAATAAAACTTAAATTCAGCCAGCTGAATTCAGTTAAATTAAATTTAAAAACTAATTCTTAAATTAAAAATGTTGATAAATAAAAAAAATTTTCGAAAATTTCAACTTATTATATTTTGAAATAAACCCGTGACATATCAAATGAATATTTTCAAATTTATTTTATTAATAATACAGAGATTTGATTTTTTAAAAATTTAATGAAATCAATGACTTCCAAAATATTGAAAAATGAAAAAATTAAATTTTAAAAAGTAAATCTTGAAATTCTCATCCTTCACTTAATTAAATTTTGAACACTTTTCACTCCAATGTCAAGTGTCTTTGGCATTCTTTTTGTTCCACTAGCTCCACTAAGAAGTGAACTCACATTTCGAAACGCAATTTTAGCGTGAATTTTAAACTTTTCAGTATTTCAAAAACATAACCTAAAAAATTTTTAGGTTATAAATATTAATATGTAATTTGGAGAAATTTAGCTGGTTGTTAAACGTTACAAAACTTCAACTTGAAAAAGTTTCCTGAAAACTTATGGCAAGTTAAACCTTATAGATCTTTGAATTTGGAACTGATATTAAAGAATAATGGATTTAAATTAATATTATAAAGTAGTTTACAGTTTAGTTTATAAACTTAACTCAAACTATTTAATAAACCAGAATTAAAGTTTATTTTGTAAAATTATACAAGATTTTTTTTAAACTAGAACTGAATTTAGTTTTTAAATTATACTAGAGCTAAGTTAACAAAGGATAAGTATTCTCTTTGGTTTATAAATGTTACTAAAAGTTTAAGTTTACAAAAATTGACTAGAGTTTAGTAATATATAAACTTGAGTGGATTACAGTCCACACACTTGAGTGGTTAACTTTATAAATTAAAATTCAGTTTATATACTAACGTTTAGTATAAAAAATAGAATAAATTTTAATTCAAAAACTTAACTGGAGTTTATTTTATAAACTATACAAGAGTTCAGTTTCTGAAGTAGTTTAAACTATACTAAAGTTTAGATTATAAACTAAACTAGAGTAAAATTCATAAAAAAGACTATAAATTAGTTTATCAATTAGATTGGAGTTGAGTTTATAAACTACAGTTTATTTTATTAATTATACTAGATCTTAGTTTATTATCTTAGTGGAGTTTAGCTTATAAGCTGGACTTTAATTTATACTACAACTTTAACATATAGTGTGAACTCGAGTATAGTTTTTTTAATTAAACTAGAGTTTAGTTCAATTTTTCACTAGATTAAAATTTAGTTCCATTTTAAATAAAACAAAAACTATACCAAGTTTCGGCTAAAGCTAAGATTATAATAAATATAAATTAGACTGGATCTTAAGTATTAAGTTATTTAAACTAGTTTATAATATATTTTAAATGCTTCTTAAAAGTGGAGTTTAGAGTTCACTTTTTTTGAACTGTACTAAAATTAAGTTCCGCTTTAAATAAAATTTAAACAAGATCCAGGTTTAGCAACTTTTTATATTAGAATTTTTAGCAGTTATTTGAGTCCCTCTTTAACATTTATTTAAACTAAATTTTATACATAGAAAACAGCATTTATATTAAATATTAAACTAAATTTAAGCTAAAAATACTTTAAACTTCAAAGCAATTTTATTACTTCATTAATATTTCCGATCACCCACAAACAAATGCCTTTAATACATGATCATGCGTCCACTTTTTGAAAAATTTTTTTAATTAAAATTCATATTATTGATTTATGTAAGTCTTCCGATTATTTGCAATAAATTCATATAATTGCCAAATGATTTATTAATTAAGTTTATTAATTTTTTATTTATTATTATTATTTTTTTTTAATATTTTTTTAATAATTTACAAAGAAAAACATTCCACAAGTTTAAAATGTAACACAAATTTAAATGTCGCTTTTTTTCGATGTGAAGTTCACTATGTCAGGAATATGGAATAAGTCCCGCACAAAAGAACCAAAAAACAATCCTTTAAATGTTATAAAATCCTACAGAAATTGTTAACATTTTTAACTTGTGAATGGAATTTGAAAAAGAGAAAAACCGTTAATTTAAATCATCTTCCAAACTCCCTTAAATATGGCCAAATATTTAGTTAATATTATTAAATGATTTTTTTCTTGTTATAAAAATAAAAAAAGAAATTGTTAAAATATAAAAAAAATTATCTAAAAATTAACTTAAAATCCAAAAAAAGAAAACATAACCTTAAAATTTGTAACTTCAATGACCTGCTTTTAAAAGAGAATTGATTTATATTCAATTTATTTAAAAAACATACAAATTTATTTAAAAAAAAACTCAACACAAAATAACTTTTTTGTTAATATTTTATATTTAAATAAAATAAATTATATTAAATTATTTATTATTAAATATTCTATTTACATGATTTGTTTTTTATTTATCCTTAGAGAAAAATATATATATTTACTTAATTAAAAAAATAAAATTTGTTATTTATTTAAAACCAAAATTAAAATATTATAAAAAATATACATTAATAAATATATAAATTTTTTGTTAAAAAATCATACAAAATAACATACACACAGAAAAAAATGTAAAATCAATGTTGAACATAGTTGATTTTAGACAATATTAATTTTTTTCTTTTAGTTAATATTATTATTATCATTATTATTATTATTATTATTATTATTATTAATTTTGAAGTTTGATAGCAAAGGCTTTAAGCCAAAAGGCCAACGTATATCAAAATGATCCGGGTTACTTCAAATTACGACCTATACCTTCATATAAGAAGAAAGGGGTTCTTGAAACTTTCGTTAAAATAAAGTTTTTTATGGTCTTCACCTGTAGTATTCCAATTAAAAACGAGTGCATGTGGTAAATGCGTAAAACCCCGGACTCTGGTAAACGACGCTTTGACATTAACCAATGCCTAAAATTCAGACGCAAAACTCTCGATAGCAAGCAAACGAAGTACAGCCCGATTGCCTTTAAGAGATAACAACGATGACGCTATAGGTGTTTACACACCCATAGCTGTTTTACGACTGTCAGTTAATATTACGCGTTTTTTTACCCCGGAACTGGAACTTCCTTGTTATTTATATCATGGGTAAAATAATATTGTACATTTAAGAATCTTTCGATAAATAATTTCAAAATTGAACAATATTTTTTTTTTAATAATTGAATAATTTCAGACTAAGATGAACTGTTTTCCGAGAAAGGGGCATAACATGGCAGCTTATAACTTAAAAATAGTTAAAAAAAATGTTTGTGCCAATTTAAATACAATTGGTGTTTATTAGTTTCTTTTAGCTATAAACCATATTCCGGGAAAGGGCCTCATATGGTAGCTTGGTCCAATAATGACCCCAGCAAAATCAAGTTTCTTTAGGTTTAATATTGTATCAAAATAAATATATATGTCGCAAATTGCAGAAAATTATCTACAAAATTGCGGCCTATATGGCACGCAAATTTTGGGAGGTGTATCAAAATTTTTGTATATTTCGGCCTATAACTTGTTCTGATTTTATTGATTTTTTTTGTACGATGATGAAGTATATATAACTGTATGTTATAGTTAGATTTTTAAATCTTTTTCAATCAGTTTAAGGTTGTCTCAGATATCGGTCTATAACTATTTTGCTGATGAACAGGTGAAGCCGGCTAATAATAGCAAACTGCTTAGGATAATATCAAACAAATGTGGCCAAATTCCATTGAACTCCGCCAACTATTTTAGGTATAAGAATGTTTCCAACAGACGGACATAACTAAATCGACTCAGATTTTGATTTGATGCAAGAATATATATGTACTTTTTGGGGTCTGAGATCATTACTTCTTGGCGTTACATGCGAAACTTTAAAATAACGAAAAATTCTAATATGAGCAATATTCTTTCACCCCAAACTTAAAAACGTTTAATTTTAACTGAATGAAAATGAAATGAGTCAATGTCAAATCAATTATGTTTTTAATGATAATTTTGCTGCAAGTTTTTTTTCTGTGTGTAATTTTATATTTAATACAAAACAAACTTAATTATTGCATAATTAAAAACATAAAAATCATAAATCTATTAAATCATTTTATCTAAAAGAAATGGAGAAACGGAATGGAGCACAATTTAATTATTAAAAATTTAAAAATTAAAAAAAAAATATATAAAAAAGCAGAGTTTTGAACCATTTAAACATTAATAACCCATCAAATAGTAGTTGGAATGAATAGTTTGTAAAATCATAAATTAAAACTCTAATTAAGATAATTCATTACTTAATTAATTAATGTATTTAATTAAGTCAGAAAGCTCAAAAGAAGGATAAAGAAAAAAGTATTATTGTTTAGATGTTAAAATAAATTTAAATGAGATAAAGAAATAATAAAATAAATAAAGGATCAGTTAAAGTAAACTTAAGAGATAGAAAAAAAAACAACAATAAAACTACTTAATGGCAGTGTAAACAACCCGATAAGCAAAGGATCAAAATATTACCAGAAGAAATCAGTTTATAAATTCGACTAAAGTTTAGTTTATAGTCAAACTAAAGTTAAGGTTTTAAACTAGACTAGAGTTTAGGTTTTAAACAACACTAAAGTGTATGAAGTATGCTAAAGTTTTGGTTATAAAGTATGGTTCAATTTATAAACCAGAGTACAGTCTACTAACTAAACTTAATAGACTAAAGTGTTTACAAACTAGATTTAAGTTTAATTTGTAGCTTTTCAACTACAGATTAGTTTAAAACTTTAAATCAAAATTTATCAGTTGGGCCAGAGTATAAATATATTATTACTATAGGATATAAAAACTTATAAACTGGACTAGCGTTAAGTTTATAAACTACATTGAAATTAAGTTTACAACAAACTGGTCTAGATTACAGTTTATCTACTAAATTACAGTTTAGTTTATACATAAATTATACTAAAGTTTAGAACATAAAATATACTTTAGTTTATCAATTAGACTTGAAATCAGTACATAAACTTAACTACAGATCAATTAATAGACTAGATCAGAGTTAAGTTTGTAAATTGCCTCAGAGTTTAGTTGATTACTTAAACTGGAGTTTATTTTATCAATTAGACTATAGATTAGTTACATAAACTTGATCATAGACTAACTAGACTTAAGTTTTCCAATTAGATTAAAGTTTAATTTGTAAACTGGAATCGAATTTAGTTTATAATTATATGGGAGCTTATTTGAAAAAAAACTAGACTTTATCGTCGGATCTAGATTATAGTTTATTTTTTAAATAAGTTTAACTCATAAACTAAATTAGTTTACTTAAATAAATAGTCTAAAGTTTACTTGTTTAACTACACTAGTTTTGTTTCTTAATAAGACTAGAGTTTAATTTATAAATCAGTTGATTATTTAGACCAGATTTCTGTTTATCAATTAGACTTAAGTTAAGTTTATAAGTTACGCTATATTTTAGTTAATTAATTAGACTAAAGTTTATTTTCTGACATAAACTACTGTTTACTTTGTAAAATAGACTAGAAATAAGGTTATAAAAGAGGCTTGACTTTAGTCTATTAATAAATCTGGTGTAAATTATAAACTGGGTTAAAATTAAGTTTATCAAGTTTAGTTTGTTCATAAACTTAAGTAAGTATATAAAATAGTTTATATACTTGACAAGAGTTTTGATAATAAATTATATTAAAGTTTAGTTCGTGAACTAGACTAAAGTATAGTTTATAGACTGTAGTTAAGATTATAATTTATCCTACAGTTTATTTCATAAACTAGACTACAGTTCAGTTTAAAATCTAAACTCTTGTTTAATTTATAATATAATTATGTTGAGTACTAAACTTAAGTGAAGGCTATTATATAAGCCTGGCTTTAACTTATTAACTATTTAAAAATTTAGTCTATAAACTAGTTCATAAACTAGAGTTTAGAGTTTTCTTTATAAACTATTGTGTAATATTGTTTATAAACCAGTTCAGTTTAAAATTTGTGAAATAAGCTACAGATTTATTGAAGAACTGAGCTCGACTTTTGCTTATAAAGTAAACTAAATATTAATTTGGAAACTAGACTGGTATAAAACTAGATCTAATTTTAGTCTATAAACTACAATTAAACTCGAGTTTAGAATTTAGTTAATGAAATGATAAAGAGTTTATGGTAATAAACATATAAGAGAAACTATGCTAGAGTTCCTGTCTGTCTGGGCAAGATTTTAGCTTGAAAATTGTATTTCCCTTTATAGTCTAATTTGACTATTTTTTATTATTTAGAACATATTGAAATTTAAACTATTTAGGTGGACTGTATTTTGACCCAACTAATTTGTTAAAATTATTTTGCAAAAAATTTTGGTTAAGTAGACTGGGTTTAAGTCAAGTTTGATAAACTGAGAGTTACAATTAGCATTATAAGGATCAATGCTTATTGGATTAGTTACATTCCATACTAATACATTCATACTTCTCACACTCCCCTAATGCATTTTACTAAAAATTTCTCTATAAGAAAAGATCATAAATCTGACAGATATAAATTTATTGAAATCTTAAACAAAATTAAATTTTATTTTTTTATTTACAAAAAATAATAATAATTTTATTTTGTTTAAAATTTTAAAATAAAGCAATAAATTAAAAAATATATAAATAAATAAATAAAGAAGGAAAAATCTCATAATAAAACATATTTACTTTAATTGTTGGACTTTAATAAATAAAAACTAAAAACTCAAATAGAAAAATAATACCAATAGAAAACATAAACTTATTAACAATTTTATATGGAAAATTTAAATTAAAAACAAAAAAAATAAAGAAAATTTTCAATAAAAATAAAAACAAAATAAAATTTCATAAACATTTTTTTTAGAAAATATTTAACAAAAAAAAATAAATTTATAAAACTAAAAACAAGAAAAAACTTTCTAAATATTTACACAAAAATAAAACCCAAAAAAAATATTAATTAAAAAATTCTAGCTAAATTGAAAGAAAAAATCAATTTCTAGAAATAGTTTCAAAATTTAAAACAAATTTTATAAAACTTTAATAAAAAATTAAAAACAAAAAACATAATTTAGTATTAAAAAATAAATGTCGTTTATAGATTTAAATTTATAAAAAAAAACAACTCATTAAATTAACATTAAATATTTAAACATTAATTAATAATAAAATAAAAAAATAATACATAAAAAACCTCTACATACAAACAATTCATAAAAAAATCATTTAGAAAAATAATAAAAAATAATTAAAAAAAAAAAATAATCATTATTAAATTGTCATCCAACGGCTTAAGAGACAGATTTCTATGAAATTTTTTTAAATGACATTTAATTGACACAACAGCCGTCATCATCCGCAGAAGAAAAAAAATTGAAATTGATATTGAAATTTAATTTGTCAAAAATTAAATATTTCAAATTTTATTATAAATGAAAACAAAAAAATCATTTAATTAATAAAAAAACTTTTAATTTATTAAATAAAATTAATAAATTTAAAGAAAATAATATAAAAAATATATTATGGAAAAATAATTATGAAAAATAAATAAATAAATTATAAAATAATAAATTGGAAATTATTTGTTTACTTAAAAGAAAATTGAAGAGAAAAGAAGGAGAAAGTAAATATTTAACAAAGAATTGAATTTGAAATGTTTTATACCCTACACCTACAGATGGGTAAATATAAGTTTATCATTACGTTTGTACTTTCCACAATTTTCGACTAAGATCCCCAAAAGTATATATATTTTGGATCGATATGAAAAAAGAAATTGATTGAGCTCTGTCCGTCTGTCCGTTCGTCCATGTGTCGGCTGAAATCAAATTTATGAAGCCGTCAAATGATTGATAATACTTTCGAGAATTTAGCTATTAAAATCCTGGAAAATTGTTTTATTAATGGCTCAGATATTAGCAAAAAACTGAAGGTACCTCAATTTTTTTCTATTTTTTAAAAATCTGCAAGAATTAGAGGCTTTAGAATTTATTCACAAATAGATTTCAATTAATTTAGCCGATTTATGTGCTAAAGACATAATATGAATAGGATCATTAGTTCTAGAGTTATAGGCAAAAGAACATTATCCGCTATTTTGCACCCTTTATGAGATCTATGGTCTTATAGCATTGATTGATTACTAATTTTTTCCTCGAATTTTGATTTCTTTAAATTTCGAAATCGGTTCATAAATAAACGAGATATTAACATTCCTTAACATTTCCTTGTGGTTGTTGTTGGATAATGTATTGAAAGCAATAACAATGTAATGTTCTATTTTAGCCAGAAACATAATATTTGTACTAACAGATCTGAAATAATTAAGAAAAATTTTGTGAATTGAAAACATCACAGTAATCGGTCCATTAGTTTCCGAGTTATAGGCAAAAACGCATTTTACAACAAACAATTTTACTAATTTTAATGCAGAAAAATAGTTACTTTTTCTAAATTTTGATTTTTAAAATTTTAAAAATCGGTCCATAAATAGCCGAGTTATTAATTACTTTTTTACATTTGAACTAGTACTGCTCGTGGTCTGAATAATATTTTGCATGTATATTAATTGCTCTAGAGAATATATGTTGACCTATATAAAGGCATTTACAAGTGATGATATTATGAAAGCCTATTTATAACAGGGACGAAGCATTAAATGTTAAGGCCGTTACATAAAAAAACACAAAAAATTTGATATAAGCATAAAGGGTATAGAAAATTCGGCACAGTCAAATTAAACACTTTAACTTGTTTTATTTAATTTTAATTTTAAAAACCAATATTTATAATTTTCTAAAAATGATTAAAAGTAAAACGTTCAACTAGAACTATTTAATTATTCATAATGTAAAAGGTACAGCTGTCGGTTTTTTTTTTTATTTGAGAAAAAATATATTTATAAAAATTATAAAAAATAATTATTAATCAAGTTTAGTAGAGCTGCCAGATTTTATTTTGTTAAGACAGAAAATATTCCAATAAAAAATATGGATAAAAATTAAATTATTTTATTTTAAAACAGAATCACGTGATCTATTAAAAATATGTCGTTTTGCATCAAAAACACTTGAAGAATGACAGTTACAGAATTATTTTCAAAAGAGAGAAAAAAACATGGAACTATTGCGTTCTATTGATGTTTCAAATTTCAGTGATTTAACTTCAAAAACTCTAAAAATATCGCTTTGAAATCTTTCAAATTTATTTGGAATGTAACTCCTTTAATTCCTAAATTATATATTACGATTTGTTTTGGATGAAATTTATTTCATGAACTTATTTACACTTTTAAATATGAGGAGAAGATAAATGAGTTTTTATTTTATTCAACTCTTCGTATCTTGAGAAACGTTAAATATATTGGAATATTTTTTTGACGTCTTATGGGTAGCAACTTTGGCTTCATGATGGCAAACCTTTGGCCCTCTTTATTACACTGGAATTTAATAATAAAATGTAAAAAAATACTTTGCGTTTTCTCTTCTGCTATAGTTTTCATTCTTAATTATTCTTTTAGAATTAAAGAGATTTGTAATTGAATACTTTATTGGTGCTTCAAAGTTTCAGCGATTAACCTCAAAAAACACTAAGATGTAAAAGAGTTATTTCTTGCTGTTTAGAATCCCGTTTAATTTTCTGTGACTATTAAACTATAGACTTGTATTAGGCGAAGTTGTTTTTGTACAAGTCATCATATAAATTAAAATCTATAAAATCTATTAATTTTCATTGTCAAATTTAAAGAAAGGAAATAAGGAATTTTACGCCCCTCTATTTTTCTTCTCACTGGGCGTGGTAATTTTTTTCTAATCGATAAATATTCACCGTAGCCTAGACTTCGTATATAGAATATTTGAAATGTGAAGAACAAAAATATCGTTAAGCTTTATATCTCGGGAAGCGTTAGAGATATTAAACACCGGAAGTTTATGAAAAATTTTATTAAATTTAAAAAAAACAATAATTTATAACTCTGTTGGAGCTCCAAATTTTAGCGATTTATTTCTCAAAATAACTGAGATAATAAATAAAATGTGAAAATAGTAATATCTCGTTAAGCTGAAAAAGGCGTAAAATTGAAATTTCAGTTTTTTGAAAAATACCAGGACAAGAGAATTAACCTCTGTTTATGTTTCAAATTTCAGCGATTTATCTCCCAAAACACTGAAGACATCGCAAAAAATCTTAAAAATATATTTTCAACGAATAATTTATTTATTTATTTATTGTTGTTATGATTTCTGATATCTATAACTCCTAAACTAAAGACTTGTATTGGATGAAGGTTTTTGTATATAACAGTTAATTAAGTCTTTTAAGTGCCAAATTTGAAGAGGGGATATATGAAATTCAAAGCTCAAATTTTAACCTCCATTTTATTTTTGTTCAAGGTGGTTGGTGTTATTTATTTTCGACTGAAAAAAATTCATCATATCCTGTTTTCCAAATGGTCGAGATACCAACAAAGAACATTTGAAAATATCGTTTAGTTCAAAAAAGGCGCAAAATTTAAATTTCACTTTTTTTTTGGAAAAATACCAGGTCAACAGAATTTAATAGCAAGTTAATATTGGTTACAAATTTTCTTTCATACTTCATATCTCGGAAACTGTTTGAGATATTGCAATAGTTCTTTCACCATGTCATAGACTGAAGCTTTGTCTACAAAATGGCAAAAATTTGGCCAGACTATAACTATTTTGAGTCTTCCTATCTGCCATAATTTACATTTTAAATTATTATTTAAAAACGAACTCGATTCATAAATTCGTACTTTTTTAGTGTTTCAAATTTCACTGATTTATTCCTAAAATTATTGAAAATATCGCTTTAAATCGTCAAAGTATATTTTAAATGGTGGAGCTATTTCTTGTCATTAAGAACAAATTTCTTATATTTATAACTCCTAAAATAAGGACTTGTTTTGCATGAAGCTTTTTCTACATGACAGCTTAGAACTTTAGCTATAATGTAATAATATATTGATTGAAAATTACCTTTAACTCTTTGTATCTCGGGAACCGTTAGAGTCTTTCGCCGTAAAATAGATTTTAATTTTGACTACAGAATGGCAAACCTTTGGTCTGCCACATGACTCTGGAGGTTTATGAAAAAATTTGAGATATACGAGTATTTGTTTCACCATGTTATAGATTGGAGCTTTGGCTTCATTATGGCAAATCTTTGGCCCTCCATATGATACTGGAAGTTTAAGCAAAAATGTAATAATTATAAAGACTCTTTGTTTTTATGTTAAGGAAATATTTCAATAGGTTTTCCTATTTTCCGAATGTCGGTGATTTGTCCCTAAAAACCAATTTAGATATTTATCTGTTAAGTCCTCAAAAGTGACTGCAGTTGTTTGGTGTTCTTGATTTCAACTTACCTTCTTTTTTTAAAAAAATATTCAAAATTAAATTGTTTCTTCTCTACTTTTTTTTACAATTTTACGTTTTTATTTTTTATTTAAATTTTGTGTAATTTTTTTATTTTTATTTATTTTTTAGTTAAATTATTATTATTTTACTCATTTTATTTATTGATTTTATTATTTTTTAGATTATTTTATGAAAAATAAATAAATTATTAACAAATATAGTACAATATAATAATAATTATAATAAAAGTTTATTATTTATCATCATCATCATTATCTTTTTTATTATTAAATTATTATTTTTATTTATTTTATTATTATTTTTTTAAGAATTTAAAAATAATTTTCTTCTTGTTGTTGTTGTTTTTTATAGCTTTGCCTTAATAATTATTTAAAAAAGTTTTAAACTCAAACTTTTGAAAAATTAAAAAAAAAATATTTAAAAAAGAATTTTACAAAATAAGTTTTTACAAAATTTTTTGTTGTTGTTTTCTTTTAATATCATTGAAAGCCATTTTTTTGCAACTGTGGACCAGGAATTATTTTTAAAATGATTAATTATTATTTTTCTATTTATGTGTTTTTCTTTTTTTCGTTAAATATAGATTTTATGTGGTGTTTTTTCCTTTTTCTTCAAAAGTTTTATAGTTTTTATAGTTCAGTAAAGTTTATTGTTTTTTATTAAAGTTTTTCTTGTTAAATATTTAGAAAAAATATTTTTTTAATTTATTATTTGTTTTTTTTTACAAAAAAAGAAGATATTTAAAGTAAATTTTAATTAAATATTATTAAAATTTCCAAAATATAGGAGTTTTTTCATTTAAACATTCCGAAATCACTAACCACATTTTGTTGTTATTTGTTTATTATTTTTAGAGTTTTTTTTTTTTTAATTGGTTTTGTATTTTATTTTATGTGTAAAAGATATATAGAATTTAAAAAAAAATATTGTAAAATTTAAATTTAAATAAAAATATTAAAATTACATCGATTTTAGGAAATTCTGTACAAAAAATTTCTAAAAAAAATTTATGAGAAAATCACAAGAAAATACTTGACCACAAGGACAAGAGAATTTTCTATAGAAAATACTTGACCACAAGGACAAGAGAATTTTCTATAGAAAATACTTGACCACAAGGACAAGAGAATTTTCTATAGAAAATACTTGACCACAAGGACAAGAGAATTTTCTATAGAAAATACTTGACCACAAGGACAAGAGAATTTTCTATAGAAAATACTTGACCACAAGGACAAGAGAATTTTCTATAGAAAATACTTGACCACAAGGACAAGAGAATTTTCTATAGAAAATACTTGACAAAAAGAACAAGAAAATTTTTCTTTAGAAAATTCTTGACAAAAAGGACAAGAAAACTTTCTCTAGAAAATTCTTAACCAAAAGGACAAGAGAATTTTCTATAGAAAATTCTTAACCAAAAGGACAAGGGAATTTTCTATAGAAGAAACTTGGCCACAAGAACAAGAGAATTTTCTATAGAAAATACTTGACCACAAGGATAAGAGAATTTACAGAAAATACTTAAACAAAAGGACAAGAAAATTTTCTCTAGAAAATTCTTGATCACAAGGACAAGAGAATGGCAAAGAAAATTCTTTGTAGAAAATTGTTTGTCATAATATCAAGGAGATTTTCTATAGCAAATCGTTTGTAATAATGCCAAGAATGTTTTCTATAGAAAATCGTTTGTCATAATGACAAGAATGTTTTCTATAGAAAATCGTTTGTCATAATGACAAGAATGTTTTCTATAGAAAATCGTTTGTCATAATGACAAGAATGTTTTCTATAGAAAATCGTTTGTCATAATGACAAGAATGTTTTCTATAGAAAATCGTTTGTCATAATGACAAAATTTTTTTATAGAAAATCGTTTGTCATAATGACAAGGAAGTTTTCTATAGCAAATCGTTTATCGTAATGACATGAATGTTTTATATACTAAATCTTTTTCGAAATGACAAGATTTTTATATAGAATATCGTTTGTAATAATGACAAGAATGTTTTCTATATAAAATCGTGTGTCATAATGACAAGAATGTTTTCTATAGAAAATCTTTGTCAAAATGACCAAATTTTGTTTATAAAATCGTTTGTCATAATGACAAGGAAGTTTTCTATAGCAAATCGTTTATCGTAATGACATGAATGTTTTATATAGAAAATCTTTTTCAAAATGACATGATTTTTAAATAGAAAATCGTTTGTCATAATGACAATAATGTTTTCTATAAAAATTCTTTGAAATTCTTAGTTACATTGACAAGCAAAATTATTTCAAGTCATATGTAGTGACGAAACATTGTCACTTGGCATTGATGTCAGAGTGACAGTGAAGATAATTGTCACTTTTTTCAAATATTGTAGTGATATGAAATTCGATGTAAATTAAAATAGTTTTGAAATAAAAAAATAATAAAGAGAATTGTTTTTCTTTAGTTCTGAAATAATTATAGTATTTTTGACCCAAATCTAGCCTACACATTCATAATTTAATTCTTTGGTTAATTTTGTAATAAAATAAATGAAAGTGAAATTTGTTTAATAATAAACAAATGTTCTTCCTTTTTTTGATCAGATATCGTAATTAGAATTATAATCATTTTAATGTCTAAAAGAATTTTAAATTTTAAATTTCATTTTTTATTCGTTTAATTCTTTCATTAAAGTTATTTTTCTATTTCTAAGCCAATTTTCTAAATAAATTTTTGTAACTAAAATTATACATCGATTTAAATTTAAAAAAAAGTGTTGCTAATGTAGTGTTATTTTATTTCTTTTTCTTTTTTTTGGTTACTAAAAACTATTGGAAGGCCGTTCCTTTTAAATTTCTCTTATTTAAATTAAGTTTTGGTTTTTCTTTATAGAATTTTTTTCTTTATATAGAATTACACACATATTTGGAATAAGTTAACTTTTTTCTGATTTTTGTATAAGTTTTTTTTACATTAATTTAAGTATAAACTACTTTTGCTTTTTCCTCTTCTTAATGTCTGATCAATTACAAATTTCGTTTTATTAATTTAATAAAAAAAATTGTTTGAATTTTGTAATTTTGTTTGAAAACTTAACGTTAATTTCATAAATTTGATTTATAATTTTTTTAAATTTAAATTTAAGAATTTCTTAGTTTAGTTTAATTTTTATTAAAATTAAATAGATTTTTTTTAATTTTTTTTATAAATTCTTTTAGAATAGTTTGCATTGTTTTCGTTTAAAGGAGTTATAGTCATGATTATAGTCATTTTAAAGAAATTTAACTGAATTAAAAATTTAATAAATAAGAAATGAAAAATAAATTAAAATTATTTATAAGAAAAAAATTTAGATCATAAAATAATGATTTAAGTGACAAAGTGTTAAATAGAAAATTTATGACAAAATGTTAAGAAAAGAATTCTGTAAAAAGTTCACAATGAAATTCATAGAAAATTCATGACACAATGACAACAATTTTTCTGTAGAAAATGCTTGACACAGGGACAGCAAACTTCTCTATATAAAAATTCTTGATACAATGACAAAAAAATTTTACAGAAAGTCTTTGACAAAAAGAGAAGAAAATTCTCTATGGAAAATTGTTGACAAAATGACAACGAAATTTTCCACAGAAAATTTGTCACACAATGACAACAAAGTTTTTTATAGAAAATTTGTGACAAAATGACAAGAAAATTTGCTATAGAAAATTTTAAACTTAATGACAACAATATTCTCTATAAAAAATCCGTGACAAAATGACAAGAAAATTCGCTATAGAAAATTTTATACTTAATGACAACTAAATTTTAGAAAATTCGTGGCAAAATGACAAGAAAATTTGTTATAGAACATCTTTTGCTTAATGACAGAAACACGTTTCTAAAATTTTGTGATACAATGACTGCGAAATTTCCTATTAAAAATCCTTGACACAATGACAACGAAATTTTCTATAGAAAATTCGTGACACAATGATAAGAAAGTCTTCTGTATAATATTTCTACATGGTAACAAGAAAAGTTTCTATATTTTTGGCACGTCACCTGGCATGACATAAATAATAACAAGTGACAAACAAATTACTATATTTGTTTCAAGAATGGGGAACACGCGTGACTACATACTGACTGACAACAAAGTTGGTAATTTAATAATTATGTTAATAGTTATCCTGTCCATTTTTAGAACTTGAAAGGATAAACGAAGAAAATGCAAATTGATTGTCGTCGTGTTAAAAATTTACATGAACACTTTAAATATTTTTAATAGATCTATGTAGCGTGACTTCAAAACTTTATTTTTTTCTTTAAAAAATATATAAGAATTTAGATTTTTTACATAAATATTTATCCTTATGCGAAATACATAAAAACGTAACCCACGTCACTATGTTATTTTTACATAGCAGAATTTCTATGCATCACGTTAACTGAAAGTGAAGCGGAGCCAAGTGAAAATGGATGCGATTCCTTTACATAAAATTTACTTCGTTTTTTTATGACATCACTCTTATTATAGAACATGTGTGATCGGTGTATTTTTTCTTATAAATTGTTTCTAGTAAAGTGACTTATTTTCTATAATAAATAAGTTTGGTCACTTCAAATAAGATTATCTTATATAAGGAAACCTTAATAACTTAAGCATAATTTTATTTAAAAAATATTATCAGTCATTAAGCGTGGGAACCGTTTTAATAACAGAATATCTCTAGACACTTATTCCGTGATCGGCTTTTAAAAGAGAGATATTTTCATTTTCTTATTGCGTGATTATAAAGTGAATAGGTGACCTGTATTCGTTGATTTTAAACTTTTAATAATAATTTGATATCACTTTCTGTCACCTTTAAGAAATTCGATTTTAAACAACAAAAAGAAGTCATTCCCGTTAGAGGTTTTCAGTCACCTCTAGTGAAGTATTATTACTTCAGCTTTTAGTGTTCAATTTTCAGTGATTAAACTTTTATAGAAATAAATATTTGTTATCACTTTGAGTCACATTAAAGGAATTTTGTTGTCACTCTGATCGTAAAATTAGAACTAAAATATTGAATTGTAAAAAAAAATTAGGAAATCAAAAAAGTATTAAAAATTATAAAAAAAATTTAAAAATAATTTGAAAAATTAAAATTAATAAAAAATTAAAAATTTATTATATTATTTTTTTATATTTAAGTTTTAGTTTAATTTTATTTATTTTAAATTAATAAAGTAATTAATGTTGCTGTTGTTATCTTTTATTTAGTTTTTGTTTTTTTATTTTTCTTTAATTATTCTATTTGTTTCTTTTATTTCATTTAAATTCTTATTATCAATTTTTGTTAATTATTTAATGTTTTAATTTTAATAATTAAAAACATTTGAAATTCCTGTTGTTTGTTTTTGTAATTTTTTTAAACAATTCCATTTTTAAAAAATTGTTAATTAATAATTGTATGAAATTGAAAATTTTATAAAAAAAATAATAACAAATTTATTTTAATAAATTTAAATAAAATAATTTATAATTTTAAATAAAATTTAAAAAAATTTTACAAAACTATTAAAATTTTTTTCTTAATAAAAATCTGTCTCTAAAATGTTTTTGGTCCATTTTATGCAAAAAACACTAGAGCCCCAATTTGCACAATTTTTGCTATATAAATACACTGAAGGCAAATATTGTTTTATTAAATAAAAAAACATGTTAAACCAGTCGCTGTTGGCTTCAAAATCATTAGAATTTCCATTACTATTACATGCAGTGAATAGAAAGAGCTTTATACCCTACACCATCGTAGGTGGTTGGGGTATTATGCGTTTGTGCTGATGTTTGTAATAAAAAGAAGCAAATGGTGACACACCCACTCTTAATCATACCGTTCGACTCAGAATCACTTTCTGATTAGATTTAACGATGTCAGTCCGTCCGTCTGTCTGTCTTTCCGACTGGCTGTCCATATAAACGTTGTGAACACTCTACAGGTCGCAATTATTGCGATGACTTGATGAAATTTTCTACATGCTTTTTTCGCTCAAGGACGAAGCATACTGAAATTGGTCATATTCGGTTCAATATTTCAGGTAGCTCCCATTCAAGGGTCCTACAGGAATGGGATTTTTAGCTCAAAAAAGTTATACATACATTTAAAACGATTTCAACGAAATTCAATAAAAATAAATTCTATAGTATTCTAAATCGTTATTGCATAACGCATAACCAACCAATATTTGAGGGCACAAATCTCACATATACATTTGGTGTTATAATAACAACTACAATCCAGAAATTATCCAAATTAAAAATCATTTTTCCAAAGCACAAATTTTACATAAAAGTTAGTATTATAATGATGTACTTCATACTTAATTATAAATCTAAAATGCAAATTATACGAGGGTTGTACATAAATTTTTCGTAGTTCGGCATTAACAACCAACAATGTTGAACACATATACCCTCGTATATGTGTTTAAGAGTGATATTTGAAAGGAGGTTGTATGGGACTTGTAAGAAATAACCGATTGATCGTATTACTTGTCGAAATTCCCATTCCAGTGGTGATAATTAAAATAACGGAACAATCATAACTAACTTCAAAAGGCATCGTCGTTGCAAATTGTAACCTATACTTTTCAAGCAAGCTTTACATGGACAACCAATTGGTATACTTAACAATGGTGGTAGGACTATTTTTCTGCTTGTTAAAAACATCTGTTCAACCGCAAAATACCTCTACCATCTATGGTGGTGGAGGGTATAAAAAGTGATACAAATCCAAACGACGCAAGTCGGGGCTCTAGTGTATTTTTAAAACTTTTTGTTAAATAAAATAAAATTTTAATAAAAATGAAGTATTTTTTTTTTAATTTTGTTAAAAATTCATACAATTATTATTTAACAATAATAAAATTGTTAATATTTTAAATAAATTTCTTTAAATATTTTTTGTTATTAATTTTTGTATTAATTTTTTAGTTAAAGTTATTAAGGTCTATTTTATTAAATTTGTCCACTATTTCAATTCGTTAGGTTGTTTTTGTTATTTTGGTGGTTTTATTGTTTTCTTTTATTTAATTAATTTATTCTTTCAGTTTAAAGTTCTTTTTTATTAATTTAATTATTTTTCTAAAATAGAATTTTTGCCAATTTTTTTTAAATTAATTTATTATTTTATTATATTTTTAATTATGGCAGGATTTATTTTTTTATTAATTTATTTCTTCTTTATTTATTTATTAATTTTTTCTCTATTAATTTTCAATAATTTTTAATTTTTATCTAAAACTTGTTTTTTATTAATTTTTTTTCTAAACAAAAATATTTCTAATAATTATTTTTTATTAAATTTATTTACTGGTGTATGAGCTCTCTCGTTCACTTTTTTGTGGGATTTTTTTTTATTTCATTCTTAAGTTTTGTATTAAATTTAGTTTTAATAATTAATTTTAATTTCTTACTTTAAGTAACAACATTTTTTTCTCTTAATAATTTCTTTTTCCTTTTTGCTAATAATTTTTTTGTTAATTTTTTTTAAGTTTTTTGCCTTTTTTTGTTAGTTTTTTGTTGTGTTGTTGTTGTCTAAAGATCTATTAAAGATATTGTATTACGATTATTTCGTATTTCATAATCGGTTGCGGGTCATCAAAGGTCATTATCGAACATTTGTAAAGATCTTGTGACAAGATCATCTTTAAGGCATGCCTCCAGAAATTCTTCAATTGTTATGATACCATCTTGATTAAGATCGAGCTTACGAAAGACTCGATCCACCTTAAAAATGAAGATTGTATGAAATTTCGTTGTAAGTAATTAATAATAATTAAAGCTTAAATAATCTTAACTATTGACTATTTTTATAATCTTAATTATAGAATAATTTCAAACTATAGACATGATTGTAGTCTCAAAAATAGTCTGGTTAATAGTGTAAACTGTAGACTAATTTATTGCCTAAAACACAGACTTTTAGCTTAAACTATAAACTAGTTTATAGTCCAAACTATGGACTGTGGTGTAAACACTAGTTAATAGTTTAAAGTGTAAACTAGCTTATAGTCTACACTATAGACCAGTTTATAATTTAAATTATAGACTAGTTTATAGTCAAAATAAAGCTTAAAATATGAACTAGTTTATAGTCCTGTCTATAGACTGGTTTATAGTCCAGTCTATAGACTGGTTTATAGTCCAGTCTATAGACTGGTTTATAGTCCAGTCTATAGACTGGTTTATAGTCCAGTCTATAGACTGGTTTAGTCCAGTTAGGGTTAGTCCAGTCTATAGACTGGTTTATAGTCCAGTCTATAGACTGGTTTATAGTCCAGTCTATAGACTGGTTTATAGTCCAGTCTATAGACTGGTTTATAGTCCAGTCTATAGACTGGTTTATAGTCCAGTCTATAGACTGGTTTATAGTCCAGTCTATAGACTGGTTTATAGTCCAGTCTATAGACTGGTTTATAGTCCAGTCTATAGACTGGTTTATAGTCCAGTCTATAGACTGGTTTATAGTCCAGTCTATAGACTGGTTTATAGTCCAGTCTATAGACTGGTTTATAGTCCAGTCTATAGACTGGTTTATAGTCCAGTCTATAGACTGGTTTATAGTCCAGTCTATAGACTGGTTTATAGTCCAGTCTATAGACTGGTTTATAGTCCAGTCTATAGACTGGTTTATAGTCCAGTCTATAGACTGGTTTATAGTCCAGTCTATAGACTGGTTTATAGTCCAGTCTATAGACTGGTTTATAGTCCAGTCTATAGACTGGTTTATAGTCCAGTCTATAGACTGGTTTATAGTCCAGTCTATAGACTGGTTTATAGTCCAGTCTATAGACTGGTTTATAGTCCAGTCTATAGACTGGTTTATAGTCCAGTCTATAGACTGGTTTATAGTCCAGTCTATAGACTGGTTTATAGTCCAGTCTATAGACTGGTTTATAGTCCAGTCTATAGACTGGTTTATAGTCCAGTCTATAGACTGGTTTATAGTCCAGTCTATAGACTGGTTTATAGTCCAGTCTATAGACTGGTTTATAGTCCAGTCTATAGACTGGTTTATAGTCCAGTCTATAGACTGGTTTATAGTCCAGTCTATAGACTGGTTTATAGTCCAGTCTATAGACTGGTTTATAGTCCAGTCTATAGACTGGTTTATAGTCCAGTCTATAGACTGGTTTATAGTCCAGTCTATAGACTGGTTTATAGTCCAGTCTATAGACTGATTTATAGTCCAGTCTATAGACTGGTTTATAGTCCAGTCTATAGACTGGTTTATAGTCCAGTCTATAAACTGGTTTATAGTCCAGTCTATAGACTGGTTTTGAGTCCAGTCTATAGACTGGTTTTGAGTCCAGTCTATAGACTGGTTTTTAGTCCAGTCTATAGACTGGTTTATATTCCAGTCTATAGACTGGTTTATAGTTCACTTTACGGACCGCTTTATAGTCCGTTGAAATAAATTGAAATTCCTTTAACTCACCTGATCTCTTGCTTTTCTATCATCCTCTGGCTGATGTGGCCTCCGACCCATTAACTCGTGTATGGCCAAAACGATCTCACTCAATTCCGAACGACTAATACGTCCATCACCATTTAAATCATAAAGTTTAAATGTCCAACGCAAACGCTCATACACTGAACCACGTAATAATGTTGAAAGCGTCACTAGTAAATCCTATAATATCATGACCAAAAACCGCCATAAAGTTTAGAGCGAAAAAATATGAGCAAAATAAGAGACGCCAAGAACAAGTGAAAAGAGAAGTGTAAAAGTAAATAAAGATTATAAAATAATAAGCCAATATTTATGTTATTTCAATAAAATTTATTACCCGAAAACTGATGGCACCATTGCTGTTCACATCGAATGCTTTGAACACATAATGAGCGTATAAACTTGAATCTATAATAAAAAAGAGTGTGAAGATAGAATAAAGAAAATAATAATAAAAAAGAACATGGTTAAATAAATATTATAGAAAAAACATTGTAACAAATACAGCAGCAAAAGCAAAAAAAAAGAGAAATATGTGCAAGTGTTGGTTTCTTTGTTTGTTTGTTGTTAGAGTATCAGCATCATAGATAAAACATGGACTTTTTGTTCCTTCTCGTTTTGCTATTTTAATGGTTGGACAGTAGACTCTTTACATAAAATAGCTTTTTTTTATAATATTTTACTTTTAATACAAATAAAATTTCTTTTTAACGAGGATCCACTGTCGAAATTGCATTAATGCTGTTTGTATATATAAATATATCTTTTTTTGTTGTTGTATTTTATTTTTTTGATATTTATTTAACAAGCGATAAAAATTCACAAAATGAAAACATGTGTGTACATTTTTTTCAGAGTTTCTGTTCGTTCGTTCATTCATATTATTTTTTTGGTTTTTGTTTTTGTTTCTGTATTTTTTTTGTTTACTTACTGCCATGTGGAAAAAATTTTGCATAAATATCCTTGAAACAGTCTTCGTGCACCACACCTTCAGGACATTCCTGTTTAAAAGAAACATAAAGAGAGAGAGAGAGAGGGAGAGTCAGTGAGGTGTATGAAAAAAGAAATAATTGTGATATGAGAAAAACGGAAACATCATTTTAAAGGAAGTCAGCCTGGCAATGATGCCAAATCTAAATGTTATTTTTATATCCTTAACTATACAACGCTATTGAGGAGAAAAAAACAACAACAGAAATGCATTAGTTTTCTTAACATTTTATGCAAAATATTTGCATTTATACACAAACACACACGAACAAATGTCAAGAGAAAATGTAAATTATTTTTGTTCAATTGTTTTAAACTAAATACGTTTATTTTATTAAACAATAAAAACAGGTGAATGATATTAAACGGGGAGAGAGAGAGAGAGGAGTGTTATTCTAAAGTGAATAATTCAGTCTATAGTTTATTGAAAATTCAATATCTTGCACTATAATCTACAATATCGTTTGAACTATACTACTATACTATAGACTATAGTCAATTCTTAAGTGCAGACTACTTAAGTTTATAAATTGGGTCGTATTCAGTATATTCTATTTAAACTTCAGACTGAATGTAATCTTCAGTCTGTGGTTGAACTATCATAAATACTCTTTAGTTTAGACTATAATATTAACTATATTCTAAACTATAGTTAGGACTTTAAACTAAACTCTATGGAGTGGAGCATAAACTAGTATTTAGTATAGTCTAAACTAAATACTAGTTTATGCTCCACTTGCACCAATTGGTCCATACTATAAACTAGTTGAGACTATATATTAGTCAATAGAAAATATTATATATTAGTCTACAGTATAGGCTATAAATGCGTGAATATTGTAACTAGTCTATAGTCTACACTATAAATTAATATATAATCAACAAACTATTTAATAGATCATACTATAAACCCGTCTATTGTTTAAAGACTTCAAACTATTCTACAGTTTAGATAAATATTTCCACAGTTTACACTATAAATTATTCTACAGTTAAGACTATAATATAGTCTACAATTACTTGTCTAGTGTTTTGACTATAAACTATATTATAATGCCATAAACTAGGTCATAGTTTAAAATGTAAGCTAGAATTTAGTCTCATTTATTATAGTCTTTAGTTAAGAATATAAAATGGTTCGTAGTTGAGACTATTATCAATACGTTAAGACTATAAACTAAGTCTTAAGTTGAGACTATAAACTAGTCTATAGTTGAGACTACAAATTAGTCTAGATTTTAGACTATAAACTATTCTATAGTCTAGACTATAAACTAGTCTATATTTTATACTATAAACTAGTCTATATTTTAGACTTTAAACTAGTCTATATTTTAGACTACAAAATAGTATAAAGTTTAGACTATAGACTAATCTAAAGTTTAGACTATAAACTAGTCTAAAGTTTAGACTATAAACTAGTCTAAATTTTAGACTATAAACTAGTCTAAAGTTTAGACTATAAACTAGTCTAAGGTTTAAACTATAAACTAGTCCAAAGTTTATTATATAAACTAGTCTATAGTTTAGACTATAAACTAGTCTAAAATTTAGACTATAAACTAGTCTAAGGTTTAAACTATAAACTAGTCCAAAGTTTATTATATAAACTAGTCTATAGTTTAGACAACAAACTAGTCTATAGTTATGAAGCAGTCTATAGTTTAGAATATAACCTAGTTAGTAGTTTCAACTATAAATTAGTCCATGCATTAGACTATAAGCTAATCTACATCCAGCTATAGCCCTTAATGACTATAATCTATTATATCGTTATTTCTTTATCAGCTATTTCTCTTATTCATCAATCACATTTCATTTTTAGTTTTTACAATCTTTTAAATCCCTGACCCTGTTCACCGACTGCGTGATGTTTCATTCATTTTCCTTCTTGTCACTGCTGCACAAATAACGTAAGTGTCGGGTGTGCAAACTGCACGTATGCACAAATATTTCGCAAAATACATTTATAAATCGCATGAAATGAATTTTTAATGGAATTAAACGAACAAAATAAAATAAGAAAAATAAAATTTAAAAAAAAAGATGGAGAGTAAAAATTTACCGTTTTAAATCCTCTGTACATGACACGTATTTCCTGTTTTGTAAATTTTGTTTGGCGGCACAAATCCTCTAGTGCAACGGGTATTGGTTTAGGCACTCGTGTTTGTTCTAATTCATAAACCACCTCCTCGATGGGACTTTCAGGTGGCGAAGCCATATTTTTTTATATTTAAACAAAATGATGTTAAAATATTTATTTTGTTGTTGGTTGTTTGTGTTTTATTTTTATTCTTATTTTGTTTCTTTTTTTTTGGGGAGGGGGGGGGTTGATTTTTTGATACCTCTTTCCTCTGGTCTGAATTTTAAACTTTTGAGAAATATGTTGCGATGCTGAGAACAGGATGTGCAAGACGAAGGGAGGCGATGTTTAGTGATTGATGTTGTTGTTTTTTTAGTTTAGAATTTCTTCATTAAATTGTTGTTATTTTTAGTTGAAGAGATTTTCTTTCTTTCAAATTGATTTCGGTTTCTTTGTTGTTGTTTTTGTTTTGGCCTTATGAGTGTGTGGGTGTGTGTTTGTAAATGTATTTAGAAGTAAATTCGCTTTTCTCTCTCTATCTCTTTCTCTTGTATTTTAATTTATTGAACGATTTTTCATTTAGAAAAAATAAAATAAAAAAAATCTTTGATTTATCGATGCAAATGTTTTAGATGTTTCTTGTTGTTGTTGTTGTTGTTTGTGGTAGATTTTGGTGGTTGCAGTTGTAACTTTTTATTATTATTTGTTATTGGTGTTGTAGTTGTTTTAAAAATGTTGCTAAACTATTGCATTTTAATGTCCTTTTTTATCATTTTTCCTTTTTAGTATTTTTAGTAGTGATGAATTTTATTTAAAGTTTTAATCCTTTTGTTGTTGTTTTTTTATAAATGTTGTTTCTTTTGTTTAACAACAATTTGTTAACTTTTGTTGTTACCTCGGTGTACTTTGTTTTTAAGTTATTATTTTATTTTTTTTTTTTGTAATTTTAGTTGTAGTTTTTATTTAGTTTTTTGTTATTTTTTTTTAATATTTATTTTTAGTTTTAGTAGTTTTTCCTCTTGATTGCAGTTAACTTTTTGATGACGAGATGTCAAAAGTAATAAAACAGTTGAAAATATGACATTTGACTGCAATGATAAATGCTACAAATAGAATTAAAAGAAAAAAGTTTTATGTTTAATTTTACAGTTAAATTTTAGTTTGAAAGGGGAGACAAAAGGATATAATGAAGATAATCAATCATAATTTGCTCTTATCTTAAGGGCAATTTTATTAAATGTCTTTTTTAGTTTATAATAATAATTTTGTTAGTTTATAAAAATTGCTACAATTATTTTAGTTTTAATAGATGTTTAGTATTTATATCAAACGGAGCGTATGATTAATATTTGTCTTTTTTAACATGATTTATATCAATCATACGCAAAAGGGTGATTAATAAAATTGCACGAATTTCTTAGTAAAATTTTGGAAGTTTAGTGTGCTTTGAACATTAAACAGAAGTTAAAATAAATTTAGAATATAGAAAATGTAATGATAAAACTAGACCAGAGTACAGCTTTGTACATAGAACAGTGACAAGCTTTAACTGCAGTCATGTTTATGCTATTCTCTAGCATATAGTTTAGACTATAAACTAAATTATAATTTATACTATCAAATAGTTTATATCATAAAATAGTCAATATTTAAGAATATAAAATAAAATTTAGACTATAAATTTTTATTGTTGAGAGTTTATAACAGAGCGTATGATTAATATTAATTTCAAAAATAATGTATATTAATCATGAAATGTCACCAATTCCTTAACAAAGCTCTGTGATTAAAAACAAGTGTATAGGAAATGGTAATGAAATGCTTAGACTATAGTCTTGTTCATGCTATTATTTAGCATGTAATTTAGACTATAAACTAAATTATAATTTATACTAAAAAGTAGCGTCAATGGTTTAGATTATAAACTTTATCTCTTTAATATATATTGTAAAATTTCCAGAGTTTAGACCATTAACTAATCTATAGTAAAGACTATAATACTGTCAATAATTAAGACAATCTAGATTATTAACTAGTCTATGATGTAGACTATAAACTAGTCTAAGTTAAGATAAGAGTAGTTTATAGTTTAGATTATAAACTGGTCTAATATTTAGACTATAAACTAGTTTATAGTCTAGACTAAAAACTATTCTTTAGTATAGACTATAATTTAATAGTGTAGACTATATACTTAAAGTGTAAAGTACAGATTATAAACTAGCCTATAGATCCGATTGAAAGAAGTCTAAAATATAGACATTTAGCTAGACTATAATTTAGACTGTAAAATAGTTTAGTCTATATACCAGTTTGTAGTTAAGACTATAAACTAGTCTAAAGTGTAGACTATAAACTTGACTAGTATAGTATATACTATAATCAAATCAATAGTTAGGCTATATAATAGTCAATAGTTTAGACTATAAACTATTCTTTAATAGCATAGACTATAATCTAGTCTATATTATAAACTACAGCATTATTAATTATTCATTAGAGTGGACTATAAACTTGTCTCTACTATACACTATAACCTTATCATTAGGCTGACTATAATCTATTCATTAGTATAGACTATCATCTGGTCTACGGTTTAGTCATTAGCATAATCCATAGTTTAATCCGTAGTTAAAAACTAATCAAAAACTATACTTTCTTTAAGATTAATATTAGTTCCTTAAACCCTATCAAAACTTTGGGGTTTCAACCAATTTCTAATTTATTTTAAGACAACAATGTGGCAGCAGCAGCTTCCACAATCAGGGTCACAAACTCAGCTGCATAAAAATTCATGCAAAAAGGAAAACATAAAAAAGCAAATTAATTCAACTTAAAGGATTTTATTTCATTTTTTTTTTTTTTTTTTTTTTTTGTGATCCTTACAATGTTTGTCAGTCACTCATTGTTTTGGAAGAGAGAAGAAAAAAAAATACAAAAAATAAATAAACTAGATAAAACATAAATGAAAGAAACAGAAAAAAAGAA
This sequence comes from Cochliomyia hominivorax, assembly GCA_004302925.2. Lineage (NCBI taxonomy): Eukaryota > Metazoa > Arthropoda > Insecta > Diptera > Calliphoridae > Cochliomyia > Cochliomyia hominivorax. The sequence continues at coordinate 29,980,182 of PYHX02000467.1, read as the reverse complement.
GACTAAAATAAAATCTTGCTGAAATGTTAAAACACAAAGATGGAAATAGTAAAACAACATTAATAAAAACAGATTTACAACAACAACACTACAAAATAACAAAAATAGCAATAACAGCATGAGCAATATTATAAAGGACATGAACTAACACTATAACATACGTTTTAAGCTTAACGGAAAAAGGAAACTACACTAAAACAATATAAAAAAGACACATACACACATACAAACACACAAAATAAACTTAAATTCTTTTACAGATTTTGCAAAATTTCTTTGCAGCTCAAAAAAGATATAAAAAAGAGACAAGTTAAACATTTTTTATGGCAAAAAGGATAAAATAACATAAAAAAAATTATTATATAGATGAGAAACAAAGGAAGGACGACTTTTTCTTAGCTCTCAAAAAAAAAAAAAAAAAAAGTGGTAAATAAATGAATAAAAATTTATACCAAATAAATGTTAAAAGATGATTCATTTATGACAGTAACAAATAGCTAAAACCTCAAATATTTAAGTACCAAATAAACATTTTTATACCCTTCAGTAATATAAGTTTTTGAGAGGATAAATTAACCTTATCTTTCCGGATGTAAGACAAGAAGGAATCATCTGAGACCTTTTAAAGCATTTTACACATGTATGTCCTTCAGTAAGTCGATATGTAGTTCTGTTCGTCAGTCCATCTGTTGTTCTCTATTAATAGCATAATTTCACATTCTAAAATAGTTGTTATGAGAACAAAAAATTCTCAACTCACATATATGAAATAAACACAAAATCAAAGTTTTATTTTTTTATTTGACTGAAATTATTAGAAGAAAAAAAATAAGTTTTATAGTGATGAAATTTTGAACTATTTACTGACACCTTTTCATTAAGGAGTGCTCTCTGTGACTTTGCTCAAATAAGTAGTCCATCTTCGTTTACATACAAAATCTACCAGACTTTTGTACAAATTTTTTTGTTCTCTTCCATTTTCATTTAACAAGAATCCAATATCTCTTCACTGGACCTAACTTTAGGCAGTTTGGATGATTCTCTCTCTTGGTACAAATACCACATTTTTGTTTTTGTACCACTCAAGGGTTTGTTTATTATAGTAAGAGGATGTCAAGTTGGTCCTTTATGAAGTCCGCAAGCATTTACACGCTCTGTAACAAGAATATTTTATTTAGAAAACTTGACTTCAATTCCTGTACCCAGTTTTTGGCCTTTAAATTTTTAGTAGCGTTCCAGTCAGGAACTTTTTGAACATTGTAAATTTTTAAATTTGTATTAAGTTTAACTTTTCGTACCCAATTAGTCCGATCACTGAGCAAAGCGGCCTGCGTGCTGTTTTGAAAAAAGCTATTTTTTGGCCTAAGAAAGATCATGTGGACCATTCCTTCCACCTGAAACAGGTTTTGTGTCAACGGTTCTTCCGGTACGTTTTAATGACATTTCACAAAACGTTTACTAACTGATGGAAATATTTTTTGTTCTTCACTTTATAATGAACTTTTTAATTTGTATAAAGAAATCTTAACAGGAATTTGTATAAACTAAATCCAAATAAATTTGGGACAATAACCAGCCCACAAGTCCTATTTGGTCTTATTAAAAAGAATAAAATTAAACATTTTGTTCAGTTTGATTTCGAAATTTCATAGCTTAACCACCTTTAATATATGTTTAGTAAACACCTAAGAAATATTATCCGCAGGACACCCATTATAATGAAGAGGATGATCATTTAAGTTAAAATATTTCCATTTTTCATCATAATTTAATCGAATTGGAATTTTGAGTTTTTAGTTGTGAAAATGTGGGAACCTTTCTAATTCTGCTATTTAAGAACAAGTTCGTGTATCTCAAATCGCTTTTCATTACAATTTTATTAAAGTTCAAATATTAATTTTACTTTTGAAAAAAAAAGAAAAAACGCAAAAATTCTAAATTTCTAGTTCTTCATAAAATGTTGTCAATAAATGAAATTTCACTTATTGTTTCTTTAAAAATTACAAATCTTCAAGTTTTAACGTTTTTATTGATACCAAATACTAGAAAAAGAAGCATATAGTTTGGCTGAAAATCCAATCTGAACTTGGCTTCTCCTAGTCAAATTAAGTTAATTTCCAACTAACAGACACCAACCAACAGATACACATACTTTTTGAACAAAACTGCATGTATTAAAATTTTTGATGGTCCAACTCAACAAGAAAACACTTTAGCTCAAACCGAGTGAAAATTCATTGCCATATCTCTGACAGTTCAAAAGTTACAGTTTATTTTCCAAATATTCCATTTAGAAATGCTGTGCGAGACAACATCATAATTCCAATATGAAACATTATATTTTTGTTTAATTAGAAAAAACCAACTTTAACAAAATTTAGTCATCAGATACAGATATATTTACTTCATCACTCTGCTAAATATAATCAAAATCAGATCAGTTGGAAAAAAGTTATAGCCAAAATTATGAGCCCTTCAAATATAAGTATGTTCGCCTTAGAAAAACAATTTATATTTATTAGTATTTGTGTATGTTAGTGTATGTAAGTTTCACACTTTTTTTGAAATAAAAACTTAAATTTTTAAGCAGAAATGGAACATTAATTATTTTAAATAAAACTCTTAAAAACCAGAACAAGAAATAAAGTTTATTTAACAAAAGAGAGACAAACAACAACAATATAATATTTTCGGGTTCTGGTTTTTATAGTTTCAATTAAAAATAAATTAATTTTGGAGAATAAAAAATAATTTAAAACTAATGACTTGTTTGCAAGGATCATATGATACAGTGGGCTAAAGATTCAGGAAAAATACACAAAAATTTTTAAAACAATTTTAATGTCAAATACACTTTTTAATAAACTGTGAATAATGTATTTAAAAGAAACCGAAATTTTCAGAAACCGGTTTTCGAATTATTCGAATACGAGATTAAGTCAAAAAACCGGTTAACCGGTTTTTGGTAAATTATTATAAATTTGGAGATGATATTAGATATTAAGTCCACTATTTTTGAAGCGTTAGAAACTGCCTTCAATTTAAAACCGGTTAACTGTCTTAAAAATCCGGCATTTTCGAATAATTCGATAATAGAAATTATTCGATACCGGTCGGTTTTCTGAAATGAAAAAACCTGTTAACCGATTTGCGGTTTTTTAATACACTAACTGTGAAAATTATATTCAACGCATCATTCCTTCTTTGTGTTACGGAATAAAAAATATAAAAAATGAATAAATCAATAAAGCGTATGATTAATATATTTAAGTTTTATTACAAATATTAATCATACGTTCTATAGCAAACATCTTAAATATTATGCAACTGTAAAATTTTGAAAGAAATAATAAATTTTATAGGGGTTGATGAATTTGGAGATAATAAATTCCAAAAGTTTCGTAATCACAAAAAACTTTCCTAAATTTTATAAAGAGTGAAGGGATTTCGACGAGTTTGAAAATGGACAAAAATATATATAAATCATACGTTTTATTAATAAGAATGATATTTAATATATTTTTCCTTATTTTGTTTGTTTTTATTTCATTTAATGTAACAAAGAAAATATGAAATATTATTTGACGAAAAAAATAGTTAAACTAACAAAAATTTCACTAAAGTGAAATCAATTTGAATAAAATTTCGTTATCTTTTTAAGGAAATTTAATTCAATTTAACATCTTTTACTAAAAAATTTTGATTAATTTTTTGTATATTTGAAGAAACTTCTTCAATATGAAGAAAAATTAAATTAATTAGAATAAAAATCTGTTTATTTAACACCATTTTTTCATTAAAGTTCTACGAAAATTATTCGTTAATATTACCTACGACATTTGGTTCAGTGTATTTATTAAGGATAATTTAAATATTAACAAAATAATTTTAAACAGCAATATTTTTTTAAAAAATACGATCCATATTAATATAATTTTATAGGACTGTCTACACTTGTCTTGATTCATAAATAAATTTTTGACGAATTAAAAATTCAACCTCCAGATCATCTTCATAATATATCACTTATAACCATGTTTTTAGTCTAAATATACATAAATTTTTCGGGATTTGTTTTTTTATTTTCCATATCCGAGACGATCAACTTGGACAACAACTCGTTCCCTGCATATACCAATTCCCTAAACTGCTCCAAATTAATTTGTAAAATATTTCAAGAATTTCGTTTATATTTCTTAAATGTGTAATATAATGACAATTCAAAAACCCAAATTTGGATTTCACTCCCTAAAACTTCTTAAAACTTAAACAAAATAAAATAAAAGAATTTTCTAATTTCGTTATCGTAATTTCATTAAAAATTTATTTAATTTATTGTATAAATTTAGATTTCATTTAAAAATCACACCCACATACACACACACACATACTGTAAATCCTTTTAAGCAAATAAAAAAGAACAAATATTTTTTGTATAAAAACGTATCCAAAAAATACATAAACAAAAAAGGTTTGAACACAGCAAACCAAAAGACTTTAAAATAAGTTTGTAACAAACTTACCAGCATAAACGTAAGGCTTGCAAAAGTGTTATGATAATTGTTATGAAACACTTGTTTACAATTAGTTAATGAAGAAAATTGAACCGTTGCAGTGATATTTTTAGTTGAAGTATATAAAAAGCTTAGAAGTGTAATTATAAAATTAGCTTAAATGGAAATTGTTTTTAAAACATAATTGAAGTAAGCTTACTTTCGTAACATTTTTATAAGCTTTTTTTTAATTTTTATAAGCTTTATTTAATTTCTTTATTTCTCCAATTTTTCTATTTTTGACAAATCGGAAAAATGATTTTGTATGTTTCAAAAATTTGTCTTCATCCACTCCAATAAAAATGGTGGAAAATTAATACATTTTAAGAGAATAAATAATGTCTGTACTATTTACTTCGTATGGCTTTTGGTGTGCTTAAGCTAAGTACATTTATTCCCCATTTCCTTTCCAACATAAATTTGTTATTAATTCATCTATTAATAACTTCCTCCAGCAGGTTTTGCAACAGCAACAAAATAGACTTTATTTAACTTACAAAGAATTTTAAATCTCGTTTTCACTTGTAACAAATTTGCATCACTAATTTTGGTATTAATCTGACTGGAGCTGATTGGAACTTCACTCAAATACAGATTTTATATTTTTATTTTTTTAATATTTTAAATTACACGTCCAAAAATACTTACAAAACTATTGCGAGCATTAATATTTTGCAATCACATTTGTAAATATTGTTATTCCAACAAGTGTATAGTAAGTGTTATTACAAATATTGTTGCTGTGGGAAAAATTTTAAACCTTTTTTTAATTATTTATAATTTTGATTTAAATAAACGTATAATAAGTATGCTTATGAAATGTTGTCGAAAATTCTTTGTGATAAATTTATTTTTGAATAAAATTACATTTTGTTTATTATGGTTTTGTTTACTGGGAATAAAATTCAGTTACTTAAAAAAATGCTTCATTGAAAAGCTGCTCTATTTATAAATAAAAAAGTAAATTAAAAAAATAAGTTCATATACAAAAATTGTTGTTAATAAGAATTCACTTAAATCTACAATTGTGTAAAAGAACACTTACACACACACACAACTACATAGTAAGTGAGTGTTTAAAAACAAAAAACATGAAGGACAATTGTTTGTATGTTGGTGTGTTTTGCATGTAATAATAAATATTTCGCATGTGATAAAACCTCTACAACTAACAACAGCAACAACAAAAAAAAAACAAACAAAATAACAAAACAAAATACAACAAAATAACAAAACTAAGAATAAAACAACAATAAACTATAAAATCAACTAAAACTTAAACATCAAGAACAAACAAGAATAAGAAAACAAAAAATCCTTAAAAATGTAATAACAAGAATAAGAGTTCTAATATTACAAAAGAAAAGTAAAACAACAACATTTTACTTACAACAACACTGCACACATATTGTACACTTAGAAAAAAGAAAAAACAATGTAAAATTTCATCAAAATAGACAAACGGTGTTTGAAATGAAATGGAAATAAATCTGTTACATTCGAACAACTTAACCGATTTCAATGAAGTTTCGTATGATGATAGTGGAGGAGCAGACAAATTTCAGTATTTGAATTTAGTATTTGTGGAGAAAACAGTAACCGGTACAGAAGATCCTAAAATTGGACATTTTGGTCTTTATATTCAAAACGAAACTGAAACAGAAATAAATCAATAACTTCCAAGTGACTGAAATTTAATTAAATGTTAGGAAACGGGAGCCAATCAACAGTTTCCATAAGTAGGACACACTGGGTTTTATATTTAAAACGAAACAGATTCGTTATACATTTACCGATTTTTAAAATCTTTTACAGGACTTAAGATTTTCTAATCTTACGTATGGATATTTCATCTCTTATAGTTTAAGAGATATTTGGATACAAAAATAAAAGTTATTACTTTTTGATTTATAATGTCAAAGATTTAATACTAACAGTGGATCCAAAATTTTTTTAGATTCAGAACTTTAGTATTAACTAAGAAAAATATTATGTAACAGACGTGATAGACCAACAGACACCAATGTTTTTTTTAATGTAGAACAGAAAAAAATGAACTCTTTCCCTGCACCTTTTTCAAAAAAAATATTCAAGAAATTTTATTATTTTACAAATTATTATAGATTTTTGAAAAGGGATTCACTTTCCCTACACATTGATATATAATTTTTCTCTTTTCGTATGATTCCCCAACGTACAATTTTATTTGTACGAAAACCATAGGGAAATAGATGGACCATGAATTCAAATCAAATTTGAAAACATGTTTTTTAATCTGTAGATTTAGAATAATTGAACATTTTTAGTGATAACATGTTCTTGTCCTTGAGACAATTTCCAAATTATAAAGGATTTTTTTATCATAGAACTACAAGGAAAATGAGCAAATTCTGCTGAAGGGGACTAAATTTCAGCAAAATTTTAATTGAATGTTGAATTTTTTTTATAAATATTCAGAATCCAAGGTAACCATTTTAAAATTTGAAACATGTTCATAAGAAGATATTGGAACCAAATTTCTTGAATATTTTTTTTTTTTCAAAAATTAATTTCGGTGTAATTTTGTGAGAACATTTGTTATATTTGATTTGAAATAAAATCTATATAAATAAAGTTATTTATACCAAATTTCAATATTATATGCAGAAAACTGTCTTTAACGGAGATCTGTAAATAGATTCCCACTTTTTTAATCTAAAATACCCAAAATTCCAATGCAATAAAAGCTTGTTTCAAAAATAGTCACTATATAATCAAAATATTTTTTCTTTGATTTTATCATTTAGTAATAAAGTTTTGACGAATTTCTAAATAATTTTAAAAATTTATGTTGAAGTTCCATATCACATTCCCTGGATCCATTAAGAACTTTAACTTTTCCAATTCAATTTTAAAAACACTTCAAAAATGTCAATTTAAAATTTCATTAAATATTTCAAAAATTCAAAAGTTCTACATTAATTTTCAAAAATTTCTCTACGTGTATATTTAATAAACATTATACACATTCATCCAAACAAACACACACACACACATGCTAACCAATACAAATGTTTTTTTATACAAAAATATTTTTTGTTTATGTTCTTTAGTAAACTAAAAAATATTTACTGTATATTTTCTCTAACACTCTGAAGGAAGATGATGAAGAGGTGGCTTGAGAGTGGGGGGGGGGGGTAAGCAAAAGAAAAAAACTAAAATTTATAACCAAAACAGAATAAGTTACCAAAATAAACCCAAATAAAAATGGGAGTGTTACATTTATTATTGTATTTTTTATATACACATGCAAGTATATGTGTTTGTTTGAATGTGTTTGTATAGTTTTCCTTTTTTTTTACGGAGCTTTAAGTACAGAAAACACCGCAGCCAAAAGGATTTTTGTGTATTTTATTTTGTTAAGGCGAATAAACATTATTCATTAGAATTATAACAAGAAAAAAATTATAATTTAGTTAATAACAATAATTAAATGTGTTTAATAGAATAATTAAATTTTAATTGAATAAAATTAATGAGACTTTTTTTCTTTCTATAATAATTTTCAGAATAAGGTGGAGTACAAGAAAATATAAAAAAAAAATAAAAATAAGTTAATGTGTTAAATTCGGGCATGTCGAATTTTCTATACCCTTCACCTTTGCTTATAGGGAATTTTTTGTTTTTGTTTATCGTTAAGTGCCTGTTATGAAAAGGCTTTCATCATCTCTTGTAGGAGGAGGAGGAAATGACAGTCATTACCTTAGCTTTTATATAAGTCAACATAGATTCCCTAGAGCACTAAATATGCATACAAAATTTTATTCAAATCACGAGTAGTTTTCGCTGTCTCTTAAACAATTTCATATAAAAGAGTAATGAATAATTTAGCTTTTTTTCTGTATCAAAATTGTGGCCATATGTCCCATAGGAGATTCAAAATAACTAAAAACGCGTTTTTCCTATAACTCAAATTGAACTCAAATTCTCCTAATTATTTCCGATCTGTTAGTATAAAAATTATGTCTCTACTTTAAATATAAAGCTCAAAAAGTCGAAAACATTACAACAACAACCACAAGGAAAATAAAGAATTGTATCTCTGGTTATTTATGAACAGATTTGGAAATTTTAAAAAATCAAAATTCGAGGAAAAAATTTGTAATTTTTCTGCGTGGCAATTAGGTCCGTAGCTGCAACAGGAGCGTCAGAGTAAGTTTTTGTCCATATCTCGGAAACTAGAATTAAGAAAATGGCCAAAATCTTAAAAACATAATTTTTAACGTTGTTATTGTTTTCCTATAGTTATAAACAACAACAATAACTACATTGAACTAAGTTTTTTAAGAAAGAATTGACCATATCTCGGTGGTTTTTGAAACGATTTAGAAAAATGAAAAAATTTTAATTAATCAGTGCCATAACCAAGTCCATAGTTCTCAGGGGGGGTTTAAAATATAGCAAAATATGTTTTTGCCTATAACTTAAGAACTAATGGTCCGATTCATTTCATGTTTTCAAAACATAAATCCGCTAAATTAATTGAATCTATGTGTGAAAAAGTCTCTAACTCTGGTAGTTTCTTCAAAAACCAGAAAAAAACGGAAAAAAGTTTGTGAGGTACCTTCATTTTTTTTGCTAATATCTCTGCCATTTGTGAACAAATTTCCCTGGATTTCAATAGCAAAATTCTCGTAAGCATTTCCAATTGTTTAATATATCATATCTGATATGTATATCAAATATCAGATGAAGTATACACAAACAAGTAAAAATATAAAGACGGTCCAGCCCGACTATTAATACCCTACACCAAATCATCGGTTAGAAATGGTTGATTTTCTAATTTCCAAAGTGTTTAGTACATTATTGTGACACTGAGATTTATGTTAAATTTATGCGACCCTCGCACAATTTCTCACATTACTTGTTAGTTATTTTGATTTTAATTTGACCAATTATTATTACAAGACCAACGTTTATGTGAGAGTTTTGCCCTTAAAAGTAATATATGGAAAGGGGTTTGTGTGGAACCTATGAGAGATAATGAATCAACCCTCGCATATTTTAACGTATCGTTTTAGAATATTATAAGACCTTTATGTGTCAAATTTCGTTTAAATCGCTTTTGTGACCTTCAAACTCCATTCCCCCAAGAACATTTGTTTGGGAGGTACCTAAAATCATAGACCGAACATGGCCAGTTTTAATAGGCTTCCTCCTTAGGCCAAAATAATAATATATACCAAATTTAATTTGAATAAATGATATAAAACGTTTTACATAGATATAGTAGAGGAGGGTATGAGCTTAAGTATGAAGAATTGACATCTATTTATTTCAATGTTAAACTCCATTAAATGACCCTCGTATAAAAGTGCAAAATATTATTATGGTCGAACATTTATGTGAGATTAATGTATTTTAAAAGTTATTTTTTTAAGGATTATATGGTCGATCCTCGTATAATTTGGCACATTGCTTTAGACAAATTTCGTTTAAATTTCTTTATATTTAGGACTTTTACATGCTCAAAATCCCCATTCGAGGGAAGCATTTGTATGGAGGTTTAGTCATATAATAATAGAAAAAATTGTGTTTATTTTTAAAATTACACCATTTACGGGGTTTTTATTTGATCCCCGTAAATGGTGTAATTTTACATTTTCAGTCATAAATTTTTTATCCAGTAAAAAAAAGCTTTATTTTACACAATCAAACCAATATTGACTTCAATCTAGTTAAATTAAACTGATGGCCCATTTAAGCATTTAATTCCACATATTTTTACTTACTTCTAGTTTTAACTTTATCTTTTGATAGTTTTTTTTAGGTTTTATTTTTATTTTATTCACTTTGTGGTTTTTTTATAAGTTTCACACTTTGGCATTGTTCAACAAAAATAGTAAAGATTCACCCATTTCCTGAACAAATGAAAAAGGATTGAACTCAACTTTTTTCCTATGAAAAAGATGAATTTTTGGCAATAAAGATTAGATTCGTAATAAATGCCTTCAAGTTATATTTGCAATGAAAGTTGAAATTTATACAAAACCAGACAGTGAATGATTGCGGTTGAAGGCAAAAAACCCTGAAGATCTGAAGAGTTTCAAAATTTTAAATTACTCAAGGACTTAATGATTTTTCAGAGGACATTGTTTTCTTGGGAAATGAGAGTGTGCGTCGTAAGATGAAAATGTCATTCCAGATGAAATGCGAAGAATTTTTTATATCACAGTCGTTTCAAAAATCGATTGTTTCTGGATAAAGTTCGATAACATTTAAATTGTTAGAGATATCTTAATAAAATTTCACATGGAAAGAGCTGAGATGTTTTCGTATTTATTTGGATGAGCATAAGTCCATATCTGTTCAGGGGCGTAGTAGGGGAGTCTTCAAATTTAGCTACCTCGGGTATGTTAATTGTTTTGTTAACATTTGCCAAAACGAAAGAAATTTTGTGTACAGAAAAACTTTGTAGACATGTCCTTGCTGGCATGTAGGATATTTTTTATAATAATTTCTAGGCTTTACCCACTCAAACTTTGCTATTTTCTACACTGAACCAAAAAAGTTGGTAAATATAATGAAAAAGGTTTTAGAATCGAAGAAAAGTAAGTTATATATCACATAACGAAACTTTTATTCATAATAACGAAAATGTTCGTTAATTTTTCGTAAATTCATCAAATTAATGAAAAATTGTCGATAGGACTATTTGAATTCGTTAATAAAAATTATTGAAATTGACAAAAATAAATTCTTTATATTGATGATTCTAATTTAATTTAAATACCATATTTAAGTTAAATTTTAATTGAATTGAACAAAGAATTATGTTGACTTGTTGTAATAAATTAAGACATAAAATATTAAGGACCAAAGGAAGCAGTACTCCCCATAAAAAGCAAATATTGTTTATCGAATATCTATAGATCTACAACAGTGAGAATTCGGTCTCAATTACATTTTTTTTAATACCCGTCAATTTGTGAAATTTCCTTCGCGATGTAGGACTGAGGATGATTAAAAAAATTTACTTTTTTATAAAACTGAATCATCCTGGCATTATAAGTGCAATTCGGCAAAAAAAAATTTGGGATATTAACCTTACATAAGTTGCTAAATATCAGAGATATTTTGAAATGGATACGATTTTTGCAATTCTTTTTTCAGAATTGAACGATTTTGACTAGATTTTGTGGGCAGGTCTTTTCCCAGAGCGTATTTAGATTTAATTTGCCAGTATTTCCGTAATGATTTTTTATAAAACAATTAAAAATTAATAAATAATCAGAACAAGATTTTGGTTTTGTCATAGATATAACGTTGCCACCATCTTGGAAAAAAGTCACAAGAAAATTTTTCAAAGTTCCAACTTTAGATTAATAAAACTTAAGATTCAAAGAGTTATATTTTTATTGTTCTAAAAAGTATTATAGAGAATCTGGCAAGGTCTATCTATATACAAAATTTCTTTTCTTTATTAGATCTGACTTACTTTGGAGGGTCACCGACTGCTCCATTTTTTGGAATCTGTCTTACTCCAAAATCAACTTAAATCGATTTGAAAACACTATAATATAAAATATAACTGTTCTTATCAACAATTACCAACACAATAATAAATTACATGAATAAGAAAAGGATTTAAAAGCAACAAAAATAAATGGAAAAAAAATAAGAGAAGAGAATTGAGAAGACGACAGTCATAAATCAACGCCAATTATAAACATTTTTTATAGACTTAACACATTTTTACAATACAGTAATGGAGTTTATGCCAAAAATTTTATACAAATTATGGAGATGTTAATATATGAGTGTGTATGTGTGTGTGTGTGTGCGTATATGTTTGCTAATGTCCTTAAGAATCTTTATAAATTTTTATCAATTGTCCTCAAAGGCGTAGAAATCTGGGGGAGTTTGTAGAAGAGAATAAAACAAACTAATAACATTTTAATTAAACTCTTTTTTATATAAAAACCAACACACACACACACATATATATACATTTGTTATATTAGCACCCACGTCCTTGTTAAGCTTTTTCCAGCTCTTTTTTTTTGATCTAACAATTCTGTTGAAGACCAGATAATAAATGTGAATTTTTGGCAAAGAATTTTATTGCCAAAAAAAAAAAAAGAAAAAAATTAGAAAAAAGAACATTTTCCAAAAAACTATTTAAAATATCTTGTGTGTGAAAGTGAGTGAGTATAAGAGTGTGTGTGTGTGTGGGTATGAAAGAGTTCATTTACAATTTTAATTGTTGTTGGTGTTAGAAGAACAACTTGTTCTACAAATATTGGCTTTTGCCAGAAAAAAAAAACAAGTAAGAATGTATAGTTGATCAAGCCCGACTATTTAATACCCTACACCACATCATCGTTTAAAAATGGTAGTTATGAAAAATTAAAGAACGACCCTCGTTCAATTTGATTTGCTGATGTATTCTTAAGTGTTTAGTACATTATTGTAACACTAAGATTTATGTTAAATTTATGCGTTTTCAAATGAATTTTTCTCGGGTGGTTTTATGAGGGCTACAAGAAATAGTCTACCGACCCTCGTAAAATTTTATATTTATCTTAATTTGAATAATTATTATTACAATACCAACGTTTATGTGAGATTTTTGCCCTTAAAAGTAATATACGGAAAAAGGGGTTTGTGTGGAACCTATGAGAGATAATGAATCAACCCTCGCATATTTTAACGTATCGTTTTAGAATATTATAAGTCTTACTTGTGTCAAATTTCGTTTAAATTGCTTTCTATTTAGGACTTTTGTGGCCTTCAAACTCCATTCCCCCAAGAACATTTGTTTGGGAGGTACCTGAAATCATAGACCGAACATGCCAGTTTCAACAGGCTTCTTCCTTAGGCCAAAATAATAATATATACCAAATTTTATCAAGATATATTAAAAATTGCAATCTGAAGACTGTTCACAATGTTTACATGGACAGACAGACAGACAGACTGACAGGCAGGTTAAATCGTATCAGAAAGTGATTCTGAATCTTAAGGTATACTTAAAGGTGGGTATAACACAATTTTGTCAGCATCTTACAAACATCATTACAAACACATAATACCCTAACCACCTTCAGTGGTGAAGGGTATAAAAACGAAAATAAAATATTAATAAAATTAAGAAAGAGGAGAGAGAGCGAGATCTAAAGATCTAATACTAATATTATACTTAAGTATTAGAAATATAAGTAATTGTTTAAACTTGGGTTAATTTTGTTAAACAAAGAATTAATATTTAAACAAAACCTAAAAGAGTTTAAATGAGAATAAAAAAAGGTGTAAATTATTAATTAAATTTATTTTATTAAGGAGATAAATTGTTCAATAATAAGAGAAGAATTTAAGAGAATTATATTTTATAAGAGATAAGAATTATAATTAAATTCTCAACAAGTTAATAAAGCTTGTAATGAGAAGTTCAATTCTCAATCAAGATTCTCTGTAATATTGTTCTATTACGCGTTTTACAGACAGCGCTGTTCTGCAACTTTTGAAACGTTAAAGAAAATTCACATGTTTAGAGCTGAGATGTTTCTAAGTTTATTTAGAAATGTAGGGGACACTACCTTGTCAGAAGCATAGTCGGTGACCCTCCAAATTTAACCATCCCTGGTATATTGATTTTCTTAAAAATCGCCAAAAATGCATTAATGAAAATGAATGGTGTAAGAAATTAATATATTAGTGGAAAATCTAACTTAACTAGACTGCCTGTATTCGTAGGAATGTATAGGAAAATAACTTTAGGTTAGAGCTTCAGCCAAGCGATAAAATTTGACTCAAGTTTTCGATATCCATGAAAACGTTTGAACTTAAAGATTCAAGATTTTGAAGGAAAACCGAAGTGTCATTTCATTTGATTTCAAAAATGTATCAAAAAGTAGAATTAATTTAAACTTAAATGCAAATATTTATTTGAAATTTTCAATATGATGTATACAAATTTGTCCATGAATCAGGGAATTTAACAAATTCTCACTTACCCGAAATTTCAATCCGTATCAATCATATTTACAAATATGGCTTTTTTCTTAAAATTTAGCAACTTAGACTTGGGGCTACATACATTTTCGTTAAGATTTATTTATAAAACAATAAAAATTATAAAGTTCTGAACACAAAAATGAGTTTATCGGTTTATCGGAGTTTCAACTTCAGGTTACTATAACTTTTAAATGAATCCATATAAATCTATCGATACTGCAACAGTATTTTATTTAGAATTTTATTACGGGATCTGGCAAATATTAAAAATATTAGGACCCGTTGAAAACTACTACAAATCAAAGCTGAATTGTGGTTTAAAATTTTTAGTACTTTAATATCTCTTATAATTTCACAGTTACAACACAGTTATATAGTGGGTCACCGACTATGCCCTTACTATCATATAGGTACTTGAACTCCTCCAGATAATCTCATAGATATTTCTTAAGGTTCAAAAGTTTCTAAATCATTTCCAAAAAAATCTGTGTAACGACAGAATGATAATTTTAACGAAAACAGTAAATTTATTTAATACGGATTAGGATTTTCGGTATTTCCATATGGAAAATTGAGAAACTTTTCACATATCTGATTTCCTTCAATAACTTCATATTTAAGTATTAATTTTATTAAAAAAATCAGCAAAAATTCATTTTTGTTTATTTATAAAATTTATTTCGATTTTTATATCTTTGAAACTAGAGGAAATAACCTACACACTCACACACATAATTTTAAAGAGTCTTACAAATCTTTGTCATCCACAATATTTTACATTTTTCTTTGTGAGAGTAAATCAGAAAACAAATCTTAATTTTTAGTAAATTTTTACAAAATCAATATGCCCGAAGTGGTTAATTTCGAAGGGTCAACGACACTGACTAGATTGAGACGTGTACTCCTCTAAATAAACTTGAAAACATTTCAGCTCTAATTATGTGAAATTTCAATCAAATGTCTTTAACAGTTTAAAAGTTATTGAATTATTTTTAAAAACATCGATTCGAAAGTATTGTGTATGATTCGGGGAGTCAGACGGATGGATGGACGGACATCATTAAATCTACACAAAAAGTGATTTCTAAAGACTCTACACTACTGTGCACATATACTTGATTCGAGTTTTTTGAAAACAGTATGACACTTTTTACTGTCTCAACCATTAAATCATATATAATAAAAAACTATATAATAAATTATCCTTCTTTTGGGGAAACTCCATATAATTAAATAACCCATTATCATCATCATCATCATCAGCGTCATAGTCATCAACATGACTGTAACATTGTAGACATAAAGTTTGTAAAAATCATTTAGCAAACACCCCAGGAAATTCTTGCCGAAAAAAAACCATAAAAAAGCGAAATATTTTATGAATTCCACAAAAAAAGGCGTTTTATGGGAAGACGTTTTTTTCTGCTTATAATAACACAGTAAAAAGGAGCAAAAACTCCAAGAAATTATTATTTTATTTAGTTTGACATTTAGTTTTAGTTTATAAAGTGAATTGAATAATAGAAAATAAAATACTTCAATTAAATTTATATAAAAAAATAAAATAAAAAAGAAATATAAAAAAACAACGAGCAAATAAATTAAGCAAAAACTATAAATCTCTTTTCTCCATTTTTGGCCATTTTACAAACGCACAGTGGTCGAAAAACGTTTTTTTGGAAATAATTTTGTAACTTTAAAACTATTGAATATTTTTTAACGAAATTTTACATGGATATTTTTGAGATATTTGCCAATTGATTTGGTTAAGGACTTCTTTTTTAAGGGTCCTGGGGTCGGCAAGTGGATCTCCAAAGTTGGTTACCTCGATTAAAGATTTTTTTTAAAATCACTAAAATTTTATTAATGATTTGATTAAAGAAATATTGTACATATATTTAGTCCTTATAATGGTTTAGGATAACTTTTATAGTTTAAGAGATATTTAGAAAGAGCAAAATTTATAGACATTTTTGAACATACATTTTTTAAATTTCTTGGTTTCTATTCGGGTCCAAAAATTTCTTAAATATTGTCTGGATTCATTAAAAAGATTAAGAAATGTTGAAAAACAAGAGATTTTTTTAAGGTGGTAATATGTCTTTAAATCAAATATTACCTTCTGGTCTATAAAATTTTATTCTCAATTCTAAAAGAAATTCTAATGTATGCGTATAAAGCAAGGAAACATCGCTAATTATGTGAATCGGAATTTCGTTAATTTTCAAATATTTTTCTTTAGTCTTTTAAGGAGCAAGAAAATGTCGAACTAAAATGGTCAAAAAAGTATCTTGACTATATAACTACATTTATTAGCTTTTCACTCAAGAAATCCTTAATGAGTCAATTCTTCTATAAGAACAAGATAAGCAATTTACTGAAAAAAGGTAATTTTTGAAATAAATTTTTCCCGTAGTGGAATTTTGGGTATTTTGAAATGAAAAAGTGGAAATATTTTTATAGAACTACATAAAGGACACCTTTTTTCATATTATATTAAAATTTCATAAAAATATATTAATTTCTAAAGAATTTATTTAATGTAAAATATTAACAATTTTTTTAACAAAAATGTACCGAAAACAAAATTTTTTGAATTTTTTACAAATTTATTAAAAATATTTACTTTAAATAATGTATTATGTAGATATCAATATTTTTCAAGTACTTATCTTTCAAACGATACTAAACACTTATATAAAAACTGTACACCATCATTCAAAAATGAACTGAAACTTGACCTTCTCCCCAGAAATTTGCACATTTCCCATGTATATATTTCAGCGGTATTTATGTAACATGTCTTTAAAATTGTTATATAACTTTATAATTTATATTTCGCACAGTTATTTCTAAAGAGCTTTTCTAGTGTTTTGGAAGAGCATAAGTTTCTAACTCCTTTCGGGGGCCGGAGGCGTTAAATACTTTTTTTCAATAAAATCATAAATAAAAATCATTATTAATCGTTTACCCCAGGTGACCGAGTTTGGAGATTCCACTTCCTGACCCCTGGAGCCACTAGAAACATGTTCTTCTCTAAGCCAATTAAGTAACACCTCAAGAAGGTCCATGTGAAATTACATTAAAAAATATTCAATAGTTCAAAAGTTACAGAAATATTTCCATAAAAAAGCTTTTTGTACCCACTGTAAATCGTTGATTTTTAGTTTTTTTTCTTATTTTTGATATTTTTGGTATTTTTAAAGTTTTATCCTTCATTTAAGGTTGTTAGCTAAGTTTTGCCTTGTTTTTTTTTATATTTAAAAAAAGTTGGCCTTAAATTTGTAGTTGATTTCTAAAAAAAGCGATTTAAGTTGTTTGTAATGTATTTAATTATTTTATCGTTAAAAAAAATGTACACAAATTTATTGCGAAAAGAAACTTAAATTTAGTTTTAGTTTTTTATTTCATGAAATGTACTGTATTTATTGCTAAATTTTGTTACTTATTTTATTTTCTATTTTCATGTTTTTCTAAATAAATGTTAATTTTCTGTTACTTTTTTTTATTATTTAACCATAAAATAAATTTGACCGGAAATGATTCACTATTTATAGCCATTAGTTTCGACAGGAAATGCGTATATCATTAATTCTTCTTTTTCGCCTGGTTTTTATTCGTTTTTCTCTACTCTTGTTTTGTTTTTTTTTTTTTTGAAGTTCACTTTTATTTGTGAATATTTAGGGTTATTTTCACAATACAATACTGTCATTATAAATTAATGACATAAAATTGAATAAGTTAATTAAAAATAATGTCAATTATTTAACAATATTTTATTGAAGTTTGAAGAAGAATATTCACTTCAGAAGGAAAATAGTTAAAAGACAAATTAAAGTGCATAATTCGATTATTTTTGGAAATAATTCATAAATTTTTGAACCCCTAGAAATATTTTAATGAAATTTCACACGATTTAAGGTGATACATTTTGAAGTTGATCTGCTTATATGCCTCTATGATCAGGAGCACAGCCGGTGATCCTCCATAATTGGACACCTCATTTAAGTTGATTTCTAAAAATTCGACACGTAGATAGTTCTAAAAAAGATCTTTATAAAAAATAACAATACAAATTTTGTAAAATTATGTGCCAGATAACCTACAAGAAAATTTGTACTCCAATAAGCATAGAGATAAAGATTCTGTGAAAAAGTTTAGATAATCCAAATTTGGTACTTTGAAATAATCTAATTCTTTTGGAATTTGTCCGAAAAACGTTACAAAATGTATTTCTGATAAAATCATTATTTTGTACTGAACTTAACAATTTTCTATTGTTTTTTAAAGAAATATTAACGGAAATTCAAGTAAACTAAATTTGGATGAACTTAGAACAAATATCTGATCACAAGCCCTCTTCAAAATTGGCCCAATTAAGAATATTATTTTTTAATTCTAATATCGTCGTCGGCTTTACCCGCCTGTCCATGTTACACAGTGGTCTCAAATTGTTTTTTTTTTAATAATTTTTGAGGTGTTTTCCCATCGATATGGAGAATCAATTTTTATAGTCCTACATTATGGAGAACTTTGTCCATATTATATCAGATCCATATTATATCAAATTTCATAAAATTTAATCTGCATTATTCAGATCATTTAGATGACTCTGCAGATCTCACATAATTTCTCTTTACTTATCGATAAGATAACCGTGTCCAAAAGTGTAATCGTTTTGCACAGTAACTCACCATGTTTAGTATAAAAAGGACTTCACGGCACAGGCTTTTTACAAGGAGTATAAGTTAAAGAGTGTCATTGCACAGCAAATAACATCATGGTCCAGTTTGTCAGACCCTTCTATGTCTGAGTCATAGACAAAAATATTGTTTTAGAAAATGAAGCTTTCCTCTCAGATATCCTTTTGTCAAAAATAATATTTAATAATAATTAATTATTTACAACAATACAAGGGAGATCAGCGATACGATTTTCAGTCTAAATAAATATATTTTTAATAATAATTTCCATGTTAAACAACTCTTGTAAAACCGTTACCTTAAACATATTCAATCTATATCAAAGTTGCTGCGTTAGCATTTTCTTCCGTTTCCTCCCATAACACACACCATCCACCCCCCACGGCAAAATGGTTTTTCCATATTGTCCTAAACTTCTAAATTACCTTTTTAACCACATTGTCATTATTATTATTTTACTATTTCCATTTTTACAGTTCTCTATACGTTTGTTTTCCACCTCTTTATTCATGGCTTCTGCTTTTTATATCCTACACCAAAACACAGGGGGTTGGAGTATAATGCGTTTGTGGTTTACTTTGTAACGCACAGAAAAAAATTACTACCACTACTTTTAAATATACCGTTCGATTTAGAATCACTTTCTGAGTCCATATAATGATGTCCGTCCGTCCGGACGGCTGGGTGGCTGTCTGTTTATGTAAACCTTGTGAAAAGAATGCAGGCTGCAGTTTGGAGATATCTTAATGAAATTTGGCATGTGCCAGTATTTTGCCCCAAGGACGATGCATAAATTAGTTTTATAATATTTTAAAACGATGTGCCAAATTATATGAGGATCATGGAATGATATCTCTCATAGGTCCCATACAAAGCCTTTTCCAAACATCACTTTGAAGGGTTTTAATCTCACAAATACTTTGGTATTGTAGTAAGAATTAGTCAAATCAAATATATACAAAAATCAATATCCGAAATTTTACTAGGGTCGGTCCATAATTTCTTCTAGCCCGATGTAACGCCCACAGAAAAAAAACCTTTCAGAACGTAGTAATTCCACATGGAAGTTGTTACCAGCATAATATACTGTACACTTAAGCAATAATTAAAAAAATACTTTATACGAGGGTGGTTCATTAACCATTGGTAGCTTTTACATATAATCAATAATGTGGTGAAGGGTATTAAATAGTCGGGCTTGACCGAGTATAACTTTTTACTTGTTTTTATTTCAATTTTATTTTCTTCTATATTTTAGTGTCAATATCTTGATTTTGTAGAAAATTAATGCTGTTTTTTATTCCACTTCCTGGTTCCTTATGTTGCCCCTACTTTTGAGCTAAAAAATAAAAAAAAAAATCTTAAAAGGTGTCAGTGTGCCTGAATATGTATGAGTGTATTGTGTGTGAAAAAATTTTATGTGGTCGCGCTGGCGGTCTTGTTAGAGGTCAATTCCATACACATACATTCATTGCTTTATTCTCTTAAATACACTCTCTTTTTTTTACTGTCAAATAGGCACGAGATTGAAAAAAAAAACAAGAGAAACGCGAAAACTAATAGTTACAATTACAAGTTTAAAAGTTGCTAACATTCTGTCCGTCTGTCTGCTTTTGCAAGTTGGAAATGTTAATTAAATGACTGAAAAAAATATATTCTTTGATGACTGGAGGTCACAAAATATCTTCACTTTTTTGTTGTTGCATTTTTTTTAGAAAAAAAGATATAATTTAAGACAAAATAAACTATGAATAATTAAAAGAAGAGTGTTGGGTTTTTTTCGAAATAATTTATTGCAAAAAATGGTGACACAGACAAAATGCAACAAATTCAAAGGAAAAGCATGCAAATTAAGTCATTATATTTTGTTTTAAGAGACCTTTAGGGAATTTAGAATAGTTTTGCTAAAATGGGGACCATTTTAAGAAATGTTTAAATATAAAATATAGTCATGCAGTAATTAAAGTAAAAAAAAATGAATTAATATTTTTACGCAAATAAAGTATTTTTAGACATTAAATGATACACTGAGGTAACAAAACGCTTTTTTTGGGAAATAATTCTGTAACTTGTAATTAATGAATTTTTTAATAAATTTCTTATAGAAAATATTAAAGTATTTTCCAATTGATTTAAAGCAGCAGAAGTTCTTAGTCAATACAGGGGATGAGAAGTAAACCACCAAAATTGGTCATCTCGGGTATTATTATTTTTTTTTAAGTCGGCAAAATTCTCATTCATGATTGAAAAAAAGAACAAAAAAATTAAATTTAACATGAAAATATTAGAGTTATTTATGAATCAATTAGAAACAGCAAAACTTCTTAGTGAATCCAGAAAAGATGGAACGGAACCAATCGAAGTTGGTCATCTCAGACATGTTTTCTTTAATATTTCACCTTTGGTAGGCTCAATTTAGGTCCAAAACAAATTTCTAAAATACTTACTAAATTCTGCACAAAATTCTAAACTATGTGGATCTGATATAAAGTCATATTATATTGAAATAGAAATTTTGAAAAAACAAAATAATTTTTCGTCATTTGTTTCAAAACGTGACTTTAAAATTTGGTATTTTTATATTTCTAATCTATAATTTTTTCCTAAAAATTCTGAAATATTTCTTAATATGAATTCATCTAAATTAAATCTATTTTACCCACTTAACCTATCAAAACTTCATTAATTTGAAATAATTTTTCTTAATTTTTTTCGCAGAAAAAAATGCATTCAGCAAACGTACGATGCTTAATCAACTCATCACTTTGCCACAAATGTTTGAAGAGGGAATTTGAAAATATTTAAACAAAAATTTTCATCAATTTTATCAAAAAAAACATACTTAATCTAGAACACAAGTGCGTATGAGTTATATAAATCTAATATATTAAGTATACGACCAGTGTACCACAATATTAAGCAAAATGTGGAAAATAACAAAATTAATCCTTTGAAGCCTAATTTCGGTTGGATTTTAAGTCAAGGTATAAACTTTTATATTAATTTTTGTATTTAAGAAAACTGTAGATCTTGCGCAATCACCAAATTGTTAAGAAAAACTTTCTACCCACTATTTCCCAAACCAGTTGAGGGACCTGAAGGCATCACAGCTATTATCATGTTTAATTTTTTTAGGATATTTTTAACGGTTCAAAATTTACGGGAATATGTTTTGGGAGGGCAGTGATCTTTAATATCAGCTTGAAGAGATCTGAACTATAATCATGTTTATTTCTATTAAATTATCTTCATCTCCATCTCAACCTTTAATGCTCCATTTGAATTTGAGGAT
The DNA here is from genome assembly GCA_004302925.2 of Cochliomyia hominivorax. Classification (NCBI taxonomy): domain Eukaryota; kingdom Metazoa; phylum Arthropoda; class Insecta; order Diptera; family Calliphoridae; genus Cochliomyia; species Cochliomyia hominivorax. The sequence goes on along the minus strand of PYHX02000467.1, from coordinate 29,957,635 downwards.
ATATCGGCTATAATTATGTGTAGTTTTATTAAGAAATCTTTTCAAATTCTGAAGTTGAGGAATTATATGTCAAAAATCATTATTTATATAGTAGTGAGGATCCACGTTTCAAAAGGAACAGAATTATATTCCAAAATTATCATTAACACATAAGAGATGGTCAACTTTGGAAGTCCAAACACTACTCTCTTGAATGACAACTGACCATGTTACAGTTGTAATCCTTAGCGTTTCAAAACTTATAGAATTTTTGCCAAAATTATTGTTTCAAAACCACTGTGAGGCTTCCAGTGTTGATAATTTTGTGTGTTTTGTAAGATTTAAAAATATTTTCTTAATATTCGATATGTTTTCTCTTACAATCGACTATATTTAGTATAAATATTATTTTTCTTTAATAAAAGTTTAAAAAATAAAGTCCTTGAAAATTTAATTAATATTTAATACTCTTAAAATTTTATAATATAATTGAAATCCTTAAAACGACATAATTTAATATAAGTGTTAACAATTTTTATTTATTAAATAATCTATTTTAATTAAGCTTTTTTAATGCCACAAAAGTTTTTATTTTCTGAAATAACTCTATTCAAACAACCAAAATTGTAAAATCCATATAAATTATAAAAAAAGAGGAAAAAAAACTTTTTTAGATTTATTTTTATTTTACAAAATTTATATGTCACTTTATAAATATAGTGATCTTAAAAAAAATAGAAAAACTTTTATTATCCAAAAAAAAAAAAAACACAAAAACTTTCAAATAACTTATAAAACAGTAGAGGAATTTTTGATTTCGAACAAAAAAGCAAAAAAAACTAGAAAAAAACGCTGATATGGTTTAAAGAAGAAAAATAACTTAAAGGGGTTAAAACATGACCCCAAAAAACAGACATTTACACATGAAAAGATATACAAAGTTTTCTCTATTTTTTGTGAAACAAAATTTTTCAAGCTTTCAAAAAAACACATAAAACCGACAGATAAAAGAAAAAAAGCTAAAAAAGAAATCAAAATAGAAAAAAAAGCAAAGACTCTTTTTCAACACATATTAAACCATAAAAAGTAGAGGAGGCCGTCTCAAAAGTTATGGGGAAGAAACTCTTAATTGCTTTGAGTTTTTAAGACATTTTAAGACTTTTTTTCTTTATCAGAAAAAAGGAATAATATTCATTGATGTGTATATTTTTTGTTGGGGTTTTCTATTATTTATAGAAAATAATATAATTTTGTCTTAAGTACATTATTTTAGTTAAATAAAAAATATTAAACTCACACACACACACACACCGATACCCAACATGTATAAGGAATGAAAGAGAATAAATCTTAACGAAAACTTTTTACTCTCTTAATTTTTTTCCTTTGCATTTCAACAGAAGTTGTAAAGTTTAAAACCACATTGTGGATATGTACAAAGGTTTTGATAGCCATGTTATATATCATTGTATAGGAAATTGTGTCCACTTTTTAAAAATGTGTACAATTATTATTATTTTCTTATCTAAATATGTTCTCTTGATTTTATAAGACAATAACTTCTTTCTTTACATTTAATCAGAAGTTGTAAAGTTTAAGGCCTCATTGTGGATATGTAGAAAAGTAAATATAGGCATATTACATATCTTAGTATAGGAAATTATGTTCACTTTTTAAAAATTTATAATAATGATTACAACAACAAAATCCTTTTACACTTCTTGTCTAAATGTGTGCTTTTAATCTTCTAAAAAAGTAAATTTTCAATCGGTAGTTGTAAAATCAAAAACCACATTGTGCATATGTAAAAGAGTAAATATAAATACAAAATATATCATAGTTAAGGAAATTGTGTCTAGTTTTCAAAAATGTATAAAATTATCTACAAAAACAAAATACATTCAAGACTTTTTGCCCAAAATTGTGATCTTAATTTTTTAAAGAATAAAAATTTTTCTTTTTCAATTAGAAGTTGTAAAATTTAAAGCCAGATTATGGATATATACAAAAGTAAGATGGACATATTATATATCGTTGTATAAGAAATTACGTCTATTTTCAATATAAACTATTATTTACAATAATTATATCCATTCAACACAATTTGCCTAAAAGTGCGATTAGAAGTAATTTTTTTCATTACATTTCAATTAGGTGTTGTACAGTTCAAAGCCACATTGTGGGCATATAAAAGAGTAAATATAGGTATATTATATATCATTGTTTAGAAAATTATATCTACTTTTCAATAATATATAAAATTATTTACAAAAACGTAATTCATTTTACACTTTTTGCGAAAAAGCATGTTCTATATTTTTTAAAGAACTAAATTTTTCCATTGCATTTCAACCAGGAGTTGTAAAGTTTAAAGTCAAATTATGGATAAAAACAAAAAGACATATTATACATCATTGCATTGGAAATTATATGAGTATTTCCAAAATTCATAACATTAATTACAAAATTTAAATGTTGGCCAAAAAGTGCTTTGAAAGTATTGTATTTATTTTTAAATAATTCAGCTTTAATTTTAAAATAAAATCAAAATTTTAGTCAATTTTGTATTGAAATAGAATTTAACTTTTTTCTAGATTTCTTAAAAAAATACCGTAATTCTCAAAAATTAAAAAAAATCAAAAATGAATTTTTTATATTTTTTTTTTTCAATATTTCCCAAATAGTAAATATTTCTTTTAGCAAAAATTTAAAAACATATTGGGCTACGTAAACACTATAATAATTTTCTAAAATCTTTCCTTGTGATTTTCAAAACTAAGGAAGAAATTGGAAATTTATGAAAAAAAATCTAATTTGGGTATTTCCAGTTCTCTCAACCCTTAAGTTTTCATATTATATAACATAAAATTAAGTTATTTTTCTGATAAATATAAATAAGATATTGGATAAATATAAAATAAGATTGTGACTTAAGAAATATTGTTTATAACTCTAACAGAGTGTAACTATATTCATACGAAAGGCTCCAGTTACAAACAACAAACAAACACAGATTCATATTTAGATATATAGATTAACTACGAGTTATAATTCTGTGATTTTTTTATATAATATTATTTCAATTAAAAAACAAAAATCTCACATTCACATTCAGCATTTCAAAATTATTGAATTTTATTTATATTCACTTAAAGATTTTAACTGACTCACTCCTTATGCACACTCTTTAAATATACATATATACATATATATAAAAACTATCAGTCTGTTTGACGCCATAAAACTATTGCTAATGATGCCTTTTTTTCTATATGTCTTTATGTTTATAACATTTTTTATTTATATTTTATTCAAAAGAAAAATTATTCTTTTAAATTTGTCTCCATTTCTTTATTATTTTTTTTTTCAGTTTTTTTGGAAATAAAAAACCGTAAAAACAGCAAAAACTAAACTTTATTTTTTATATTTTTATTTAGTTAAATTATGTTTATACTCTTTACACCCTCTCTTGATATATAATATTAAAGTCGTATTCTCTTTCTCAATCTCTCTTTTAAAATTTATTAAATTTAGAAAAGTTGTTTTTTTATATATTTTTCTTACAGTTGACAAATAAATAATAGTTACATTACAAATAAACATGTTTAAAGAACAACAACAAAAAAATAATAATAAACACAATAATAAAAAACAACAACTAGACAAGTTAACATAAACAAAACATACGAATACCGTTAGTTTTGTTGTGTGTTTATATTATTTTATTTTTCTCTCATATTTAGAAAAATGTTATAAAGATTGTGTTATACAAACGCCACACAGTGTTGTCCACATCGATTTTTTTGGAAAAAAAAACCCGTTAAAGATATCTTAATGAAATTTCATACAGTCAGAGCTGAGGTATTTCTGAGTTGATTTGGAGGAACACTAGCTCCTATATGGTCAGGGGAGTAGTCAGTGACCCTTTAAAATCTACTATGTTGTATGTTGATTTTTTAATAATTCGCCAAAAATACATATATGATTGAGAGGAAATACATTTTGTATACAGATAGTCCTTGTAAATTTATATAAGAACTACCTTACATATTTCATTTACCTCTTATAGTTTCGGAGATATTAAAGTCGAAATAAATGTTTAAACCTTTTTTAGTCCTATTTATTTTTACGTTTTTTCATAAAGCGGTCCTGCTGTAGGTTCTAAAATTTTTTAATATATACTAGATTTGCTTTAAAATTCCCAAAAGTAGTAATGCAATAACTGTATAAATATATGAATCCATTAAAAAGTTACATTAATTTGAAGTTGGAACTTTAAAATATTTATATTTTTTGGGAATTTTTTACAAAAAGGTGGCAATATTTATTGACTTATAAGGAAATCTTAATAAGAACGTGTGCAAACTAAATCCGGACGCCATTGGGACAGAGCAGATATGCTCACAAGCCGCACCTACAGTTGGTAAATTTTGGAAAAAAAACTTTTTTTTAAAGTTCTCAAATCGCAAAGCCGGAATCATTTTTAATTATCCTTAATATATAGCTATATATGTAAGGTAAACACAGAAAAAATTTTTTTCTGCCGGATGGCCCTTGTAATGACAAGGCGACCATTTAAGTTAAAAAGACAATTTTTTTTTTAAATGATTTATACGGATTGAGATTTTCGGCATTTCCGTATTGAAAAGTGAGAATATTTTTATTCTCCTAAAACAGGCATAAGTACATATACATCATATTGAAATTCCAAATAAATATAGTTATTCGTTTCACTTTTATTAAAATTTAAATATGAATTATATATTTCAAAAAATAAATAAATAAACAGGGCTAAAAATTGATTATTTATTTATTTCAACTTGAATGTTTCCGAAACCATAAGAGATAATCCAAACGTATAAGTGTATTTTTTAAAGACATTTGCAAGGACTATCTATATACAAAATTTTTTCTCAATTTATAAAAGTATTTTTGGCAAATTTAAAAAACCAACATAACACGTTCAACTTTAGAGGGCCACTAACTATTCTCCTGATAATATGTATGGATTGTGTTCCTCCAATTTCACTCAGCTCTGACAATGTGAAATTTCATTACGATATCTTTAACGGTTTAAAAGTTACAGAATTATTTCCAAAAATAAAATCAATTTGGATACACTGTACATTGTGTTATACAAACGCCATTATTATTTTAGTAAAGATGAGCACAGAAATAAAAAAATAAACTAACATGTTTATATGCATATGTGTGTTTATATGTATGTTCGTTAATGAGAACTTTTGTGTGAGAGTAAAAATAATTGTATACATTTATAATTCATGACAATAATATATTTATATTAAAAGAGTCCTACTTGTATACTACAACTTCTACAACTACTACAACACAATGACAAGTTATACAATAACACTTAGTTTAGTTGGATTGAATACACACACACATACATATATATATTCATGTGTAGATATTTTGCTTATTCATTTTAAGAGATCTCAACCATGTGTTGAGGTAACAAACAAACAACAAACAAACAAACATAAAAATGTTAATGAACATTTTCAAGCACCTTTAGATGGGTGTATATGTGTTTATGTGAATATTGCTAGTTTGGGGCATAATATTATTATTTTTTCTTCTTTTGTAATAACAACAAAAATAAATGATTTAGGATTTTAATTTAATAAACAAAAATAATTTTATAAAATTAATCATAGAATGAGTACGAGAAATTCCATCAAAGCTTTTATAATAATTTAAGTTTAATAGAAAAGAAAAAAATTGGTTGAAATAAGATAGTCCAAACATGAACTTCTATAACGCATATATACAAATAATTAATGGAATACAGTACGGGAGACTTGATAGTCGTAACAACAAGCTTTCCTAGAAATAATTCTATAACTTTGGAACTACTGAATATATTTTTAAAAAATTTTATACAAACATTCTTAAAATATTTTCCAATTGATTTGAAGAAATTTTTTGGTAATTAGTGTGTTCAGGGGAAAGAAATTTGATCTTTAAAGTTGGTCACCAAGAATATTAAAATTATAGAGATTGGAAACAATATTCTCCAAAAAGTTTTGGTCATTATTTGAATAAACTTTACGGGCATAAATCCCCACAAGTTGTACATTGAATTTAAGTCTGCAAGCGAGTTAGTACAACAGAGGTATTCTGTGTTCATTATACCATGATTTAGACTAATTAAAATACACACCGCTGCATTATCTGGCTGAAATTTTCAATCTTCATCGAATTTTCATCCATAAATAGAGAAGACCACCTTCCAGCAAATCGTTAAAAATTGTGCTATTTGTTTTTGTTGGAGTAAAACAAATTTTAGATTTGCCAACTGCAGAAAGAGCTGCCTAAATTATAATAGTACTACTGGTGAAATTACGTTTCAAACATACGAACATCGTTTGATCTTCAATCGTGCCAATAAAATAGACATGAGTCAGCATCGTTTAAATGAATTTTTCTTTTCGTGAGAAATTTTTCGTCCGATTTTCAGATGCTTTTCTTTATGCTGTTTTTTTTCGGCTTCTTCGATTTTTTGTATTCACCTCTTCGTGAAATAAGAACAATATGTTTTTCAGACTCAGGAAGATTTACTTTGTTCTTTATTTGTATACAATACAATTTGTTACGAGTTGCTTCTTGTTATATAAGATTAATCTGTCTATTGTGACCAACTAAATTCTCTATTGGAACTTACTTGATCATGAAAAAAATAAATTTGGATCCTTTTTCTTTATCGGAAGCGTTGCCTTTGTAATTTTTTTTGTAAATTTTTGTAATTTTTTAAAATCAATTTTCATGTCTGCGTTTATAGAAAAATTCCACATTAAATAGCACCAAGAACATTGTAGCACTTTAATGAGGCAAACAACAAGACTAAGAAAAATCGTATTTACTTTAAAAAGTACCGTTAAGCTGCTATTCATTTAAACGTTAACTTTACTTTTGGTGTAAACAAAGAAACATTAAAAAAAGAGACAAAAAATTATGCGTTTATAGGAATATGCATCATTGTATACCCATGTGCTAAAGTGTTTCGTAGCTATTGTTTAGTAGAATCGACTAACATCATTTAAATCATAAAAATCGGTTAAGATATATAGGAATCTGGAACGTTTTGAATTTTCAAAGATCTGTTTTGTTCAAGTTTTTAATATTGTGGACCGTTCCTGATATGGTCCATAAAGTTTTAATGTGAAAATTTAACATAACCTACACTTCTGTTATCAATTTATAAAATTTCATTGAAATCAGTCAAATCAACTTCATTTCTTTGTTTTTTTTCAATTACGAACATTTTCATTAAAATAACAAACCTTCAAATACCGTTATTAAATGCTTCATTATTTTAATTAAATCCTTTTTTATTTAACACGAAATTACTAAAAACTCTTACCAAATAAACAAATAAATAATAAATTAATAACAAACATATGTTTTGTTTACATTCAAATGTATGGGTGTTTATGTTTGTTTGTAATCATGTTTATATGTAAACGTTAACATTTGCCATTATGCCTGTAGCATGTGACAACAACAATAACAATACAGCAGTTAAATACTTCATTTTATTTCTAATGAAAGTGAGAATTTAAAAAAATGTTTATATATAAAAATGGAATGCAAGAGAAGAGAAGAGAGAACAACAAAAAATAATAATAAATAAATTGTAAAAATAATAACAATAATGACAATATTTGCATGTTGTTAGAAATTTAGTCCTGCAGCTAGAAAAAAATATATATAGAAATTTCACAAACAGATGCACTAATTCAAATATTACACATACGCCTACATACATAAATGAAGGATATAAATGAGTTCATTTGGAAATGGAATACTTTTAAGGTGAATTTTTTATACTCTATTTTTAGAAAAAAAAAACTATTAATAGAAGAGACTGGAATTTGTAAGAATTCTTACAATTTTTTTATTAAAATTAGTAATATTTTGATGAAAATTATTGTTTGTTTATTGAGTCTAAGACTGGGTGTATACTTAATAAAATTAATTAAAATAACTCATACGCATCAACGTTCTTTAATGAGAGACTACTTAAGGGTACTTCTACCACCACAAATGGTAAAGAGGGTATATTGACAGTGTCATTGCATGTGTAACGCTAAAAAGAAATCATTGAAGACACCATAATTTAAAACCTACATAAATAATAATTAATCTGTCTGAACCAATTTAGCAGAATGATTTTCATATACCCGAAAGTAACATAGTAACTGGACAGTATTAAGGGCGAATAGGATCTAAAGAACTTTAATTCAACCCCAAAAACTTTCTCAAGAATTTGTTTTTCTGATCAAAATATAGGACGGATAGAATCAAGGGGAAATGTATTCCCATACAAAACAAATATTAATAATCGAATATCCAAAGAACTGTAAAAACGGGAATGTTCAAATTGGTTCCAATTACTTTCTAAAATTTGTTTCCAAACAGTTTTACTGGGCAAACATTTGGGAACAATATTTTAGAACGGACAGGTCTAGGGGCATTTGGCAAAATGTCCAAAGAAAGAAAGAATTCTGTAATTTTTTTCAATTTGATTCGGAAGAGTACAAGCTTCTGTATAGTTAGGGGCGTAGTTGGATGATAAGAGCCTGATAATCTCCAAATCAACTATGAATCACTTCAGCTATAACCATATTATTTATATATCATTCATTATTCAAAAATTACAAAATTAATAAATAAATAAATACTGAATTAATTAATAAAATTAAATTTATTACATTAACAGTTTACTGTGTATGCGTATGTGTATGCATTAAAATAGAATATATGTAATTGAGTTTGTATTAAAAAGAAATTTATTAATTTTTTTAAAAGTCATTTAAATCTCTTATGTAGTTAAATATTGCAATTTTAATTATTTTAAGTAAATTCAAAAACACTGTTATTAAACAGATATGAAAAAGTGATTAATTTAACAGTGATAGCAAAAAGTAAAATTCTAACTGTATGATTTCATTCACTAGTTCAATTATCATTATAAAAATTTCAACACTTTTGAAAACAATCACAAATAACTATGATTTATTTCAGTAAATCCTTTCCTATTAACACCCTTTTGAATAAAACGAAATTGTAAATTACAAATATGTCCTTTTTATACCCTTCACTATCACAAGTGGTGAAGAGAGTATATTTAACATTTAATTCCATGTGTAATGCAAAGAAGGAATCATTTCAGACCTCTTGTATATATATTTTTGCATCAAATCAAAATCTTAGTCTAATTAGATATGTCCGCCTGTCTGTCTGTCTTTTTGTTGTTGGCACGCTTACATCCACAATAATTGATGGAGCATAATGAAATTTGGAGAAAGTATTTAAGTTTCCTACTTAAAACATTTACAGGTTCAGTATATTAAAATATATGTTACGATATCTGAGACAGCCCCTAAGTTCAAGCGAAAAACTTTTGTAAAATTGTTACACGCCTTTATGGTGGAGGGTATTGAAAATTCGACACAGCCGAATATAGCACTTTTACTTGTTTAAATATTATTTACTTTTATTTGACCATAAATTATTTAATCTAAAACTTTTACAAAAAAATAATAATAATAGGAAATGTTGCTTGTGTTTAGTTTAAATAATAAATACATACACATACATCTTTGTGTGTTTGTAGTTGTTGCAGGACATATGCAAATAAATTAAAATAAGAAAAAAAGGACACTAAGGTCAACATGCAATTGTATTTATTATTTAATTTATAATGCAAAAATATATAATTTAAACAAATAGAAAAAAACGGATTATTTATTTAAATTAATGGAGAAACCTTTTTAGTAACAACAATTACACGTTAAAATAAAATGACTAATATTTATATAATTAAGGATCCTAAGATCGTAAAAAAAATTCATATTGAAAATCTTTAAACTTTAAACTTTTAAAAATTCGTCTCCCTTTCAATTTTGTTGTAACGATTAAAAACTTCAATTGAAATAAGCACTCGTTCGAGTCCAAGATTTTTAAAATCGGATAATTAGTATAGAAATTATATGAAATTGAACTGAAGGTGTTTTCAAAGATTTTAGAATAAACTCTGTATTAGAGATGAGCGATATTTTCAAGACTGTTATTTAATCACTGTGATTGGTAAAACACTGTTAACAACAGTGAATGAAATTATGAAATACCAGTTACTATTAATGTCGTTGCATATTCAAATGCAAAAAAAAACAAAAACAAAATTACTAAAAGGTGGCGCTGAACATAAATTCTCGATTCAGAATGATAATTACCCGTTTCCTGCGGTGCACACTGTGAACTCTAGTAGAGACTCTTATATTCACATAATTTTTTAGTAAAAAAACATTCTTGTTTTCTTTTGAAATACTGCGATCACTATCACTGTTTCAAAGAACAGTGATTTAAAAAACACTTTCACTAGGAACGACGTTATTCAAAACTCACGGTATCGCTCATCTCTACTCTGTACACTAAAATTGAAACGAAAACGTATTTCAACAAGTGAGAATCCAATATTTGTATACTAAATATACTAAATCTTCAATATTCTCCACTATAAATTCGTTTAAATTAAATACGTTATGTTTCACACATACACTCACGTATACATTATAAAAACGTTATTCTTAAATATAACACAGGAACACTAAACGGGTCATAAAATAAGTTATATTTTTGGCTATAACTTTTTTTCTTCTGAACCGATTTTGATAATTTTTGGAATGGTAATGAAGTACATATATTATATGCAATTTATAATTGACAGCTTTACGAAAATTTTTTCCTAAACTTAAAGTTTGCCTCAGATTGAACCGCGTTTTCTGGTTTAAAATAGGAATCTTCTCCGGACAAATACTCATGCCAAATGACAAAGTTGTGCTGGAGAATTTTCATAAACAGATACACTAATTCAAATATTACATATACGCATACATACATACATACATACACACATACATACATACATACATACATACATACATACATACATACATACATACATACATACAAAAATGCAGGACATAATTAAATTCATTTGAAAGGAGGAATGGGTGTTAATAAAAACGAATAAGCGACTAAACTTATATAATTGAAATTGTTATTACAATTTACAAAAACAAAAAAATATCACTTTACACGAACAGGTCCATCTCCGTTTTAAATCTTCCACAATTTTGGACATATTTTCTGAACTGTTCAATTCATTTTTAACAAAAGCCGTATATCTCTCAACTGGCCTTAGCTCCGAGCCGTTTTGAAGATTTGCCGCTTTTGGTACAAATAGACCATAGTGACAGGATGCCGAGTTTGAGCAAAAATAAATGGACACATTATGATATCCTATGGATGGAAGCCAATTCTTTTATCATTCCTTGCTGTAAATTTCAATATTTATAGAGCCCGTTGTAACAAATAATTCGCGTCTTTTGCAACAACGTGCATATTTTTTATTGAGATTTCTTTTGTTTCTTATAATACACGAATTTTTTATAAAATTGGCCAACTTTGGAAAGCCACCCATTATATTTCCGACCATCTTGGGACCTGTAATCCTACGAAGGAATTCGAAAATACATCAGCTCTAAATATATGAAATTTCATTAATAAATATATTTCTAACAGTTCAACATTTACAGAATTGTTTTGTAAAAATCAATTCGAACACACTCTGCATACCCAAGGTAGCTCGCTTTGAAACATGCTCCCTGACTACCTGAAAACTTGTAAAACTTGTATTTCAATATTTTCAAGAGTTAAAAAATTCTTTTCAGAAAAACTTAATTTTCTAGCAATTTCGAAACACTGAACATACAGTAAATAGCCAACTTTAGAAGCTCTCTGACCAGCGGGAAACCTACAAATCTCCAAAGCAACTAGAAAATATCACAGATGTAACCATGTTAAATCAAAGTTTTAAAATCTTCTTTGGTTATAGAATTTTTTTGTAAGTAAAACTTATTTTTTTAATGATTTGAAGACACTCCCACTACGTCCACGATCAACCATAGGCCTGTTATTCTCCAAGCTAACTTGAAAATATTTCTGAAGTAATTATGTCAAATTTTATTTAAAAATTTTCCTAAAATTATTTCCAAAATATGTCATTCTTTTTTAATTTTTTACTATTTTTCTTTTTTTAATTTACACTCTGACAAGATTCATTTAACTCAAGAGCTAAAGCCTTTCACTACAAGTGGTGAAGAAGGTATATTAATTTTGTCATTCCGTGTGTAAAGTTAAGATGGACTAATCTCAGACCCCATAATGTATATTTACGAAAGAGGCAACCTCTAAGTTCAAGCGAAAAACTTTCGAAAAGTTGTCAATTTTAAATCGACAAATTCGAATGAAATTTTGTCATAATATTAAGTTTTTTATGCTTCATTATCATTCCAAAAATTATCAAAATCGGTTACTGTGTTATAAATACAATAACGTTTGTGAGTGCATGTATGAATGTGTACATACGAAACAAAATGTATTTACTTCACACACATATGTGGTGGAGGGTATTGAAGATTCGGTATAGCGGAATATAGCATTCTCACTTGTGTTATCTTCTATTTTTAACGCTCGTTTTTATATCTCTGTTTAATCACATTTTTTTTTTTCGAAAAGGAAATACTTTTAAATTGTTTTAATATCTTTTTTTCTCTCTTCTAAAGAAATGTTACCCTTGTACACAAATCAATCAGTCAATCAATCAAATCTCAATAAAAAATTCAAATTTCCTTTACTTTTGCAGAGAAAAATGAAAGGAAGAAAACTTTTTAGTTTTCATTAAAAAACAGGTGATGATTTAATTAAAAAAAAAGAAAAAGAAAACACTAACATATTTTTTCTTTTAAAACAAGAGAAAAATGTTTCATTTAAAAAAAATATATATAAAAAAGATTGATATAAAATGCTTGATTTAAAAATAATTACCTTAATAAAAAACACACACACAAACAGTGAGAAAAAATGTGAAAATAAATGAATCTCTTAACAACAGCAGACGCACTTAAACACACGGACAAAATGCTTTAACACTCCATCCTCTCTTTGTATTGTTTAAACATATGTATGTATGTGAATGTATATAAATGTTTGGTTGGGATCTCTGCTGATGCTAATGTTGTTTGTTTCTTTAGCCCAAGAAAATAGAAAACACACAAGATGCTGTTACTTTTTTAAAAATCACACACGCACACATTTTTAAGTTGTTTAGAGAGAGAGAGAGACAGAGAAAAAGAGAGGAGTGTATTTGTAGGTGTATTAGAAGTTTAGGTTTTTTTTGTAATGAATTGAGTATGTTTGTTTGTATGTGGAAGTGTGTGAGTATCTTGACTGTCGGTTCTCACTTCCTTTTTGGGCTATATTTCCGTTTTATGTTTATATACGCCTAATATGCTGCAACGTTTTTTCTTTCTTCATTTTGGTTGACGTGTGTGTGTGTTTTTTTAAAGCTTATGCTTGTTGTCTAACGGTTTTTTTTCGTTTGTTTCTTTTTTTATTTTTTTGTTATAAATTTTGTTGTTGTTCTTTCTTTTAATATTAAATATAAATTATATTTTTGGGGACTTTCTTTACCTTGATGTTTTTTTTTTTTTTTTATTTCTTTGTTTAACTTTTAGTTATAATTAAACTCAAACTAAATTCCATCTGTGTGAATGTTTAATTGTGATATTTGTTGCTTTTGTTGTTGTTGTTGTTCTTGTTTTATTTTTGGGGAGCTTATAAAACCAAAAAAAAAATAGTTTTAGTTTTATTTTTATATAAATTAATTGTAGTTTGCGTGTTAAATTTGTTTATTTTATAAAGGTTTTATGATGATTATAATGATTATTGTTACTTGCAAAAACCAAAATAAAATAAAAACAAGAACAAGTATTTTAGTTATTAGACTTTAATTAATTTATTTGTTTTTTAGATTAATTTGGTGTTAAAATTCAATCAAATTGTTGTTTGTTAAATTTCACGTATTAAAATTTAAGTTGTATATTAAAACGTTGGGTTAGACCTTCATTTTATACTCCCGTAATTTTTCCCCTTTTTTGGTTATATATTTTCTTTTATCCCGTTTTTTAACACAAAAAAAATTATTTTAAAAAGGATTTGAAATTTTTTAATTAATTTTATTTTTTAAAAAAAGCTGCCATTTTTTATTTAATTTTTTTTAGAAATTTTTAAGGTTTATTTCTTATTTTTCTTATAAAATTCTTCATTTTTAAAAATTTTATTTTTTATTTCCTCTTAAAGGTTTTTTTATTCAATTAAACACTGACTTGTCTTCTTCTTGATTTTTTTTGGATTTTTTTTTATATATTTTTCTGTTTTTTTTTATTTTTTTTATTATTTTTTTTTTTTTTTTGCAAACACTCTAAAATCTGCGCACGTTATGTGTATCTTTTCCTTTATTTTATTTTAAAATATTATCCTGGATGTCTACGGTTTTATCATCTGCTTTACATTAACAAATACTCTCATACACATGCAAAAGCAAACAAATAAACTTTTTACACAAACACTTTCTCCTACTACTACATACACATGTATATGTGTTTTACTAAGAAAAGCTGCTGGTTTTTCTACTACTGTTTGATGTGTTTTTACATTTGCTACTTTATTTTAACTTGGCTAAAATAAAAAAACAGTGATGTCAACTTGTCAAAAAAGCGTTATTTTATAAAAATATTAATATGATTAGAGTTTTTGATTAACAAATTGAATATATTTGGACTTGGTAAACATATGGCATAATTATCAATGGAATTTGCAACAATTATAAAAATATTATATTATAATTATAATACTGTATTTGATGGACGTCGAAGTGTAAAAGATTTTCGTGAAAATCATTCCTTCATTTATTGAAAATATCTATTATCCATACTTGGTAGAAGCTTGCAAACAAAATTCACCAACTCAAAAAGAGGTTTGATCCATTCAAAAGAATAATTTCTATTTTAAGGCTTGATATCCCGAAAAAAGTTTAAAGATGAGGAATTGGAATCACAACTCGGCGAAATTTTTTTGTAAAATGCAAGAGAAAGTCTCAATTATATCGTGAGTCACACAACAAGCATTTGGGGGTATATAAATGATACCGATTGGTATAATCGGCATAATTAAGGACATTGTGATCTATTATTTTATTTCTTATACATGTTGTTGTATAAGAAATAATATATAATTATAATAATAATGTTGTTAACGCCATTCAGATAATACCGCGGTATTCTGTGTTGAAGATTTAAAGAAATGAATTCCAAATATTTCAAAATGTCTATTAGGAAAGCCTCAAACCACCTACAAGTATCGTTTTTGGTAGGATCAGAAGGATAGATCTTGTTGACATCGGACCAGATGATCACAAAAAACCTTCACTTCACATAAGGATTTCAGAAATTGATTTGATTCTTTCATTATTTAATCATGGACTCGTTGATGTCAGTGAAACTCTGAAATTCAAAATCGTTTATTAGAAAGAAAGGGACATTTAGATAAAAAAGGCAAACTGTCTTCAACCGCTTTTAAAATAGGGTCAAACTTTCGCAAAATATAGAGTTTGGCTCAGCTGTTCAAATTGCATGGGACTAAATACTTTAAGGAAATATTGGAATATTCTGAAATGAAAATTAAAGGGCACCGAATAGAAATTTCGCTGATCTTTAACGGACGCAGATAAACTGTTTAAAATAAAGTGTCTGGAACTTCTTTCAAACCTGTAAAGGAATGGTAACCTAAAAATGTCCCCAAATTCAAAAATATTCCATCGGAATTGAAAGGTCTCCTTGTTCGATATGTTAACCTTTTCGGTCATGTATGAAAAATTCTTTCGGAACATAACGAGACACCTGAGTATTGTTTACGTAACAAATTTAATAAGTGAAAGTCAATCAAAAATCTTATTTTTACCACAAATTTGAGTATTTTGTACAAAAGTATTCTTTCAAGGCCAACGCATACAAAATATCACATCTTTAAACAGTGAAATTTGAATCATTTAAATCACAATTTTACCAAAAATATACCTTCTCAGTAGAAAAAGAATATTTGAGCATCAGGAAGTTTTCCAAAAATTTACTTCAAGATCATCGAAAACAAATAACAAAGATTATAATGTAGCAAATTCTGGGAATCGCTATTTTACCATGAAACAATATTTCAGCATCACGAAGTCGTCGAAAAACTTATTTCAATGTGAAAATAGCTCCTCTTAAAACAGTCAAAAGGAAATCTTCTCTTTAGAAATTATTTAAACTTTTGAACTTTATAAAAATCCGAGTCGATTTAGATGTGTTTTTCCATCTGTACATCCCACATGTTTACCCTCCCAAAAAATATATTCTTATTTTTGACACAAACTATCACTCCTTATTTGAAAGCAAGTTGAAGTTCTATTCTCTCTTTATATCGAATTTTAGGACATTTCAATAAGTAGTTTGAAAAATATTTCAAAATCCAATATTAATCATACTAAACGTATAATTAATATTAATTATTGAGCTGTTTAACTAATTTTACTATAATTTTTATTATATAAGTGTTTTTTCAATTTTTCAAACTGTTAATAAAATTCCATATATTTAGCTGGAAAATATAAAATAAGGAAATTTTTTCCAGATATTTTTTTATAATGTAATAAGTTTCATAACATTTTTTATTATTTAAGGACGTTCTTTACTATTGAAGTTAAAATATTTTTGAATATCGACAGAAGATTAGACCACGATTTCCATTTATTACTCCAAATCCCTGGAGCAATTTTTCAAAACTCTTCAAAATGTACATCTTTTATTGCATCGTTTTTTTTTCACCTATCAAATTGACATCACTTTTTAAATGCTTTTAATGTACGCTCTCTCACTCTCCTTTACTCTCTCTTTGTTTGGAAAATTTTCTCTATTACATTCTCTTTCTTTATCTATTCCTTTAATACATATAATTTTTTATTTACAGCAACAACTAAATACCACAACAATTTTGTTTAAAACACACACATTTTGTTTCTTTTTTCCTTGTTTTAATTTAATTAAATATTTATTATTTATTTTATTAATTTTTTATTTTAAATATTTTTTTCTTTTCTTCAATTTTCTTTTTTATTATTTTTTATTCTAACTTTTCTCGCACAATCTTTTTTTTTTTGTATTTGTAATTTATTAAAAATTTTATTTTATTAACGTTACTTACAACGTTCATACACCAGTTAACACTCACGTCATGTACACAACTGATTTAAAATGTTACAGACTTCATTTCCATAAGCTCTGCTGTTTGCTCCCAGAAGCTTCCTACTGCAAAAAAACTATATATATATATATGTATGTGTGAAAGGAAGAAGGAAAAATCCAATGACTTTGCAGGGAGTTTTTTTTGAATATTTTTTGGGAAAAATAATGAGTTTGCACAGTGGTTTTTGTTGTTATTTAGTGGGAAAGTAAAATTTTCATAACATTTGGTATCAGGAGTTTTTAAGATGTTTGTAATTTAATATTAATCATATTAGGCGTATGATTAATATTAATTATTGAGTTGTTTTTTTATATTTCGCTATAACTTTTGTTGTAAAAATGATACATAAATTTTTAAAACGACATATGAAAGCTAACAAACCTGAATATCAAATAAAATGTCGTCGAACAATACACAGAAAAATCGTAAAATCTCGACCTCAATTCATATGGCACATAATTTCCTTACTTTTAAATGGTAAACAAATTGCTTGTGGTGTGAATTCTGAAATCTAATGTTAAATTTTAACCCTCCCAAATACCACACGTGTTATTTTTTACACAAACCATATGTAAAAATTATTTTATATATTAAGAAAATCCAAACTAGATTTAAAACTTTTCGAACATGTTGACGTGTTGCAATTTATATCGAATTTCAAGAGATTTTAATAAGTTCTTTTAAAAATATTTATGATTTAATATTAATCATACTAGACGTATAATCAATATTAATTAGACAGTTATTTCACTAATTTTACTATAACTTTTGTTATATAACAGATATTTTAGTTATTTAAATGGGTGATAAAAGTGCACATATTTAGCTATAAAGTATAAATATATAAAATTTTTCTCAGCTGCTTTAATTAATAAAATGTTCAATTAAAAATTTATTAAGAAAAAAAAATATTAAAATAAATATATCTTTATCTTTGTAATTAACTCACAACTAATCACAGTGCCTAAATATTCATTTTTACCTAACCATCTTGTTAAACTTTTAGTCGTTGTTGTTATTTTTTCCTTAAAGTTTGACAAATTTGAAACCACCCTCAAAAGAAAATTCTACAAAAAAAATAAAAATAAAACAATAAAAATTGTAAGTCACAACAATTGTCTACACAACAAAAAAAGTAAAAACAGGCAAGAAAAAGAAAA